>JADRCH010000238.1:741681-787605 GCA_019843965.1 Rhynchomys soricoides | reverse complement strand
CGGTTAGGCAGTTAAGATAGAGATGTATTCTATTGGCAGAATATTGCGGTGCTCATTAGAATTTGCCCACCCCTGTTATTTCCCCTTCTCTCGCTATAAAAGCTGTGTGAGAAATAAAGCCAATGGAGCTTGACCAGAGAGATTCTATCTAGCTCCCAGGTCCTTGTGTCTCTTGTCTCTTCATTTGTCTGTCCCCTCCTTAGGTCCACGTTGATGACCCCAAGGGCCGGGGCATTTAATAACAAACTGAAGTTAAATCTCAGTTAGTGGGCAGCCTGATCTACATAACTTGTTCCAGGCCAGCCAGAGCTACACATAGAGAAAGGCTGAAAAACAAACAAAACTAGACAATCCTGTAAATGACATTTTGGTTACAGCCAACTTAATTTTATGTCAATTTTCTCTCATAAGAGTCTTCAAAAGCCGGGCAGTGGTGGCGTACGCCTTCAATCCCAGCACTTGGGAGGCAGAGGCAGGTGGATTTCTGAGTTCGAGGCCAGCCTGGTCTGCAGAGAGTGAGTTCCCGGACAGCCAGGGCTACACAGAGAAACCCTGTCTCGAAAAAAACAAAAACAAAAGCAAAAAAAAGTCTTCAAAACCAAAAACAAGCAAGAAAAGATTTGTTTTATAAACCTGTAAAGATAGCCATTTGTGCAACACATTTAGATCTTTAGTTACTACAACAACAAAATAATCCTTAGGTTGTTCTAAGATAGTATTTGAGCAGTCAGAGACCACTTACATGTAAACGGCAACCTTTAAAACCACTTAGAGGCTGGTTAACAGTACTTCTTTGCTAGCTGTTGCTGAGCGGCTTTCACAGAAACGGACCCAGCACAGATCCAGCTTCCCCACCTCACATGGGTCAGGATCCAGGTTTCACATGGGATGGCCCTTGATCCTGAAATCTCTGCTCCTCCCTATTAGGGCTCTGGAGCTCCATGCCTGCCCAGGCACCACCTGAGAAGTCTTGGTACTGTATTTTGTCCTCCAGAAATCCCCAGAAACAATCTAGACAATATTAGGGGGTTTTGTTTGTTTGTTTTTCAGGTTGCTGTAAAGAAAAAAGTGATGATTGACTCAAATAATGCCACAAAAAGAAGATACTTCAAAGAAAGATTAAGGATGAGCTGGACGTGGTAGTGCACGGTCTTAATTCTAGCAATTGAGAGATGAGGTAGACAGATGTTTGTGAGTTTGGGGCTAGCCTGGTCTTCATAGTGAGTTCTAGAACAGCCAGAACTGTATATGAGACACTGTCCTGTAAAAGTCAAAAATAAAAATAGAAGACTGAAGATAACATCTCTTTAAAGAAAGGAAAAAAAACCAAACAGACTATCCTCTGTGTAGTCCTGATAGTCCTGGAACTTGCTCTGTAGACCAGACTGGCCTTGAACTCAGAGATCTGCCTGCTGGGATTAAAGACATGGGCTATAAAGATACCCTACCAAATCTACTATCTGACCTGTGGTCACGTCCTTCCTAAATGAAAGCACAGATGAAGCAGGCAAGCTTCAAGGAGGAAAATAGTATTGCCTTCAGGGCAGTGATGAAAAGTGTCAGATTCAAGGTATAATGATGGTGAAGGGGGATACCAAGATGTAGATAGTGAACGTAGGAACCCTAAAAAGAAGACTCCTGGGACTGGAGAGATGGCTCAGCCGGTTAAGAGCACTGACTACTCTGCCAGAGGTCCTGAGTTCAATTCCCAGCAACCACAAGGTGACTCTTCTAGTGTGCCTGAAGACAACTACTAATATACATTAAAAAATAAATCTGGAAGAAGAAGACTCCTGCCTGACGAGTTAAGGGCAGAATTCCTGACAGAATAAACGGGCAGAGATTACCAGAAGGAGATATAGTTATAGATGTAGATAGCCTAATCTATGAAGCAGAAAATCCTGTGGCCAAGGAGTTGTTCTTGCCGAAGGCTGGAGCTCAGAGCCACGAGAAAGATGAAGACGCTTGTGAGGACAGCACCAGCTAGCTATGAGATCAGAGCACCGCGGTAAGGAAGAGTGAGGGCGGCTCCCAAGAATGTATAGATGGATCCTAAGGATTGCTGCTGTGGAGAATTATCTGCCAGAGTGAGTACCATACAAATGCAAATATAAGGAAGTGAGCTCAGTGCTCAGTGGTTTTTTGGTAAAGAGTTCAATTGATTTGTGTGCTTAGTTTGGGCTCTTTCCTCATGTTTGGGTATCAGTCAAGGCAGGTCACTCGGAGAAGGAAGTGGGGGGGAGATGGAATGTTCTGGGAGCGTACCAACTGTTCTACATGCATTATTTAATCTCACAACCCTAAGTAGGACATATATTACTATCCCCATTTTACAGGTGAGAAAAGTGAGACATGACAATGGTAAATAGTGAATCACCGATTAATTTATAGACTCTTTTAGCTTGTGTGATATCATGGCTCCACACATGTTCTTTCAATGATATGATCAATGACCACCACGACAAGCTTTGGTTTTTTGTTTGTTTTTGTTTTGTTGCCTCTGTTTCATGTAGCATGTATCAGTATCTGGAGTGCATAAAAAAAAAAAAGTACTAGCTACTCTTGTAGAGTAACAGGACTCAGTTCCCAGCACCCACACATACCTGTAATCCAAGTCCCAGGAATCTGATACCCTCCTCTGGCCTCCTTAGTCACTGCATACACATGGTGTATATGCATTCAAGCAGGCATACACTCATAAATACAAATATAAATCTTTAAAATTGTCTGTTGCAGAGCTAGAAATATAGCACATTGCTAATTAATTAGTGCCTAGTGTGAGCCCTGGGTTTAATCCTCAGTACTACAATAAAATAAATTCATGTGATTTCTTTAAAATCACTTGAGGCTTTGAGTAATGAAAGACCAAATAAAATTAGATTTTTATTGTTGTTGTTGTTTTTATTTGATTTTGTTTATTTTATTTGTATAAGTGTTTGCTTCAGAATTAAGTATGCCACTTGCCTGCAATTCCTGAGAAGGCCAGAGATGGCATCAGATTCTCATGAGCTGGAGTTACAGGTGACTGTGAGCCTCTCACATGGTTGCTGGGAACCAAACTCTGGTCTTTTGCAAGAACAGCATATGTTTGGGTTTTTTGGATTTTTTGGTCTTGTTTTTTTAAAAACAGGGTCTCACTACCTAGCCCTGACTATCCTGGAGTTCACAGAGATGCACCTTTCTTTGCCTCCCGAGTGCTGGGATTAAAGATGTGTGCCTCTCTGCCTAACTGGCATATGCTCTTAGCTGCCATCTCTCCAGCGCAAGAAATACATCTAAAGCTTTTAGGTACTTGGAGAAATGCCCTCTTCTGGTGTGCCTGAAGACAGCTACATTGTACTCATATACATAAAATAATAAACAATTCTTCAAAAAAGAAAGAAAGTAAACAAAAGACAAGGCAGAGTTCTCACTTCTTTATCCCTTTGCAAGTTGTTCCAACTGGTGCCTCCATCTGCAGCCCCACCACAGGAAGAAGCCATCAAAGCTTGAGGTTTGGATGACAGGATCCTAGTAGGTCACAAGTTGTGCTCCAACACGCGCTGCTGGCTGCTAGAAGTGAGATAGGGATGGGGGAGGGGATGATACTGCTGTGCAAACAGCCGAGAGCCACTAGACTTGGCAGTGATGTATTGTACAACCTTCTCTGGGCAACTGCAGGCTTCAGAATTCTACAGCAGAGCATCAGCTACAGCAGAGCATCCGATAGCCCCCACTGCACTCTGCACAAGGAGGCCCTGCCTTGGTACTTCCTTTTCCACCATTATCCAAATCATCCTCTGAAGTTACCAATAAATATAAGCTGCCCCTTGTCCTTTTCCACCCACAGGTAGTTCTTGCTGTGCTAGAATCACACCCCTTAAACTGCGCCCTTGGTGAGTACTTGTCTAAAGAGCTCTGCTGCAAGGTCTGGCCTGCAGGTGAGGTGTTCGCTGGGACCCAATGCCAGAGCATAGACATGAGTGACCATTGAAGCACACCAGACGCTATACAAGATGAGGGGGTGTGGACCAGGGAGCTCAATTCAGCCACTGCCTACTGTTTCAAACTCTAGGAAGTACCTCCTAACTCAAATGCACAGAGCACCCCCCCCAAAGGAGGCCCTCTGTGTGTTCAAGAGCGTTGGTGTGAGTATTCATAGCAAGACCTCACTAGTGTAGGGTCACCCAACTATCCACCCTGCAAGGCATGAGTTCTATGTCCGCATTCAGAGGCACCCAGCTGAGAGGAAGGTTCAGAAAAGGGAGCTGGGAGGGTTAATTTCATCTACCTGTACTTGCCATGGGTGCCGGGAAAGTGGAACTGGAACACCTTAAGTATCTTGCTGTGGTTACACTCTATCTTGATGGCAATGTTTGTCCTTGTTCTTGTGTTCCCAGCTAACAGAACCTGTGTCCTGTATCAGGAACCCTGGTTGTGTAATTTTTTTCTGGGGCGATGTGAACACCAGCTGTTCACTCTGGATAGCAGGAAGTGATAATAGTCACTGAGAACAGACCAAAGAAGCGATTTACCCGAGTGTGGTTTGGTGAACCATTGAGTTTATTGGAGTCACTTTCAGGCCCATAGGTGACTAAGGTAACTGCATAGTGTAATATTACCCCAGCATGGGTGACAACTTATTAAAGCTGTATGCCCAAAGCTCTCGGCACAACTTACGGGGAGCCAGAGTCTCTTTTCTAGAGATTGTTTAAAGTGTTCTGTTGCTGTGAAAATACACCATGACCACAATTTTTATATAGAAATGCATTTAATTGGGGCTGGATTGCAGTTTGAAAGATTTAGTCCATTATCACAGTGGCAGGAAGCCTGACTGGAGGGAGGTTTGAAATAGATAAAAATGGTGCTGGAGAAATAGCTGAGTGTTCTGTGTCCACATCCAAAGGCAGCAGAAAAAGACAAACACTAAGCCTGGCTTGGACCCTTGAAACCTCAAAGCCCAGCCCCAGTGACACACTTCCTCCAACAAGGCCACACCTCTTAATCCTTTCAAATAGTCACTCCCTGGTGACCAAGCATTCCAATATACGGGCCTATGGGAGCCCAGCAGGGAGTCAGGAGCTCATTCTACTCACCCCAGGCTAGCTTGGTTCCTAGTCCCCTGAGGGTCAGGACTGAGTGTGACTCAGGGAATGAGCAGCCCTTATAGATCCTCAAGCCCTTTTCGACAGCCCAGAGATTATTTTGAATTTGTGCTAAAGATGTTAAGCCTACCTAGAGCAACATAGCCCCTTACCCCTATGTGCCTGAAGCAAGGCTGATCCCATCTACCCTTATCCCCAGGTATGTTTGTCCAGCAGCCCTGCACGATCCCACATACCCAAAGACAATGTGAGAAGTGTCAGCCAGGAACATTCACAGAGAGTGATAATGGCCTAGACTCTTGTATACATTGCTCCACCTGTGATAAAGATGAGTGTGTGACTGAGTGGAGGCTGGACTAGCTGTGAAAACTGGCAATAGAGTCAGAAGCACATTAGTCCAGAACCGGGATGGAGTAGTCATGACTGATGGATGCCAGGATGCAGCTAGAGTGTCCCCACTGACATAAAACTCGTTTCTTACATATGAGCATGGTTGTGCAACATTCAATCCCAGCACACAGGAGGCAGAAGCAGCTGGTCTCTGAGTTGGAGGCCACCTTGTTTATACAGTGAGTTCCAGGGCAGTTCCAAAGGCTACAGAGTGAGACCCCATCTCACAACCAAACCAAGGCAAAAATTATTCATTGTGAGTAAAAGGGACTCAGTAAAAGCAATATCAGAAGCCGGGTAGTGGTGGCACACACCTTAAATCCCAGCACTTGGGAGGCAGAGGCAGGTAGATTTCTGAGTTTGAGACCAGCCTGGTCTACAGAGTGAGTTCCAGGACAGCCAGGGCTACAGAGGAACCCTGTCTCGAAAAAACAAAAGACAAAAAACAAACAAACAAAAAAACTATGTCAGAAAAAACAGAATCACAACCTTCTGACATTTTATTTTTAAGATAATTTTTCTCCTAATTGTCAATTGAATACAGAACCTAGTAAAACACATACAGGTACCTAGAAAAATCACCCCTGGGTGAATAAACAATCATGTGTGGGAGTTCCCAGAAACAGAGAAGAACTTAAAGAGTAAGCCAGAGGGCACGCGGATCTGGGGAAGCAGCAGAGAGATGAGACCCACGCCTGCAGAATTCTTGACAGGATACAGAAATATAATAAAACCTATTTAAGAAACTATAAGCAGGCTTAGCATGGTGGCATGTCTTTAATCCCAGCACTCTAGAGGCAGATCTCTGCGAGTTCAAGGCCAGCCTGACCAATATAGTGAGTTTAAAGACAGCCAGAGCTACGTAGTGAGACTCTGTCTCAAACAAAACAAAGTAAAAAAACTTTAAGCAATTGTTGGAGGAGTGGGAGTAGCTCAGTGATAGAGTGCTTGCCTAGTATTGCAAAAGATCTGGCTTTGTTCTCTGGCATCAGCGGGGGAGGGGGTGAGGATTCTGTTTTGTGTGTGCATGCATTTGTGTCTATGTACACACTCCTATGCCACAGAATCATGTTAAACTAAGTGGCAGATACTACACTATCTCATGCTTCAGTCCTGTCATTTGCATCCACTAAGCATAGAGATGGAAACAGGGCCAGGCAGTGGTGATGCACACCTTTAATCCCAGCACTCGGGAGGCCGAGGCAGGTGGATTTCTGAGTTCGAGGCCAGCCTGGTCTACAGAGTGAGTTCCAGAGCTACACAGAGAAACCTTGTCTCAAAAAACCAGAGAGAGAGAGAGAGATGGAAACAGGATGAGTACAGGTAACGGCACATATCTCTGGTCCCAGAGCTCAGGAGGCAGATATAGAAAGGACACTTCAGTGTGGGGCCTAATTGTAGAAATTAGGTTCCGGTTCTTCCTCCCTGCTCCATGCTTCCAGAAATAAGACTTGTACTCAAAATATATTTACAAATACCTTCGCCATATAGCTAGGCTCTTCTTTGACTAGATCATAACTTAGAATAACCCATTTGTCTTAATCTACATTCTGCCACATGGCTGGTTACCTGTGCTCAGGTACCATGTGTCTGCCTCTTCACATCTTCCTGGACCAATCTCCTGCCTGGCTCTATCCCAGAATTCTTTCTCTCTCCCGGTTGTTCCACCTCCTATTTCCTGCCTAAGCCATGGACCATCAGACTTATTATTAACAGGTGCCACATCTATACAGTCATAAGATATTCTCTCTACACAGCCTGATCTATGTTGTGAGTTCTAGAACATCCAGGACTACACTGAGAAATATTGTCTCAAACAAAACAAAAAAGACAGAACCATATTCCACAACTATAGATCCCCTGATGCTGTAAGACAATGGCAGAGAGCTGGGCTGAGAGTCCTCCCAACCTGTGCTCCTTGGTGTACTCCGGGAAAGGGCACTGCCTAGCTTCAGAGAAGTGTGAGAGGTGACATTTGTAGCTGAGTGTTTATAGCGCACTGAACTATAGGCACAGGGTTAAAATGGAGCACCCCAATGAGAAAATCATCTTCGTTTATAAGCCATGAAGTAAGTTTTAATTAAGAGAGGTCCACACCTAGAGCCCAAGGACCCATGAGGGGTCTGGGCACATAGTCACTAAATGCTCCTCAGCAAATAATATGATTAAATAAAGCACCTTCAGAGATGTCTGATGGAAATGGTGGCCTCTGGAGGGGGAACCTTGTGGGTCAGCAGTGGACCTACAGATCAGGACCACCAGTGATGGAGTCCTCAGGGCAGTGTGATGCTGTTGCATAGGATGCTGAACAATGGATCTCCCAAGTCATCATCTCAGGTCTGGGTACCACCCTGGAGGCCCAAGGATGAAGATACTCACAGCAGTGCTGTTTATCACTCAATACCGCTGTGATGGGGATGTGAAGTTTTTACCAGAACACACTGTGTTCCTTTCCAGTGACAGTGGAGTCTGTGTGCATATGTGAGGGTTCTCATCTCAACCTGATCCTAATCTTTCTTGGATTGCAGACCAGGAAATGGTGGCCGACTGCTCTGCCACCAGTGACTGGAAATGCCAGTGCCAAACATATCATTACTACTCTGACCCAGAACTTCCAGAATTGTGCCACCCATGTACAAGTAAGTACCACTGTGGCCTGGGTAGGTGGTAGCTTTGTATGTTGCCTGAATAGCCTCTAATGTCCAGGGAGAGGGACAATCTGTATCATACTTTGGCAGATGACATTATGTGGTGGAGACTCTGTGGTCTGGGTGGTACAGGACTTCTTGCTGGAGATCTCCATGGCTAATGTCCCTTGTGAGAAAGTAGACAACACCTGACAAGGGACTAGGTGATGTCTTCCAGAGGGTTCTTTGGTGTATTTGGCTTTGGAAGAGCTGGGTAATGCCACATTCGTTCTCAGGAAGATAGAACCAGGTTAAATTGTATGTGGGAAAAAACTGCTGGGCAAGGTTAGGGGAATCCTGTGGATCCACCCCTCAGTAAGACAGTCACTGCAGTCAGATGGGGTTGTTGAGCCTTCAGACTAGGGGGCACCAGCACAAGCCACATGCCGAGGAGTGTTACTGCTCTGCAGAATCTGAAATCTGAGTCTCCAAGGCCACCAAAGAAGCTAAGGACATCACCGGAAGAGAAAATGTAGTAAATGTCATGTATTATGTGTTAATCACATGATACTGAGATGCCAGTGGAGCTGGTGACAGATCTTGGATCACGATGCTGCCTGGTGTGGTTTGGAATGGCATCACGCCTTGCTGGATGGACATCTTCTGCTGCTGATGGCAGGAGGGGTCTGGCAGGAACAACTGAGGATGTCTCTCTGCAGGTGTCCCCAAGGAATCCCTGTCCTTCATGAGTGCAACTCCACAGCTAACACAGTGTGCAGTCAGTCTGCTTCAGGTAAGACACATTGATTTTTAATTACTATGGCTGTCTTCTTACTGAATGAAAATTTACATACCATAGCGTTAACTGTTTCAAGTGGACACGGAAAGTATGCTAATTATTCTAATTATTGCTGCGGTTCGCTGTTGTCTACCATATCTTAAGAAAATAAAGGTTCTACAGATGTTGCTTTAGCTATCATTTTATTGCTGTGAAGAGACACCATGGAGGCAACTTTGTGTGTGTGTGTGTGTGTGTGTGTGTGTGTGTGTGTTTAAGACAGGGTTTCTCTGTGTAACCAGCCCAACTGTCTTGGACTCCCTTTGTAGACCAGGCTGGCCTTAAACTCATAGAGATCTAGACTAAAGCAACTCTAATAAAGGACATTTATTTGGGACTGGCTTACAGTTTCAGAGGTTCAGTCCATTATTATCATGGTGGGGAGCATGGCAGCGTCCAGGCAGACATGGTGCTGGAGAAGGAGCTGAGAGTTCTGCATCTTGAGCTGAAGGTAGCGAAAGGAGACTGTGAGTCACATTGGGCATCGCTTGAGCATAGGAGACCTCAAAGCCTGTCCCCACAGTGACACACTTCCTCCAGCCAGGCCACACCTACTGCAACAAGGCCATACCTCCTAATAGTGCCATTCCTTATGGGCCAAGCATTCAAACGCATGAGTCTATGAGGGCCAAACCTCTTCAAACCACCTCAGGTATCATTTAGGGTATGGAGCTCTCTGGTGGAAGCCCTCCTTGGGAGTAAGTGACAGTTTACATGAAGGCAAGTCCTGGGTGTCAGGTTCAAAAGAAACTCAGGAAAATGGTGAACTGTGGTTCCTATTAGCATATCAAAGAGCATGCTGGCCCCCAGGCTCACTTAGTACCTGTGGCTCTTCTCACCCCACCCATAACCTAAACCCAGATCATGGGCTTTCCTTCCCCCAGCTTCTCACTCACATATAACCCTGACATTTCGGCCATGTGCCTTCTTGGTTCCCCCTCTCTTTCCCCCTCTCTTTTGGTCCTTATTTCTCTTCCTTTCTCCACTCCCCCCACTTCTTAAGGCTTGGGTCAGTCTGCTGGCCATGTTTAATCTACTACTTTCTCTCTGCTCTGGACTCTTCCAGATGCCTCTGGCTATGCTCTCCTTCCTGTCTACAATAAAACCCTTTCCCCTAACCATAATCGGAACAGTCTTGTCCTCACTTTATACGTCTGGTGCCTGAAACTGGGGAAGAATATATATGAGCCCCTTCCAAGGGGCTCAGCCTCTCCTAGCCAAACTGTGCTGTTGGTTTGACTACTTCCTACATAGTCTCCTAAGGTATGCATGTATGGATCATTTGTTTCTGCAGTCTTCTGCCACCCCCCATAGTTTACTCCAAACCTAGAGTTCACCTCTTCACTGCTTCTCCCCTCTACCTGCTCTAACCATTTGCTTCTCCTCACCTACTCAGTCAGTTTCCTCCTGGCTAGGGGTGCTGTCAGTGCTCTTGCTCTCACACTAGAACCAGCTATCCTATGATTTCCAGATGAGGAGTGGGGTCAGTTCTGCACAGCCCTCAGACGTTAATGTGTCCTTAAGCAGCAGCCCAGACCAGGGATGTCTACCTGGACTTTGGTAGGAGATCCCTGCTGCTGCAGAACCAAAACAGTTACCCACAGGTGCTCCAGTCCAGCCTCACAGACTGCTTCAGCTGGGTCTGCACACTCCTGTTACCAGATGGTCCCTCAGCCTGGACAGCAGGGAAACAACCAGCTCCTCCAAGATGTAACCAACAATCCAGCTTTTCGGCCAACCCCCCCCCTTCCATAATAATGCCCCAATATCAGCAGGAAGAAGTCAAAGATGATTACTTCACCCCTTATTCATTTATTATCAACAGAAGGCTGGAATGTTTGGTTCCAGACCCCTGGACAAGTTGCTGAGGTGCATATTTTACATACCAAAGCAGACCTGGCCTCCAGGTTCTCCCAGCATCTATCAGTCCCTACCTGGTATACCCTGCCCCCAATCCCAAACTTTCCACCCCAGGGGCTGGGCTGCCCTGCCCTGCCCCCAGAGGCTCTTCCCTATAAAATCCAGACGGTTTGGTTTCCCTTGCTCTCTCTCCTCTCTCTGTACATGCACACTTTCTCTTCCCCTTCTCCTTTCTTCCCATTTCTCTTGTGACTTTGCTGGCCTCCTTCCCTGGAGTCAGTGAACTCACCTGAGAGCAACTTCTGAATAAACTTGTGTTTAATATAATCTAATCTGGCTTGAATTGGCTCATTTCACCAGTGGGGAAATAACTTATCAGCAGGGAGTATTTCTAACTCTTAAAAGAGCAAAGGGGAAGGTGCAGTTCAGTGCTCACCAGGCTCTATAGTTAATTTAGTTAAGGTCTCCTTTAAGGTCAGACTCATTCTTTCTACCTGTCCTGTACTCTGAGGGTGATATGCCCAGTGTAATTTCCAATTAACTCCCAAGGCTTTAGTTATACTTTGTACAACCTAAGATATAAATGCTGACTCATTGTCAGATCCTAAGGAACACCATATCTGGGGATGGGTTCTTCTAAGAGTTTCTTTGCTACTATATAGTAAAGTTTTCTTGTTTTATCAGGAATACTTCAGTACATCCTGAAAAGGTATTTACAAAAACTAGCAAATATCTGTATCCATATCCACTTGGTTGCATCTCAGTGAAGTCCAATTCCCAATACACCCCTGAGGCAGTTTCCCTTTCTCTTTTATCCTTGGCACAGGAACTACCAATAGGGTTGGTTACCCATAAGTCAGGACATCTGGAGACTGTATCTTGCAAAATCTGGTCCAGACCAGGGATATAGTAGTCCCTGTTGAGTAAACTGGTCAATTTAGGCATACCTAGATGAGTCCAATTATGTCATGGTTGTACCAACATCCTTTCAAGATCTATGGAAGGATTCGTCTCCCATTAGTGGTGAAGTGCCATCCTTCCTTGGCAGAGGTGTTGGAAAGCATTTGTTGGGTAGCATTTGAATGGTACCCTTAGACCCTTTGGTGACTTCACATAAAGTTCTAGCTAATTCAGCAAATCCAGTAATCCAGAACATAGCTTATAGTATCCTGCTGACCCCCCAAAATTCCCTGACTCAACTTTTCGTTGATGGAATGGCAATTCCTAAGATTGTCTGTTTATGTGACATAGACAAGGACCTCCTACCTTTCTGGAGGTCAAATCCCAAGTACATGGCCTTCCTGGTGCAGAGTTGGGCCTTCTTGGCAGACACTCTGTATTCCAGCCACTGGAAAGTTTCTAGGAGCCCTTCAGTGGCCAGGGTATGTGGTGGCTGCAGTCGGTAGATCATCCATATATTAGAATAACATTACCTGGGGAAACTTAAGTCAGTACTCACTCAAATCCACCTGAGGAAATCTCACCAAAGATGGTCGGAGAGTTTTTGAAACCCTGCAGTAGGCAGGTCCAAGTTAGTTGTCCGTTTCAACCATTGCCCAGATCAGTCCATTTAAGGCCAACAGGGGTTGACTTTTAGAAAGAGGTCAGAGGTATACTGAAGAAAGCATCTTGTAAGTACAAGACAGTGTGTGTGTGTGTGTGTGTGTGTGTGTGTGTGTGTGTTTCTGGTGATAGCATACTCAACAATGTATACAGGTTAGGAACTGTGAGGTGAATGTCCTCCACCCCTTTGTTGACTTTCCTTAGATTTTATACTGACTGGTAATCTTTTGTCTTTGCTTTCTATATGAGAAGTAGTGGACTATTTCATGGTTACCTACAAGATACTAGGATTCCCAATTCTCTCAAGAATTTTGATTCCTTGTTGGGCCTCTGGGCTCATGGGATCCTGGTACACCCATATAGGCTCTACCAAAGTTATTGGGACTGCTTTTCCAGCCACACATCCAGATTTGGACCCTAATGAGGCAGCAGGGAAAGAGTCCCTAAAAGTCTTTTGCCAGACTCTCTTGGCAGGTTTCTGAGTGGCCACCAGATGGCCTACAAATTTGTCAAAAGTTAGGTTATTCGGGGACCTGAGGAATCTCCTTTGGCCTTTCTGGAACGCCTCCTGGAAGCCTATCAGACTCACACTCCAATAGATCCAGAAGTGGAAGAAACCAGGAAGGCCATAAATATTTTGCCTTTGTGACCAAGTCTGCCTTTATATCTGGAAGAAACTTCAGAGACTGGAAGGCATTGAAGGAGAAAACTTGTCTAAATTGGTTGAAGTTGTGGCCCAAGTGTTTAATAATTGGGACATCCCAGATGATTGGTAGATAAAACAGATGGCTTGAGCTATGGTGGCTGTCTTCCAAGAAACTAGAGGGCTCATGTCCAGGTCCAGATTTCAAAAGTGACAGGCCACTGGTAAAGGGCAAGAGAAGCCTACCACTTGCTGTCTGCAAAGAAACCAGTGTGCTTAGTACAGAGAATTAGGACACTGGAAAGAAGAATGTTCTAAACTACCCATCATCAGCAAAAACAAGAACCTGGGATTAGATGAGAGGGGGACTTAGAAAGGGGTTAGAGAAAGAGGTAGGTGGGGCAGGAAGAGAACAGCTAGTGGCTTGGAAGGTTAGGAAGTGGGTGGAGGATATTAGAGAGGAGGGTTGTCCTCACCTGGGCATCATCCCTCTGGGACTTGTGTCTGAGGGAAAGGGCTGAAGGGATGCAGCTAGACTGTGGCAGGAGGGGTTTGAGCCATTTAGGTGGCTCTGCCAAGCCACACTGTAGGGAGCTTTAGTTAAGATGTCCTTGTCCAAAAATGATGGCCTGCATGGAGTAAATCACGGTTAAATTGAAAGTGCCCTCGGAGGGCCAATCTATCTTGAAGGTGGGCCATTTACGATGACAGGGGGTCTTGAGTTTGCCAGGGTAGATGGAGAAGTTTTCTTCTGAAAATCCTTAAAATGAAGAACACGTTCAAAAGGGAACGATGGCCAATCCCATCTTAGAATCCAGGACAGATGCCGACACCAAACAGGGAAAGACAGAAAGTCTAGCCACCACAAAGAGACTGACAGGAGACACAAACAAACCAGAACCCTCACCAAAAAGGGACCAGAGGGGGTTTAAGGGAGCCAAAGGTTCCTCATCCTCCCTAGACTCAAAAAGCAATACTGTGTTGAGCTTCTCTCAAGAGTCACCAGAAGCAAGAACCAGAAAATCAGACTTAAATCCAGAGGTTTCCTTGAAGCTGCCAATTCAAAAAATTGCCCTTGGGTATCAGGGGTGTCTTGGGATGCCACATGAGCTCCCAAAATGTTATAAGATCAGGCAAAATTCCAGTACCTAGGACACACCACATTTTCTTAACCAGAGCAACTTTATCGGTTTGAACACCAGCCTGACCGGCCAGAGACACACCGCAGACTTGGGGGCTGATAATGGAACCCTCACTTCTGGGTAAGCAGGTTTAAGCTTGAAAACCACAAGCAACATGTGCAAGATAGCATCACAAAATCAAAACCCATAAACAAGTGGGCTGTCTAAGATTACACAAAAGGGAACAGTGGCAGGCTGGCTTCTAAATAATAGGTTTCCTACTCATGGGTTTTGAAGTTAGAATTGGAAAAAAGAAAGAAAGAAAGAAAAAGAAAGAAAGAAAGAAAGAAAGAACATATCTGTACCCTTGACTTGACCTTAAATGATGTTCAAGCCAAAGCCAATGGGTGTCTGGCTGGCTTCAGATGCAGTACTCACACCAAGCTTCACCCTTTCACTAAGGTCTATTCAGGCATAAACTGATTTGGAAACATATATCTAGCCTTTGTCTTTGTGACTGTATTAATGGTTTAAAGTTTTATTTTGGTGTTAAAGGATCTTCAATTATATCTTCCATTTTAAGGCCCGAACTTAACTGAGATAAAATTGTAAAATCCTAATCTTGTGCTGGGCAGTGGTGGCGCACACCTTTAATCCCAGCCACTTGGGAGGCAGAGGCAGGTGAATTTCTGAGTTCGAGGCCAGCCTGGTTCTACAGAGTGAGTTCCAGGACAGCCAGGGCTACACAGAGAAACCTGTCTCGAAAAACCGAAAAAAAAAAAAAAAATCCTAATCTTGTATCAGCTACTAACTTGCTGTAAACTGTTAAAAAATAATTAAGACAAACTCTTTAATGATCTCAGGACTATTCTCATAGTCATGCTAAGAACAAATGTAATTCCTTTCCAAGCTTTATTTAGCTTGCTATATGTTTCCAAGGCTAAGTCTAAAGCAGGTAACTAAAAGTTTGTTTAAAATTAAAAGTACTCAATAGATGGCTCTCAAACTCCTCAGAGATCTGCTGAATATGGCATTTAAAGTGTTTAATGAAAAAGCTTCCCATGATAGACAGAAATGCCAGCTGTTAGCATCAACCCTAAGGTCTCCAAAGAAGATGGGGCATAGACAACTTCACCTGTATTGTGAACTGTTCCATGCTTTGCCCACCACCAGGGCTGTGCCTAAACTTTAGCCACTGCTAGGTTGACTACCCTACTCTGTGTCACCAAAATAGGTCAGTTTTCCCAAGTTCTTCCTCCACAGGAAAATCTCTCAGATCTTCTGGGTCTTACAGCTGAGGACTTAATGTTGTCTGTGTACCACGGGCTAGCTTGGGGTAACTGTCCAGAGGCCATTGGATTATTCTTCTTACTCTAATGTATTCTCAGATCTCTGAGGCTGCTGATGGCTAACTGAAGCTTTATCCCTCTAACAGCTGCAACCACCCAGCTCCTCTCCCAAGGTTGCAGCTGCCTGGTCAGTCCATTTCATATTTAAAAATCAGACTAGACCGTTTCCCTTGCTGGCTGGCTTCACACTGGAAGAGATAAACTCACAAAACAGGTTTCAATGTAACTTTTTACTATTCTTTTATTTAAAGGAACTTGCTCTGCAATGCCTGCTCTCACTAATCAACCACTTGTCTCATGGTAAATTATTGAATGGAAAAAGAAAATCTTTGATGTTTATGTAAGTTGTGAGGGTCTAAGGAAGTAATTTAGGGCATGTAAATGCAAGTTGTAAAGGTCTATGGATGTGAAAGCTTAAGTATGTGATTTAAGGCAGGGAATGTGAGCTATAAAGGTCTGAGGAGGTGATTTAAGGTATGGGGGTGGGAATGTTTCAGATTTCTTCTTGCTATGCTATTTTTATACTAAGACTTCCAAAGGTCGGAGGTTTTTGGTTTATTTATTTGTTTGTTTGTTTGTTTTATATGAGTACAATATAGCTGTCTTCAGACACACCAGAAGAGGGCACCAAATCCCGTTACAGATGGTTGTGAGCCACCATGTGGTTGCTGGCATTTTAACTCAGGACCTCTGGAAGAGCAGTCAGTGCTCTTAACCGCTGAGCCATCTCTCCAGGCCCCCTCAGAGTTTTAACATTCATCAATGGATTTCTGATAAACTATTCCTCTATCCCTGGTAAAGTATTGACTAATTTTTGTTAGGTTTCAGATCCATGACAATTGGCTAAATGACTATTTAACATACCAAAGGGAGCTGGCCTCCAGGTTCTCCCAGCATCCCTCAGTCCCTACCTGAACTTTCCAGCCTAGAGGCTAGGCTTCCTCTCCTCCAGAGGCTCTTCACTACATAACCTACACATTTTGGCTGTCTCTTTCTCTCCCTCTCTCTGCATTTCTCTCCCTGTGCTTGCTCTTTCTTTCTCTTTCCCCCTGTCTCCCTGTGGACATGGCGACTTCCCTGACCTCCTTACTTGGGACCTGGTCAAGAGCTTCTCCTGATAAACCTTCCTTTATACTATAATTTGGCTTGAATTGGCTCATTTCATTGTTGGAGAGCGCTTATCACTATTATCATAGTCACAAGCTCAAATTTTTAATCATGAATCTGCTGATTTTTTACTATGTGGATTTCAGTACAGGTTACAAATAATGGTACCCCGACCTGCACGGCAGTCAGCAGGGGCCTCAAAACATGGAGAAAAGGTATGGGAGGGACAAGAGACGCGAAGAAGGAGAGCAAGACAGGATTCTGATCAAGCTCCATTTATTATAGGCAACAGCATGGGCTTTTAAGCAAAAAAACCGCAACGGAAATTCCTCGTAGCCATGGCAGCACAGACCTCAGCAGGTGGAGGGTCTATAGTATAGGTGTCGATTCTCCCGAAGCAGTTGACTTAGAGTTAATGTAAAACCTAAGAATGGGGCAGTATCTAAAGTCGTAAAACCTAAGGATAGGGAAATATCTTAAAGTTGTAAAACATGAGAATGGGGAAGTATCTAGGTATTTGCCTAAGACATTATTCAGCATTCTTTTCAGAGCACTGCTCCTTGCCCTGGACCAGGTGGCTTCTTTGTTCTGGGCTAGGAGGCTCCCAGCACAATGGTAATGCTAACATATCTAAAACTTTTATCTGTTTTTGTAAACTTAAAAAAAAAATCATGTAAGCTTCAGGGAGTCATAACCTGAATCCACCTGTCATAGGTCAAACAGGTTCCTGACAAATACTCCTGTCAACCAACAGTCTATGCTTCTCCACCTACTGCCTAATCTTGAGACTGGTTCTCTCCCCCCCACCCCCCCTTTTCTTCTTCCCCTAGTCTTCGGACTGGACTACTTCCACACCTCCAACTTCTAGGACCACAGGCCTGGAAATTTCAAGAGTGCACCCAAGATAAAGATTTTCCCCTAAGGTCCTTACTTTTAGCTTCGGACCCTAGACTATATCTGTCCAGATTTCCAATCAACTAAACACTGAAACCTGCTCCAAATCAAAACCAGTTAGCCCTAGACTTGTTAAAAACTGATGTCAACTGGATGCTTCTTATGTAAACTAGATGCTTCTGACAAATTTTCCAACCAATCTGAGCCCTTGAGTTGAACCAACATTTTCAGACTGATCCAAAGCTGCTGCTCTAGCCCCAGCTAGCACTGTTTGCACCAGCAATCCATGTCCTCTCAGGCAGTCCTCAATTAGGTCCTCCTGCAGGAATGCTGGTGTCACAGGCAGTCCTCAATTAGGTCCTCTTGCAGGAGATGCTTCTGCAGTTGCACGGCCCCCAGCGTTTATATAGAGGTAGCCCTGCTCTTCCTGCTACAGGGCACATCACAACACCACCCCGACCACTGCTGCTGTTCAGAGGTGCTGGGGCCCCACGCTACCTGGGGCACACATGCTGTTATTGTGACTTCTTGCAATCTTTGCCCTTCAGGCTGTGCTTGTCCCATGCCCCTGTCCAGGGAACCCACCTGGTAACTCAACTGCACATGTGTACAAGCCTGTCTCTTGCTCTGCCGACCAGCCCAGGTCAGAAACGGAAGAGGTCAATGCTTCCACACCCCAGACCTGATCCTATGTTCCCACAGCCTGCCTGCCCACTCAGTTCCTGTCACCATGGTCTCATGCAACCGCTGCCAGCTCTCATATTCCTTTACATTCTGGTCATCCACACCAACTCTAAGCCGAGTAATCTCTACTAATACAAAATGTGCTTTTCTCTGTGCTCTATTTACTTTATACATTCTCAAACAATTTAGCAAACATAAGTTGTCTAACTCAAGATATGACCAATTGATATAGCTCTCCATCTTGTCAGAAGTTGCTAATTATTAGTGTACTTAAGTTTATGACAGACAGAGTCTCCCAAAGCCTAACAGCTCACCCCCCAAGGTCTCAGAAGATCTAGACACAGCTACAGGAGACAGCCTAGATGGTGGTATGATAAGCACTGAGAAACACTGTGGGCAAGACTGGATACCCTAAGAGTAAAGTGACTAATATTGGCTAAGTCAAGGTGAGTCATTTCTAACTTCATGTGTTATCTATTCCACAGAGAAAAGGCTCTTTGTCTTCTGGGCTTGAAAGCCAGACTGACTCTGCCCAAGTTGCCATGGAGACCACAGGGAACTGTTTAGGTAGTAGATTATAGATGAACGCTGTCGTTTTTAAAAATTTATTTATCTATTTTGTGTATATGAGTACACTGTTTTCAAACACACCAGAAGAGCGCATTGGATCCCATTACAGATGATTGTGAGCCACCATGTGGTCCTGTGAATTGAACTCAGGACCTCTGGAAGAGCAGTCAGTGCTCTTAACCGCTGAGCCATCTCTCCAGCCCCGAACTCTGTCATTTTTAATTAATACATGACTTCTAGATTATAATTTATTCTTCCTCAGATTTCTGACTACATTGACAGCTAAGGTAACTGTAGCTTGACAGCTAGGAAACAGACCTAGCTCCTTACCCTAAGGCAATCCACCACTATATTTACTCATTAATAAATTCGTTAACTAGCTAAGACTGCCAGATTTCTTACAGATGTCATGATAAGCGATACACAAGTTCAGATATAGGCTTTCACAGATGTAATCTGTTGCTTCCTTACCTAAACTTGGTTTCCATTGACAAAATGCTTCATATTTCCTCTTGCTATGCCATTGTCCCAACATTAAACATTTCCACTATACGATCCAACTGTATAATCACAAATTCAAATTTTAAGTTTTCTTTGGTTGTCATTTAACTAAATTTATAGTGATGTATACTCAAGTCTCCTAGACAAAAGGAAAAAGCCCTTGATTCTTCTGCTTCACAAAAGGCTCATCTTAAAGACTGTTCATGTTGTTAACTCATGTTGTTATCACTTTTGCAAACTTATAAGCTACAGGAAACCCACTCAGACCTACCTCCCATGGACCAATTAGACTCCATCCAGATCAGTACACCTGCTCATCAATAGCCCAAAGCTCCAACTTACTGCCTATTCCAGAGGGTGGGATTCCTCTGGGTTTCAAATGTACATCTAAGAAAAAAAATTTCCTTCTCCCAAACTTAATTGTATTCTCTACCTATAGTGTGTGTGTGTGTGTGTGTGTGTGTGTGTGTGTGTGTGTGTGTTTCAGCATCTTGTCAAGTCCGAGCACTTACTACATCCACAACAGCTCCAGAGAAGTGGCCTACAGATGCTCCAATCTCCTCTCACAGACACAGACACTTCTACTCGATTTGTTCCTTCTGATCTATCCACAGATGGTTTCACAGACCCTGGACATCAAGGAAACAGCCAATTCTCCTGGACCAACATCCCATATCCACTTTCCTAGGTTTCCTGGAGACATGTGGCCCCCAAATCAGCAGAAAGTAGCTAAAGATCACCACAATCTTATTCCTGCTCCACAATCACCTTTTTCTATTTTTTTTTCTTTTTAATTAAACCAAAACAGGGGAATGTTAGCATTCTGTTTACTCTCCACCCCACAATTAAATTACCTGGCAACGCTTTCTCTCTGGCTCCCTATCTGTCCTCTAGCCCCTTCCCCCCTTCCTGGCCTCTATTCCTCTCTCTCTTTCTCTCTCTCTCTCTCTCTCTCTCTCTCTCTCTCTCTCTCTAAGACACAGGTTCTCTCTAGATAGTCCTGTCTTAGAGCTCACTATGTAGACTGAGCTGGCTTTGAATTCATGAATATCTTCCTGCCTCTGAGAGTTGGAATTAAAGGCATGGGCCACCACATTCAACTCCCTTTCAGGTCTCTCTCTCTCTCTCCCTCTCTCTGTCTCTCCCTCTATACACACACACACACACACACACACACACACACTACCTCTGATGTGACACCCTCACAGGTATGACTGAAGAGGTAGCAAGGCTGGGCCTGAGGTTTGGGTATGTCGAACTCTAGGGCAGCTCTAGGCCTGTGTGTGTCAGAGGGGATCGTCTCTGCTGCCTGGAGTATTGGTTGGTAGTTGGGGATCTCTGATGCCTACAATATTGATTGATGGTGGGGCCTCTGCTACCTGCACTATTGATTAGTGAGTGTTGAATAGCAAACTCAGGTCCCCTGGGTTAAGTTTCATACCTGGGACAAGTGGCTGAGGTGCCTATTTAACACATCAAAGCAGATCTAGCCTCCAGATTCTCAGCATTCCTCAGTCCCTGGCACATATCACCCTCTACCCTGAGCTCTGCAGGCCAGGGGATGGGCTGTGATATATATATATATATTTGTTGTTGTTGTTTTGTTTTGTTTGTTTTTTCAAGACAGGGTTGCTCTGTGTAGCCCTGGCTGTCCTGGAACTCACTCTGTAGACCAGGCTGGCCTCGAAATCATATATATATATATATATATTGTGATGGCTTGAATATGCTTGGCCCAGGGAGTGACCTTATTGGAATAGGTGTGTCTGTGTCACTGTGGGTTTAGGCTTTAATACCCTCATCCTAGCTGCCTGGAAGCCAGTCTTCTCCTAGAGGCCTTCAGCTGAAGAGGTCAAATTCTCAGCTCCTGCCTTGATGATAATGTACAGAACCTCTGAACCTGTAAGCCAACCCAAATTAAATGTTGTCATTCATAAGAGTTGCCTTGGTCATGGTGTCTGTTCACAGCAGTAAAAGCCTAAGACCCATGTGGAAGTGTTTACAAAAAGATAAACAGATATGGGATATGTTCTATGGGGGTAGAGTAGGGAGGTAGGTGTGGGGAGGGGTGTGCCTCAGCGGGCCCATGCCGAGGCATCCCTTCCCCCAGAGGAACCAGCCACAGGCGAAGGTATAGTATAGAAATAGAGTTTATTTAGGGCATGGGGAGGGGAGTTAAGAGGGTAGTAGAGGCAAAGTAGGGCAGAGAGAGGGAGAGAGTAGAGAAGTGGAGAGGTGGAGGCCGGCCATGACCACGTGGGGGGGGCAGGGAATGGAGAGAGGTAAGAGATAAGAGGTGTGAGAGAGAAGCAAGAGCAAGAGATAAGAGAGAAGAGGCAAGCAGCCTCTTATAGTGGGCCAGGCCCACGTGGCTGTTGCCAGGCAACTGTGGGGCGGAGCATACCTGGCTGTTGCCAGGTAACTGTGGAGTGGCATTTAGACAGAAAGCTAACATATGTGATAGGTTATTTTTCTGCTGCCCGTGAAATGAAACAGTTCAAGGCAGGTTAGACTATACGTAGGCAGGTTTATTAGGAAACTGCTCTCAGGCGAGAGTTCACTGGCCCCAAGGACTGAGGCCAGGGAAGTCTCCATGGCCGTGGAGGAGAGAAAAAGAGAAAGGGCTCGAGCACAGAGAAAAAAGACAAGGAAAAGGAGAGATGAAGAAGACCAAAACATCTGCATTATAATAGGGAGGAGCCTCTGGGGGAAGGGCAGCCCAGCCCCTGGGCTGTAAAGTTCAGGGCTGGGGCAAGGGTATGCCAGGTAGGGACTGAGGGATGCTGGGAGAACCTGGATGCTGCTTTGGTATATAATACTTGCACCTCAGTCTCTTTTCCTGGCGTCCATAACCAAACAATATATATATTACCGTGTATCAGTTGTTTTATTTATTCATTCATTCATCCATCCATCCATTCATTCATTTATTTATGTTGACACAGAGTCTCCTTATATAGCCATGGCTGTCCTGGAACTCACTGAGAACTGCCTGTTTCTCTCTCCTGAGTTCCCAGGATTAAGAGCATGGTTGTCAGACATACATGATTTTTTGGCTTATTTTCATTGTATTTATTTATTTTCCTGCATATGTGTGTGTGTGTGTAATTTTTTTTTTTTTAACACATGCATGCAAAGCCCACGAAGGCCAAAAGAGGTTCCAGATCCCCTGAAACCGGTTGTGAGTGCTGGAAATCGAACCTGCGTCCTCCAGAAGAGCAGCCGTCAGCCGTGCTCTTACCACCGAACTATCTTCCAACCGCAAAACGGAGCTTTTTTAAAATAATATTTTGAGACAGGGTCTTACTATGTAGCTGGCTATCTTTTTAAAATAATACTTTTCATTTCTTCTCACAAACCTTCCTCTGGTGGTGTGTCTTGGGAGGCAACATCATACACATAGGAAAGAAAAGGATTTAGGAGAGCGTGTAACATTGGCCTTCTGGCGAGTGTCAGACAAGAGAATCATCCACGCCCCTCCCCTCCACTCCCTGAGTCCCTTGCCCCTCCCCTTCCCTTGCATCTCCTTAATCTCTACTCGCCTCGCCCCGCCCCTCTACCCATCTCCTCGCTCCTCCCATTCCCTCGTTTCGTCCCGCCCCTCGTCCCGCCCCTCCCAGCCCTCTTCAGAAGCCCTGGTTAACACTTCTCACTTAAGTTCAGCGCCAGCTTAAAGCAGAGTTTTCTCCCATCATGCCCCACGCCGGCGTCAGTTCGCAGTTGCCTAGCTACTAGACTGCCCGGAAGACGACTGGTGAGGCGGAACTTCCGGCGCCTGGGTTGCATCAGATTTTGGAAAGCGTCTGTGGCGGCTTCCGCGGGTCTTGATTTCCAGTGATGGCAGGTTCCTCCGTGGAGCAGGGTGAGGTTTGCGGGATGACTGTGGGGCTCTGGGGACAGCATGGCCCGAGTAGGCAGTACCATGCTAGGGCTGTGTGGGCAGTATGGTCCAAGGAGGCAGTGCTGCCCAGGCCGGTGCCGTGGCGACAGCAGTGGAACGAGTGGGTAATGCCAAGCGAGGCTAGGGTGGAGCGTGGCTCAGGGACGCAGTGCCCAGGTCGGGTCTGTGGGGACACCCATGGACTAAGTGGGCAGTGCCCAAACCACTGATCTGAGGATAGTGATGGCCCAAATGGGCAGTGGCAGGCAAAGGCTGTTGGGCAGAGGATCTCTGGGCGGGAAGTGACCAGCTAGGGCTCAAGAGTGGAGGCTGTGTGGTTGGGCAGTGGCTAGGTCAGGGCTCTAGGAACAGTGCATGCCCAGGTGAACAGTGGCAGGCTAGAGATCTGGATTTGGCAGTGGCTGGAGTGGGCAGAGATGGATCCTCAGGTGGGTAGTATCCAGCCTAGGGCTCTGGGATAAAAAGTTCTCAGGTAAGACTGTGAGGATAGCCTTGGACCAAGTGAGCAATGCCAAACCAAAGCCCTGGGGTTGGCCAGCGTCTCAGCATACAGTGGCAGGCCAGGACCTGGGGGTGGCTGCCATGACTCCCTGAAGCTAGAGTACTGCTTGGTGGGAACTGACTCCTGTTTTGTAAGCTCCTCCCTTCCTCAGCTTCAATTTCTTTATTGTGTTAAGGCTAAAGTTTCATTGGATACTCAGCAGTAGGAGAGATGGTCCTGTATCAAATAGCCTGTCTCCAACTGGTGCCTGGATGAGACCTCACCACTCTCCCCTCCTGCCCTAGCTGGACTCTGGGGATGAGGCAAAGGCCCAAAGATTGTTTTGGTCTTCTGCCTAAGCAGGTGGGCGGAAGGACACATGAGGTTGGTACATAGGGAAGTAGGGCAGAGGAAGCAAGGGCTCCATGTACACATACATGAAAGAGCTTGGCATTTTATGAAGGCTTTAATCTTCAGTGTGGTCAGGAGTCACCACAGGGACCTGTCCAGTCAGAGCATCACTCTCAGAGCATCATTGGCAATCTACTTTATTGCCAATTGGGAGACTCCCTCAGAAGGCAGTCACTTATGTCACCCCAGGGTAGACCTGGGCCTTGGCAAATCTCTGAAGAGCAGTGTTTTTTCTCATTGTCTTTTTAGCAAGTGGGTTCTAGAAAGAGCAGAAGCCTTGGCCTATATCCTGAAAAGTCAGAAGCAAGCCTTCAAAGGCAGAATGCTTGGTGTAGGTTTTAGTCTCTGTGGTGAAGGCAGAAATTAGATGTGAGCTCTGACTTCTCAGTTACCTGTCTCCAGTTTTGGGTATACCAAGATCTCTCAGGCATCCTGTGGTGCTCTGTGATTCCTGTGGCCTTGTTGGGTTCTAGGTAGGTGGTTCTGATCACTTGAGTACCCAGATGACAAGACTGCTTAGCATATGCCTACTGACAATGGTATCTAGCTTTGTATTCCAGCATTCCACTCAACTGACATGCCTAGATTCTAGCTGCTTCACCACCCACAGCAGCTATTAGAAGCCCGCCTAGACTACTATAACACAGCAGCATGGCCAGCAGCTCCATCCTGAGCTGATCCAACAGGTCTAGGATCACAACTGTGCCCATACTCACAATAACACAGGAAATGGTACCTGTCTCTGAGGGTGGTATAGTCATTGAATGAGTTCATAGGAAGAACTTGGAACAGTGACTGGTGTGTAAGGACCAGGTCTGTCAAGAATTAGACTCTACGACTCCATCCATCCATCCAATTGAGACAGGGTTTTATGTAGCCCAGGCTGGAATTCCTGATCCTTCTGTCTCCTTCAGGTATGGCAGGTATCACAACACCTTGTCTAGCTTCCTCTTTGGCTTTTAAATAAAAATGTATATATGGTGTGCAGATCTCAAGGGAAGATGTCCCATGAAAATCCAGGAATGGGCAGTGGTGGGTGTGGTGGCATGTACCTGTCATTCAGTAATTTTAGTGCTCCAGAGGCAGAGGTAAGGGGACCAAGGCCAGCATGGTCTATGTAGCAGGTTCGAGGCCAGTCATAGATACATAGTGAACCTTTGTCTCAAACAAATTAACAAAAAAGAAATAAAGAAAAAAGAGACTCAGGGAAGATAGCCACTTTCAACAAATCCAACAAAGCTGTGAGGGTACACATCAGAAATTCTTACACTCTGAGAGATGAGGCAGGAAGATTACCAATTTGAGACCAGCCTGGACTACATGGGATCCTGTCTCAAACAACATAAAATCACTCAGGAACTGGAAAGCCACAGTACAGAGATGGTCTTTAGTTGCAACTTGAGGGCATTTGGGTGACTGCCATTTCCTTCCTGTTTCTTCAGAAGCTGGCTGAAACTCTGGGTGACATGGGGTAAAATGTAGCAGGCTTATTTCCAGACCTCTGATAGGTGGAGCTCATCTCAGATGCCAGCTGTTTCCTGTAGTTTAACCATGCAGTCTTCACAATCATGCCTAATGTGTAGTCTCAATACAAGTCCTAGCACAACTGTAATGGCTCCTGTGTTCCTTGTGACCCTTCCTGTGCACCCTGAGAACTAGAGAAGTGAAGTGATTCAGTCTGCCATTACCTCAGCTAGAGTCAGGGCCAGGTACCCCTTGGTGCAGGGATTTCAGCTACCATACAGTGACTCTTTTTCAGAATCTCTTAGAATGACCAGGTTGGTTCCAGTTGCCAGGTACAGGAGTAGAAAAAAGAGACAAATGGACCCCCCCCTTTTTTTTTATGTTTCAAAAAGCTTTATTTTTACTTGGTTCAAGACTTGGGAGAGGCTCCATGGCAGTTACAAAGCTACCTAGTGGCTTGAGAGGTTTATTCAGGTGGAGGTCCTGAGGCTGGCTGGTGCAGAGCAGAGGAGGGAGCCCCTTGGAAGGCACAGAGGCCTCCTAGTTGTGCTTGAGAGTGAGGCGCTGAAAGAGATACTCGCCCAGAGATGTCTGGGCCACACCAGTCTGCACTGGTTGTGGCCCTACCAACCTATGGAGGTTGGTCAGGTGGTTTGCCCATTTTTTTGATGAGCTTCACCTCCTTATCCAGGAAGTGGCTTTCCAAGAAGTCACAGAGATGAGGGTCTGTGTGGGCAGAACCCAGGTCATGCAGATCCAAGAGCACCTGGTTCAGGTTCTTTTCCAGGGTCAAGGCAGCTTCCATGGCCTCCTGAGTTTTACCCCATTCGTCTTGAGATGGCTTCTGCACATCCTGGAAGAGTGCACGGCCCCCACAATTGTTCTATAACTTAAGGAGACACTTGCACTTCTCCTTGGCCAGTTCTCAGGAAGATGTGGCCTACGCCCTCCAAAGCCACATCATCCTGATCAAAAAAGCCCAGAGAGAGGTGTAGGAGGCCCACCGGTGCAAGCTGACCAGGCGGTTCACAACAGCTTCCACTTCAGTGGAATAAGTCTGAGAGGTCATGGCTGATCTGGAGTATGGGGCTAACCTCGAAGATGATGCTAGGAGCCAAAGGTGGCGAGGAGATGGTCCCGGAGGCTGCAACTGGAGAGACTTATAAGGCACCTGGAAGCTAATAAAGTGGGAGTCCCCAGGTCTGTTCTGTCCAAACACTGTTGAAGCAAGACACGGATCCATGGGACCTCCAAGGCGCTTCCAAAGTGGACCTTTTTGAAGAATGCAGATAATTTGCTTTTTTTTTTTTTTTTCCCCGAGACAGGGTTTCTCTGTGTAGCCCTGGCTGTCCTGGAACCCACTCTGTAGACCAGGCTGGCCTCGAACTCAGAAATCCACCTGCCTCTGCCTCCCAAGTGCTAGGATTAAAGTTGCCTGGCTTTTTGTTGTTGTTGTTGTTGTTGTTGTTGTTGTTGTTGTTTTGGGTTTCTTTGGCTTTATGTTTCTGAGATGTCATTCATGGCAGTAGCCTCTCATAGAAAGCCTATGAGTGCTTTCTAGCATCTTGAGCAGCAGCTCCTGGTAGCAGTAGAATGGGAACCCCATAGGGAACGTATGGGGAAGGAGAAGCAGGATCAGCGAGAGAGCCCGGGGAGTGCTTTTGCTGGGATGAAACAATCTGCAGGTGTGGTTATTGTTGGGACATCTACAAGGTGAGGGCTTTGAGGGACCTTTAGCGATAGTGACAGAAGTAGACAGGAGGTCAAGAGCAAGTGACAGTGTAGCCTCCTGTCAAGTCAAGGCTTACCGTCTAGAAGCTTAGGGGGCTGCTCCAAGAAATGCTCTCTTCCAGTGTACTTGAAAGGGGACAGGGACAGGTGCTGAGAGCAGGTGTGAGTGCTGATGGAAAGAGTCAGGCAGGATGCTGCCTTCCCCATGTTAGGAATGGGTCATTGGAAGTAACTTTTGCTTCTTCATTGTGCTGAATGCTAGCTCCTGTGCAGTCTCAGTGGCTGTTTGGCAAAGAGTCCATAGCTGTGTCAGTTACTGTCCACCTTTGGGACAGTCCCACCATCAGAGGGCTCTGCTCTTTGTATGTTCAGGGGATGAGCTGCAGATCTGCCCTTCTGTGGAGGCAGAGTAGTTGGGCACGATGTGCGAAAGGTCCTGGTGGCCTGACATCAAGTTTGCAGAATGGGCCTGAGAGGGGTCTTTGTTGTCAAGCAATGAACAGCTGGAGAATGGCTTAACCAACTCCCCTGAGAAAGCTGACCTGTTCTAGGCGTTTCCTCCAGGAGTGTGTACAGCTCCAGTTGGACCACCTTCCACATTCTCAGTTCCCCTTCTCACCTGGCCAGGCTTTGCTCCCTCACAGTGGTCTGGGCTGCTCTACACAGAGCCTTTGAGATCCTGTGGTCTGGCACATTCCTCCAGGGAGCCTCTGGGATACTTCAGTGATTACAACCACCGTAATTCGGGAACAATTACAGTAATGACAGCAGCAAGCCTGGTGCTGGCCTTTTGCCAGAGGTTTGTAAAGCATGTTAAGTGCAATTGCACTCAGTGCTCCAAGGCTTTATGAGGCTGGTGTTAAATGTGGTTCCTTCTGAAGAGGGCAGGTGCTTAGCTTGCTGGCTAGGCCCACCTCCCAGAGCACTCCGCAGCCTGGTGCTGTTTCCCAACACTGGCCATTGCAGTTGTCATTAGGGAACCTCGTGGGTACTTAGAGAGGAAAAGAGAAATGATGAAGAGTAAATATTTGGAGTTTTCCTGGATATGGCTCAGTGGTGCTCAGGGACTGCTAGGCAGGCGCTGCCTTCCTTCTTGGGTAGCCGCTTTATCTGGGAAGAGATGTCCTATTAATTTCACCCAAGTGGCCTAGAGGCAGTGTCATGACAGTGCAGTTGGAGGGCCCTTTTTGTAGAGCAGAGGACCCAGATCTAGCTCCCTCACCTTGGCTGAGGGACTGGAACAAGGAGCTGTTCTTCAAAGCCCACAACTGGGTCCTGAGAGCCCCTTGCTTAAAGAAGGAAAGGAAACTGAGAATTGTAAAAGTAACTTTTTTTTTTCTTTTAAAGATTTTATTTAATTTCAGTATATGGGTACACTGTCAAGTTTTCAGACACATACCAGAAGAGGGCATCAGATCCCATTACAGATGGTTGTGAGCCACCATGTGGTTGCTGAGAATTGAACTTAAGACCTCTGGAAGAGCAGCCAGTGACCTCTGGGCCATTTCTCCAGCCCCGTAAAAGTAACTTTTATTCTCCTGTAGTAATTGTTATCCCGAGGCTTACTGCCTCAGTCTAGCTAACCCAGGCCTAGTCCTGGAAGCTTCTAGTCTCTGTACAATCTAATCTAGGCCTAGAATGTTTTCAGCCTGAGACTTACTGCTGAATAAGCTCACCCTCTCTAGTTCCTTCTGAATTCTAGTTGTCTAGTTCAACTCAGCTGTTCTGGCTCAAACGCCTCTCCAAGCTGACTGAATCAGCTGCCTTCTCTCTCTTGGCCACTCCTGAATAGCTCTGCTTGGCCTTATACTAACTTTGGCAATCTGTTCTAATCTTCTGGCTCTTTCTCATTCTCTGGCTCATTCTGTCTTCACCTGTCTCTGTAAAACTCTCCTGGTAAAACAACCTCCTCTCCTTTTTCTCTCAGTGCTGCCCTTTAAGTAGCTTCCCTTCCCTCTTCTTGTGAGAGTTGGGCGTATTCTACTCCATCAAATCTTTGTCTGCTTCATCACTGTATCTGCCACACAATTTGGCATCATTTTCAAACATGGGTGCTTCCTTCTACAAACTAACTTGACCTTCATTGTTTGGGATTAAAGGTGTGTACTAAGGGCTGAGTACTAAGAAAAAGATACAGTGCTTGCAGTGTATCCTAAGGTTTCTACAGCTGTGATAGAATACCATGGCCAAAAAACACCGAGGAAAGAAAGGGTTTATTTGTTCAACTCTCAGGTGACATTCTATATTGCTGAAGGAAGTAGGGCAGGAACTCAGACCGGGGCAGGAACCTGAAGGCAGTTGCTGATGCAGAGGCCATGGAGGAGTGTTGTTAACTGGCTTGCTCCTCAGGACTTACTCAGCATGCTTTCTTATACGTCCCAGGACCACCTACTCAGAGATGGCACCACCACAGTAGGCTAGCTCTCAATTACTAATTCAGAAAATATGCCACAGGCTTGCTCCTAGGCCATTCTGGTGGCAGAATCTTCCCAACTGAGGTTCCCTTTTCCTAAATGACTAGCTTACACCAAGTTGACATAAATCTAGCCAGGGCATGATGTAAAAGTCCAGCCATGATAGAAGCTTAGAGTTCTGTCTTCCTGGAGCTCATGCAGAACATTGCCTGGAGTCTCTCCCCTTTCAGGGGTGTGGGTGATGGCAGTCATAGCTGTTACACTCTTTGCAGGTACTCCAGTGGAGGGGTCAGGTGTTCTCAGAACAGTTCATCCTGGCAGCCCTG
This sequence comes from Rhynchomys soricoides, assembly GCA_019843965.1. Lineage (NCBI taxonomy): Eukaryota > Metazoa > Chordata > Mammalia > Rodentia > Muridae > Rhynchomys > Rhynchomys soricoides. The sequence continues at coordinate 757,646 of JADRCH010000238.1, read as the reverse complement.
AGCACTCTTAGTGGGTTTGGAGAACCTAGGGAGGGATGTGGCATTTTGTTCCAGTCTACAGGCTTATGCATGGCTATGTCATATGCTGAGGGCTCTTCAGCTGCTACCCTCTCCGTAGCGTTCAAGTAGTTATTTCATTAATTGATTAGTTTATTTTGTGGTGCCGGGCATCAAACCCAGAGCCTTAGACTTGTTAGGTGAGTGCTCTGAGCTACATTTCCCAGAGATCTGCCTGCCTCTGCCTCTGCTGGGATTAAAGATGTACATCAAAATGCTTGACCCAAGTTAGGCATTTTAAAGTGCACAATCCCTGGCATTAATATCACTCCCAGCACTGCAGACCACCTCAGTGTACTTGTGAAACCTTTCCTTAAAGCTCTAAAAGGAAACCTGACTTGCTCCACTGTCACCCTGCCTTCCTCCTGCCAGCCACTTCTCTGCATGCCCACCCTGTGGTCCTTTCTCTTCTGGATGTCTGACATGTGGGAAAGGGCTTTGACAAACACAGCTGTCTGGCTCTTGTTCCTTGGCAACTTTCTGTGCGCATGCCTGACGTCCTGTGACCTCTTTGTTTTTCTATCCCATGTCCTCTTGCCTGCCTGTCTGATGTTGCATCTCCCCTACTCACTTGTCTGACATGTGCTCTTCTGCCTGCTTGCCTGCCTGCCTGATGTCATGGGTTGCGTGCCCTCTGGCCTGACATCCTGTGCCCTCTGTCTTTGCAGCTGCTGACTACAGGTACATTCTGAGCATTAGTGACGAGGCAGCCAGGGTGCAGGCCCTGGACCAACACCTCAGCACGCGTAGCTATATCCAGGGCTACTCCCTATCCCAGGCAGATGTGGACGTGTTCAGGCAGCTCTCGGCCCCTCCTGCTGACTCAAGGCTCTTCCACGTGGCTCGGTGGTTCAGGCACATAGAAGCGCTCCTGGGTGGCCCCCAAAGCAGAGGAGAGCCCTGCAGGCTCCAAGCAAGTGAGTAACAGCAGTGAACCTCTGCTTCAGGGTCAAGGGCATGAGGTGCTACAGGGCAGTGGATATCCTACTAGAGACTCACCTCCATATTTCAGTCAAGTGTTCCTGTGGGGTAGAAGCCATGCTTGTTGGGTCTGGTAGGGTGAAGTCATGTGCCCAATGTGTCATGGCTCAGAGCCACTTTGGAACCACTTCAGGGCCATACTAGATGCTGCTACAGGCCTGTCTTGGGGTTCAGCTAATGTTTTGCTGGTAGTGGTTCTTGGTTCTTGTCTTTAGTTCCAGAGGTTACATTTTTTTCTCTTCAGGTGCAATGTCACTAAATATTAGCGCTGTCTTCATTGACATTGAACTTTCAAAAAAAACCACATAAGTCTCTTGTCTGTGCTTTGAGATGAAGTCAGTCATGCCTGTGGGTGCTGCTGATGTCCCTGGGCACAGTTGTTAGGATGGGGAGGCACTACTGGAGAGGCTCTGGCTTGGGACCCAAATGGTTTGTCATCTTGATCTAGCCACATGGGGATGCTCCCTTCTGTGGATTCTCCTTTCTGAAGTTGCCTGAGACCCTTGAACCCCAGATTCCCTTGGCTGTAATGCACTTCTCCTTTATGTGGAGAGGACTGAGTGCAGACTTATGGTAGTCCCTGCTGGTGGCCGCCTTGGGGCTTTGCAGGCTTGAGTTGGGAACTTGGAGCATGTTGAAGGGTCTCGTAGAGTCAGGAGATGTCTTGACTTTTCTGGAATATTCCAAGTAAAACCCTGCTACAGCCTTGATAGGAGGTGTGGCTGCACAGATAGTCTTCCCTGGACCCCTGCTGTTCCTGTGTCCAGTACTGTGTCCTAAGTGTCAACTGTGTTCGAGATCTCCTATGTAGTACCAGGTGTCTTCTCCAAAGGTCTCAGGGAGTCAGATTAAACACTGTGCCCCAACTTCAAGTTATGGCAATAGGAAGGTGATCAGGGATGGGTCCTGGCCTCAACAGCCACCCATCTCTGGTCCTGGGAAGAACCAAACAGACATACCACTGTCCATGCCAGTGGACACAGTAGAGCATTGCTTCATGGCCCATGAAGAGAAGGGCCTCCCACTACAGTTAGCTACTGTTTACTGAGGCTTCTCTGAGGGATGCTGTTGAATGGAAGATGGACAAAGGGCAGCACTAACAGGATTGTCCTGCTTCCTCTAGCCCCACAGCTGCCCACAGGGCCATCAGGACCATCTAATCTTGTAAAGAAAATGCATTAAATCGGATCCCTTAAGCAAAAACATGTAAAGGCATGGCTGGGGGAGAAGGAGGCCGAAGCTGGGCTGCCCGTAACCATTTACTGGCTTTTGCAGGCCCAGGCTCTAGAGTCCAGTGTCTGCATCATGTCTCTGGATTGACAGTAGCTCTGTCTGCCTCCAGACCGATATGAGGATTAGAATTCTCCCTGTCCTGGGTATCTTCTAAAGCATGCTCCAAATGAGAGCACTTCCTCACTTCAAGCCCACAACGTAGCCCACTGTTCTTACTGCTCTATACATAAAACATGTCACATCTTGTCTTCACCACCCTCGCTTCCTCAAGGCTGAGGCCTTAGCAGCAAAACAGCCTCTCAGACTTGGAAAATGTACATGCGCATTTTAGCCTTCATAGTTCCCTTCCCGAGGGGCCAGCCCACTTCCCACCATCCTTCCCTCCGTCACACTGTGTGGTTCAGCATGGAGGTCCACATGGAGGCTGGCTGTTGCTTCCCAGCAGCTTCACTATCTTTGGACCTCCAGCCTCTTGCATCCTATTTTCAAAGTGTAGCTGTCTGTGTTACAAAGCTGCCTGTTTTGTAGTCAGTGACATTTTCAGTACCAGGACCCATGCCACCACCCAGTGTCTGGCCTGGAGTGGGACTGTTTTCGTGTCTTTGTGTGGAGTAACTATTTCAGAAGAAATCTAAACAGGCAGAAACACTGCTGTGAGTCGTTGGGTTGTGGGTTCAGGGAGAGCCTAAGAACCTCACCTGTGTGTGCCCCATTGACCCAGAGAGCCTGTGTGAGGCAGGCTGTTGTGTATCTTGCTCTGTTGTATGCACCCTTCTCAGTCCAGAATGTGTCTCTGCCAGGTGAGCTTGAAGCCTGTCACTGGCTGTGGGCTGTGGGGCAAATGTAGCAGCCCTTGGCAGTGCTTCTTCTTGTGAGACTGTAGCAGCACCTCCAGTTTTGGTGTCACCTCTTAAGTCTTTTGAGGAAGGACAGTTTCAGAATCCTCCATCACAGAGAGATATTTTCTGGTCAGGTACTAGTGTGCTCAGGGTAAGCTGAGACTGAGCTTGGTGTCTGGTGAAGGTGTGGAGTTTCCCTCCATCCCAGCCTGTGTCCGCCTGTGATGGGATCCCATACTTACCTGGAGGAAGAAGCTCCTGCTTTCTGCTGACCGATGTCACCTCCCTCATCTGTCCCCACACAGTGATGGTTTTCCTCTTTCTCCTTAGCCTGTTAATTACCAGTCTCCTCTATTCTGTCTAGTGTGATCTGGGCAAGGATTGGAGCCTGGAGATGGCCTGTGTCCATAACAAATTTCTCTGTGACTTTTTTTTTTTTTGATGGGGGTTTTGAGAAACAGTTTTGTTTCTTTTCTTTTTTTAGATTTATTTATTTTTATATGTAAGTACACTGTAGCTGTCTTCAGACACACTAGAAGAGGGCGTCAGATCTCATTATGGATGGTTGTGAGCCACCATGTGGTTGGTGGGATTTGAACTCAGAACCTCTGGAAGAGCAGTCGGTGCTCTTAACCGCTGAGCCATCTCTCCAGCCCTCTCTGTGACTCTTAAAGTGGAATCAACAGGTAGACCTGCTCAGATGTGGTGTCACTTATAGGCAGTTTTGCATAAGAGTCAGAGGTGGCCAGAGGCAAGAGAAGTATCCATGGTGAGGGAAGACCAGGACCAGTTTAGCTCAAGACTTTCCAACTTTGCTCAGCAGAGGTGAGGGGAGCTGAGGAACTGGACACCAAGGTGTATTACAGTCTGCCATAGTTGGCCCAGTGAGATCCATACATGTAGATCTGCATAAGGGAGCAATCCAGGGCCTGGCTCTCGCCAGGACTAAAGAGGAAGACAGGTAGGCCCAACAGAGCATGGGCAGGCTGTGGATGATCATGTGGTTTCCTGGTGGGCTTCAGTCAGCTTTTCTGGACTGAGATTGTGAGGCTTGATGCATCACCCTTGTGACATCTCAGAGTACCCAGGCATGCAGATTGGGGACAACCTTTATAGAAACAGGGCTGTCTTCAAGGAAAGACCTTTAGGCCTCAGATACATGTGAAAGAGTGACTGTGTCATGTAGTATCCAGAGAGCAGGCACTGCCTGAGAGAAAGAGGCTGGCCCGTGAAGCCTGCTAAGCCAGTGTGGACCAGCCTGGGTCAGGGTGGGGGTGCAACAGACTTGTATTCAAAGGTTAGGGTCAGTCTAGCTGTGGGGCCAAGCCAGATTTGATGCCAAGGACAGAGACAAGGAGGGGCTGGAGGCCATTTTTACCTTGACCTTTGTTGCGCCTGGTGACTTGGAGGTGGCCTGTGTGTCACAGAGTGTCCACAGACTCTTACCTTGCCCAGGCAAAGGATCCTGAGAGCTGGGGGCAGCCAGGGCTGCAGTGCCACTGCCATACTATAGTCAGAGCCTATGGAGGTGCAGAGGCATGGACAGCAGTGTGTGACTAGATGGGGAATGGGTGCATGGCTGAGGGGGTGGCGGGAGGTGTGTAACATGCCACGTGGTATTCTTGAGCCTCTTTGGAAGTCTTGTTTGTTGGGATGCATCAGCAGAATGTGAACTGAAAATCACAAACCACATGGAGGCTGAGGCCAGAGGATCCTTAGTTTGAGACCAGCCTGAACTACATGGGAAGTTCCAGAACAGCTGGGGCTACAAAGTGAGAATCTGTCTCAAAAGCACAAGTGCCATTGTTCAACCCTGTTGTTATGAGCCAGAGGTGACCCGCTTGTATTACTGGATGCTGCCATGTGACCCATCTGCTCTTCTGCCTCCAGGTAAAAGCCGGCGAGTGCAGCCTCAGTGGTCCCCTCCAGCAGGGACTGAGCCCTGCAGGCTTTGCCTGTACAATAGCCTCACCCGGAACAAGGTAAGAAAGTTAGAATGCCCTGTGCCCTTGCAGGGCAAATCATAGTCTGTTAACCACATAGCTCCTGTGTTCCCTCAGTTTAGGCTCAGAGTCCTTCTGTTACTCCAGTGCTGTGCTATGGCCTCTGCATCTTCTGTTACTCCTCTGCCTTGGCCTCTGCAACCTAGACAGAGCTGTTCTCTGAAACTAGGGCACAGATGCCTTGTACAGGATTCTTTGGGGAAGTCTGCCTGCTGGCCTCCCAGCATTGGCCAAGCCTGAGTATTCAAGGTCATAACAGCCAAGCCAAGTGCTGGCAGCTTTCGGGAGGACTCATGGCTATCATACACTGACTTAAGCCAAGCAGATTAGGCAAAGTGGCAACCCTGCCCGGTGGTGTTGGAGCCCAGCATTTGCCAGCAAGCCAGTACAGCCTCTTGACCTGATAGGCTCATCATGGTTGGTTATACTTAGTTCACACCCATAGTATAGCACAGGCTTCAGAAAGCTCTCCAGTTGTGGCATGGTTATTATTTTTTGTGTGTTTTACTTCTAATTATGTGTATATGTGTATATGTGTGTCTGTGTAGAGGTATGAACATGTGAATCCAGTGCCCACAGAGGCCAGAGGCTTCAGGTCCCTTAGAACTGAAGTTACAGGTGGCTGTGAGCCGCCCAGCATGGGTGCTGGGAACTGAATTCAGGTCCTTCAAAGCAGTATGCACTCATCTCTCCAGCACCCTGGCTGAATGTTTGATCATGTGCTCAGCAAGCAGGAGACACGCCTGGAACAGGTCCCATCTGCTTATGTAACTGTGACACACCCAGAGAAGTCTGTGAGTGTTTGGATGTTCTGGCCCCTAAGCCAGCCTCCTCTGGGAAGGACAGACCTTGGCTAGCTGCTGTCAGCCTTTTGTTCCTTATCTGAAGAAGATGGCATCAGTGCCAACCTCTCGAGGTAGTTGTCTAGAGCATTTCAGATTCAGGCTGGTGTTTGTTAGCTGCAATTTTGCTAAGCTGACATTTTCACAACAGCAACTTTGTTCCCTTGTCCACTCTGAGGAGGAGGAGAAGGAAGAAGAGGAGCAAGAGGAGGGTCCCAGGGAGGGAGGGGTGAGGACGCCTCACCAGGCTCTCACTACACAGCTTACTGAATGCCATGACTTTATCAGTAAAACAGGAGACAGGAGGGTCTTGCTGGTTGTGGCTCAGGCCACAACCCAAGTATTTGGAAGATGGAGGTAGGAGGATTGTGAATTCAAAGTCAGATTCTGGCTCACAAATAAATGGCCCTCAGCCATCAGTTAGCGTGCTGTCTATGACTCCTCTTGCTGTGCTGTGGAGAGTTTTGAGTTTCTGGTGATGGCATTCCTTGTTTTTTAACAAGGATGTATTTATACCTCAAGATGGGAAGAAGGTGACGTGGTACTGTTGCGGGCCGACTGTCTATGATGCGTCTCACATGGGACATGCCAGGTGGGTCTGATGCTGGGGGTCTCTACTGCTGGAGGATTAAAGGCAGTGGAAAGGGGAAGTGCACAGAGCCTGTGGTTGCCATGCTGGAATCTACCCAGACACTGTCTCTACCCCGGTGGGCGTGTGATGTGTACATGACATGCAGACCTTAGGTGTAGTGGGCCATGACCCCTTCCCTGACCCACACAGACACATGTTAATGGGTGTGACTTTTCAAAGTTGATGGCTGATGGAGTAAAAGCCATGGATCCTGTCCCTAACAAGCTGAATTTCCTTAGCTCAGGTGCTTGGTCCAGAAGTGCTGAGGGCCCTAGGTTTTCAGATTTTGGACTATTTTCATATAAATGGCAGATCATGGGGATGGAACTCATACTGAAACAATATTTACTTATTTCACGTACATCTTATATACATAGTCTAAAGGTCATTTTAATTCTTTTTTTGTTTTTTGTTTTTTGTTTTTCGAGACAGGTAATTTTAATTCTTAATAGTTTTGTTCATGAAACATTATTTCATTCATAGCATGGAAGTTTGTCTTTGTGGCATAATGTGGATGCTCAGAAAACTTGGGATTTGGGGATATTTTCAGTTTTAGGGTGCTCGTGTTCTTCTTGCAATATCAAACTAACTGTGTGCCACCTGGGGAACTGTGCCTTCCACTGCTTCAGGTCCTACATCTCTTTTGATATCCTGAGGAGGGTGCTGAAGGGTTACTTCCAGTATGATGTCTTTTACTGTATGAACATCACAGACATTGATGATAAGGTAAGGGGGTGCCTGTGTGAACACTCAGACCTGAGTGGGTGGACATGAGGGGAAGCAGGACTTACAGATAGAAATTCAGCTGACGACTGTTGCTTAGGAGGCTGAGACTGGAAGATTTGAGTGTGAGGCCAGTGTGGATTGTGTAAGGAGTTGCAGGACTGCTGGGCTACAAGGATGGACAGATGGGCTGGAGGGGAGGCAGGCTCATGTCTGACCTAATAAACACTGAGCCCCTGCTGTGAACTGATACACAGTTTATGCAGATGTCGAGTCATTTGCACAGGTGCCTAGATGCTGGGAGAAATCTGCAGATTCTGGGCATTGGTTAAGTATCCATAACTCCTGGTTCTCTGTGGAAGCAGATCCATTCTGTATCTTGCTAGCTGAGAAAGCTGGGGCCTCAGTCCTTAGACACCCAGATGTCCACAATAGACTTCAGCCCCACTTTGCAGATACAGTAGGAAGGGTGGTAATGGTGTCCCACAGTGCTGCCTTGTTTGGGACCTATGACTGTCCCCATGCCTCTTGACCCTCACTCAGAGTTGTAGTGTAAGAGCAGTTCTACACATGGGAGGGCATGGACTCTGATCATAACCAGTCTCCCACCTCTGCAGATCATCAGGCGGGCGCGGCAGAACTATCTGTTTGAGCAGTATCTGGAGCAGAAACCCCCAGCTGCCCAGCTCCTGAAGGATGTCCGTGATGCCATGAAGGTAGAGGCCATGGATACCACCCTTGCTTCCTCCTAGTGCCTCTTAGGCCCTGTGTAGGCCCTTTCTAGAACTCAAGCCAGCTTCACTGGGGCCCCAAAGCCACAGCAGGTATTGCCCCTGCCAGGCCTAGGTGACAGTCACCAGGTCAGCGTTCTATAGGCTATGGTGTAGAGTAGGTAGTGCTCCTGTCACTTAAGGGAAATATCTGACCATCTCCATCCCTCTTGCTGCCTGGTCCTCAGTGTTAAGCTCACGAGCAATCCAATGCCCAATTCTGACCACAAGGCAGACCTGTGGTCTGTAAGTCCTTATTGTGTTCATGGTGCTGTGACCTCCACTGAGGAAGAACCTGTTCTCCCCACGTCCGTACCTTTGCTCTAAACAAGCCTCCTTTCAGTGTGTAGCTCCTAGATGTGTCTTAGTTATTTTCCTATTACTGTGATTAAACATTGACTGAGGCAACTTACTGTTTATTCTGGCTTATGACTCCAGAGTCATGAGCCCATCATGGCAGGGAGGCATGGTAGCAGGTGCAGAAACCAAGAGCTCACATCCTCAGACACAAGCACAGAGCAGAGGGAGCAGACTGGAAGTGTAGGGCATGGCTTTAAGATCCCAGAGCCTGTACCCTCTAAACCTCCCTAGACAGCACCGCCACCTTGGGACCAAGTGACCAAGTGTTTATATACCAGAGCCTACAGGAGACAGTTCTCTTTTAAGCCATCACACCTATGGTAAGAATGATCAGTCTGCTTCCTGTCACACGCCACCCTTAGCCACTACGTAACAATCTGGGATGCTCATGCGTTGTCCCTAGGAAGAAATTAGGCCTGAAGTTAGAACATAGCTATCTTTAGTCTGACAGGACTGGGGCACTTTTGACATGAAGGTGACCTCCAGCTCTTGGGGTTTACTGGATGTACACTGTTATATTTATTTTGCATAGGGCAGCTTGCTCCATAAGCCTAAGTGTCCTGCCTAGCCACAGGTAAGGAAAGGTATCAGATCTACCTGAACTGAGAGCTAAAGTCTGAACAGTGGGAAACACAGTATTCTAATGCCTTGAGTCAGCTTTAGGATTCAGGGTTCTGCCCATGCCTGACATGTTTGATGTGTTCTTTTGGTTGTAGCCATTTTCAGTCAAGTTAAGTGAGACAACAGATCCCGACAAGAGGCAGATGCTGGAGAGGATCCAGAACTCTGTGAAGCTTGCCACAGAACCACTGGAACAGGCTATGCATTCCAGCCCCTCTGGAGAGGAAATAGACAGCCGTGTACAGGTGAGCTCTTCCAGGGCCTGGACAGCCCATTTGTATAAAACGTCATACTGTGCACAGGATTGATCCACGTTCAAGGTGACCCAGGCCTGTGGCTCCCTTCTTTGATGTTTAATCAGTGTCCCATCCCATCTGGGACCCCCCAGGCTCTAGTCCCATTCTCCAGGCGTGGAAGCTCAGCACCACTAGACTTGAACCCGGGCTTACCTGAGAACCCATATTGCAGCTGCCTTTCCCCATGCTCTCTCCTACCACTTCTACTTGGAATACTGGGGGGCAGCCATCTGTTTTCCTGTTTCCACAATTATCCCTGGCTCCTCCCCTACATTTCTTGATAGCAGAAAGCAGAGCCAGCAATTGAAGGTGAAGTGAGCAGCAAATCATGGTTGGTGGTGCAGCTGGGGCTGTCTCTTCCTCTTGCCAACTCTCCCACTCCTGAAAAAAACCTCCTTGAGACAAAAGTGAGGGCATCTTCCTGCTCGCTGTCCTTCCCCTTCCTGCTGGCACCCCCTGCTGGCCGCTCTTTAACTCAAGGCAACCAGACACAGGGTCAAGGCTGTAGGTCAAGCAGAAGGAAGGTGAACTTGGGAGATATTTGCATGTGCAGTCTTACCTCCAATTAATTATAAGGCCAGGACCAAACCTTTGTGTTTATGGGATTAAAAACATCCATCTAAGCATTTTCAGTGCTTTGCTTTATTATTAAGCTACATCAACTTGATTAAACAAATTCATTAGGGATTAGATTGTCATGTAAGTTTTGATTATGTGAAGCATTAAGTGTTATGACTTGTGTCCCACCTTACCATAACCGTGGGCCCCCACCTGAGCTGACCATTCTACCTTTGCTGTCTTTTTCTGTTCGGTTTTCTCTCTTCTGTGTTCTTATAGGAGTCTGGTGTTTATGTCAAGTCCATGAGTGGGAAATCTTGAGGGCCATTTTCTTTTCCTCAGTTGTGTTTTTGAGATGGACCCATATGAGGCACTGGTTGCCCCGCCTTTTCCCTAGACTTGGGTACCATATCCTGCCGTCTGTGTGACTGATGAGTCCTTGAGTAAGTGCAGTTTTAATTCTTGTGGCTGGCTTCTCTCACCACTGTGTCTTCCAGGTTCATCCATGTTGCAATGTAGGCCAGCATTTCTGTCCTATTTAAGACAAATGACCTTTCATCCTGTGGTGGACCCTGGCTGTGCACTCCCTAGTCTGTGCCCATTGATGTTGTTCTTCTGTTTGCTGTTGCGGTGCTGAGAACATGGTGTACAAATCTCTTTAGAAGCTCTTTGCATATGCCAGACGTGGAATTGCAGAATCCTACGCTGATTCTCCGTTCTGCATTGTTTACCTTTATGGCATTCTGTTGACACAGTACATTCATGCATTTTCACCAGCACTTGACCTATGCCTTTGTGATAGCCATCCCCATGTGTGGGAGGCAGTCCCTCCTATGGCCTATGTTTGCATTTCCCAACTGCCAGTGCTACATCCATGTGTGAGCTGTGGTGTGGCATCTGTGGTGCAAGTTTCTAAAGAACTTTAGGCCGTCTTCTAACATGGAATTGCTGCTGAGTGTTAGACTAACACTCACCACACATCCCAGGTTCTCTGAAGGACTTGGGAGACTCAGTTCGGACTTGTATTGTTGTCTGAGATTGGTCACAGTGACACAGATAGGACACCCTTGTTGAGAACAGGCAGATGCTGCAGGATTCCACACAGCTCTCAATCAGCCTACACCTGGACAGAGCACGTGCTGCCCTGGAAAGATCAGCTGTGTAGGGAAACTCGAGGGAGCCTCAGCAGTCAGGGCTGTGGTTTCTGCACTCAGCACAGTCAACAGCTTAGACTCCAGGAAGCAAGGCGAGGGCTCCATGCCTGTGGTCTACAGTGTTAGAGCAGAACCCACGGGGACTGCAGCAGCAGGGTGAGGCAGCTGCTCAGGAGAAGGAACATTTCAGCTCCCCTAGCTTCCTTCACTGTGGTGGCCTTGTTTTTCTCACATCAGTGCTGTGAGATCAGCCAGTGACCACACTCAGCATAGGCACCTTCACCCGGCTCTCTGGCATCCCCTTCTTTCCTTTGGGTCAGTCAAGTGAATGTTGGGGGTAACAGCTGTGACGGGAATACCTCTCCCAAAGTCTCCTGGCGTTCTGCTGCCTTCTTATGGTGTGTGGCTATTTGGACACCTGTCGTTCCCCTTCCCCTGAGTTGTTGGCTTTTTTCTGAATGGTTTGTAGCGTTTTCCCATCTCTACCCACTTAAGCTTTTCACTTACTGGCATTGCTAACCTTCCTGTCTTAACAGCTGTCCTGCTGCTGCCTTTCAGTGAACAGAGAGCCTTAGTTTTCACCGATTTATCCCCGTTCTTATTTGTGGTTTGAGTCTGAAGTCTCTGTATATCCAAGCTAGCCCCAAACTCTGTGGCCTGGAACTCATGATCTCCATGCTTCGATTCCCAAGTGCTGGGACTGTAGGCTCACTCCACATTCTCGGCCCTTTCCTTCTTTGGCAGTAAACATTAATTTGTTTTAAGAAATCCACCCCACCGGTCTCCTGTGTTTTCTTTCAAAGATTGTAAAGTTTTATGATCCCCTGGAAGTCCTGCCCATTGCTGGATGAGTGTCAGAGTGAGGCTTCTGCTCTCCCCGAGGTAGGGATGCCCTCCTTTCCCAGGGTCTACAGGGTCAGGGCACATCTGCATGTCTCTGGGTGACTTTGTTGATTATGCTGTCTAACCTGCTGCCAATCTGAGAGGAAGTGGATTTTGGTGTCCTGTGGCATGTGGAACATTTCAGACCAACCTGCTTAGTCTTTTGAGTCTCTAGATCTGTCCACTATCAGCCCTTACCCAGTCTTGGTTGCTTCTTCTTCATTCTTTTATTTTTAAGATGCTGCTGCTGCTGCTGCTGATGTGGTATATGTGTATTTGTGTATGTGCCTAGGTGAGTTTGTAAGCAGACAGGAGTCTTTGAAGGTCGAAAGGAGGTATTGGGTCTCCTGAAACTAGAGTTACAGGCTGTCACGAGCTGCCATGTAGGTGCTGGGAACTGAACCCAGGTCCTCTGACAGAGCAGCCAGTGCTCTTAACCACCAAGCCATCTCTCCAGCCCCAACCTTCATTCTTTCTTCAGGTTTGCTCTGCTCTGTTTTCTCTTATTCCTTAATAGGTGGACCCCATTCTCTGGTTCATTTGGGTTTGGGGAGTTGTTTGTTTGTTTTGGAGACAGACTCTCACTATGTAGCTCAGGCTGTACTGAAACTTACTATGTAGACCAGGCTGGCCTCAAACTCATGGAGGTCTACCAGCCTCTGCCTTCCAAGTGCTGAGATTGGAGGAGAGCTGGGATTAAAGGCACTCACCATCCACTGCTCCCAGCCTTGTTTGCTGCCTCTGATAGCATGTGCTTGGAGCAGCTTTTGATAACCTTTCTAACCTTTTGTAGAGTCTGTTTCTATTTCCAAGTGGATTTCCAAGTTTGATTTTCGCATCAACTTTGTTGCTATTTGGGTGAGGCTTATTCTTCCTGGTAGAGTGCATCTGTCCTGTGAGTCTTTCCTGTGCATCTGAGCAGGAGGCCAAGTTCTGGTGTCAGGTTGGGGACTCTTATGCTGGAGAAGATTCTGTAATCCCCAGTCACTGGTGCAGGATTCTTTTTGGTGTGTCTCCTGTCCCTCAGCTGTTGTTGGGATTCTGTTTGTCTTTGCTAGCTCTTTTGACAGTTTGGCCTCTTAACACAGTGGTTTGAAGTCAGCTGAGAGGATGACCCTCTGATTGATGCTGCATCGTTTTGCCTCTCCGCTTGTTCTAACCAAACTTCCTGCCCTCCCTTTATTTCCCCCCTTCCCTTCTTCTCATTGCTGGGACCGAAACCCAGGGCCTTGTCCTTGCTGGGAAAGCACCCCGTCAGCCAGCACCAGCCTTTCTCTTCCCTGTCTGGGGGGATGAGTCTCCTTGTATTACTCAGACTAGCCTTGAATGTTGTCCTAATTGTAGGTCTGTGCTACCAGGCGAGGTAGAAGAACATTCCTATTTCACATCAAAAGGTGAGAGGTTTCCTGTCCCTCGCCCCACATTACACACCACCACCAGGCCTCCAGAGATACCTGTTGAGCGCCCTGCAGTTCACTCTGTTCTGACACTCAGTGAAGATGGCCTCAGAGTCTGAGGTGAAGGCCTCATGAAGGCCTCACAACTTCAGCTGCCTACCACAAATAATAGCTGTCACCTAACTTGGGATTAGTGAACAGTGATCCAGAGTCCCTTCAGTCCTCCTCAGCTTCAGTCAACTTGCCAGGATCACTCACAGAACTCAAGGAAACAACTAAGATACATCATTAGTAAAGCATGCAGAAGACAAGGTCCAGCCAGGTCACCATTCCTACACAGCTAACACATGTTGTCAATGAAATACAAATTAAAACACAGCAGAGCCAGGTACAGGGGCAGACACCCTTGATCCCAGCATTGGTAGCAAGCTTCAGCTGTCCAGAGCTTCCCAACCGTGTCCTTTGGCTTTTTTGTGTTGGTTTTGTTTGTTGAGATAGGGTCTTTTCACAGTCTAGTCTGGCTTCAAACTGATTATCCTCCTGCCTCAGCTTCCTAAATGCTGGCATCACACATGTGACCACCACAGCCTACTTTCTTTGGGGTCTTGTGAGCCTTTGTTTGATTAGACTGTTGATGGCCATTGGTGATAGGCTTGGCCTTCTGGCCTCTTCCTTTGTAACCTTGACAGCTGGAACTCTCTTGACAAGCAGATCCATTCCAAGGCTGTCCCCTTATGGAGCAATAGATGCTCATTCACCCAGGAAATTCCAAACAACTTGAGGCTTTGTGTAAGGAACCACATGTCTGTAATTATTTCATAGTGCCAAAGGTTCTTATAGAAATGTATGGTTTAAGTTTCCTCCATACCTTTCCATGGCCTGATAGTGCCTTTCTTTTTAGTACTGGCTAATGCTCTATATCCCATTGTCTAGATGGACCCATTTGCTTATCTGAAGGGTATCTTGCTGTCTGGCAGTTATGAATAAAGCTGCTACAGACAGCTGTGTGTGGGCTTTGTGTGGACGTAAGTTTTCAGTTCTTTTGGGTAAATAACAATGAATGTAATTGCCAGATCATATGCAAACGAATGCTTGTTTCTTACGAAGCTGCCAACTGTCTTCTAAAGTCTCTGCACCGTTCTGTACTTCACTGGCTTTAAAAGAGTCCCCATTGCTGTGCCATCAGCAGAGTCCTGAAAGCTCTGTCACCATCATAGGCATGGGGCTTTGGTAATAGGGTTGGGTTTATTTATTTGTTTGGTGTGTGCATGTGTGTGCAGAGGTCAGAAGAGGGAGTCAAATCCTTTGGATCTGCAGTGATAGATGGTATGTACACTAGGATCCAGATTTACATTATGTTGAGCAGCAAGTGCTCTTAACTCTGAGCCAGCTCTCCAGCTCTGTACTGTGTTTATTTTATTTTATTTTATTTTGAAACAGGGTCTTTCTTTTAGCCCAGGCTGGCCTGGAAGTCATGTAGACCAGGCTGACCTTTGAATTCATAGAGTTCCACCAGTCTCTGTCTCCCGAGCACAAGAATTAAAAGTGTGTACTACTGTGCCTGGCTCTGCTGTGTTTTAACCTGTAGTTCATTGATGGCAAGTGTTGTCAAGCACCTTCTCATGACTGTTTTGGAGCTACTTTAAGGAACATTTTAAAAAAGGTTGATCTCCGGTTGTTTATTGCTAAGTAGCAGATACCTATTTTTTCCTGTAATAAAACACCATGAACAAAGGCAACTTAAGGAAGAGGGAGTTTGAGGGGGTGGCTCCAGTTGGCGGCTTATGGTTCCAGAGAGAGTCCATAATGGAGGGGGAAGGCATGGCAGCACAGGAAGCTGATCGAGCAAACAGGAAGGAGGGTAAGGCTATAAACTCTGAAAGCCCACCCCCACTGATGTACTTCTGCCAGCAAAGTTCTACCACTGCCTAAACAGCACCACTGTCAGGGGCCAGGGCTTCAGATACCTGTGCCTGTGCGGACACCCTCCTCCTAACCACACTGCTCCATGGATTCATTGAGTGATTTTTTTAAATTATATTTTTCTTCAGGTTGGGTGCACATACCACTACATGA
Source organism: Rhynchomys soricoides (assembly GCA_019843965.1). Classification (NCBI taxonomy): domain Eukaryota; kingdom Metazoa; phylum Chordata; class Mammalia; order Rodentia; family Muridae; genus Rhynchomys; species Rhynchomys soricoides. The sequence continues at coordinate 742,223 of JADRCH010000238.1, read as the reverse complement.
ACAAGGAGGTCAGAGGGCAACTTGCATGAGTTGCTTCTTTCCTTCTACCATGTGGGTCCCCAGTGATTGAACTCAGGTGGTCAGCCTTGGTACCAAGTGCCTTATCTGCTGAGCCCTCTCTCAAACTCACACTGAGTGGGTTTCTTTCTTTTTCCTTTTTTTTTTTCTTCTTCTTGTTATTTATTTATTTTTATTTATACGAGTACACCATAGCTGTCTTCAGACACACCAGAAGAGGGCATCAGATCCCATTACAGATGGCTGTGAGCCACCACATGGTTGCTGGGAATTGAACCCAGGTCCTCTGGAAGAGCAGTCAGTGCTCTTAACTGCTAAGCCATCTCTCCAGCCCCTCTTTTCCTTTCTCCTCCTCCTCTTCCTCCTCCTCCTCCTCCTCCTCCTCTTCTTCTTCCTCCTCTTCCTTTTCCTCCCCCTCCTCCTCCTCTTCTTCCTCTTCCTCCTCCTCCTCTTCTTCTTCTCTTCCCTTCCTCTCCCTTTCTTTCTTTCTTTCTTTCTTTCTTTCTTTCTTTCTTTCTTTCTTT
>JADRCH010000238.1:307387-741671 GCA_019843965.1 Rhynchomys soricoides | reverse complement strand
TTTCTTTCTTTCTTTCTTTCTTTCTTTCTTTCTTTCTTTCTTTCTTTAAGATTGGTTGTTTTATGTGTTAGTTTTATGTTACTGTGACAAATTCCTGAGGCAGCCAACTCACAAGGAGAAGTATCCTATTGGGTCAGCTTCAGGGGTTTGGGACCTTTGTTGGCCCTGATGCTTTGGGCCTAGGGTGAGACTGCAGAGCATGGCAGGAAGTGGGATGGAGGGTGCTGCTCATTGGGCCCACCCTAGTGGCCTGACTGACTTCTGCTAGGCTTCAGGGCTGCAAGGTACAGGGCGGCACCACCACCACCCCTTGCTGGTGGATGCTGGCTGGGCTCTATAGCCTACCTTTCCAGAGCTCCCAAGAATACTTAACAGTGTAGGTCAGGCTATACTATGTCTTTGGTGCTATGATCTTTGAATGGACTAGATTTTGATTGTACTCAATTTCCTAGGGATGGAGTGCCCATGGAGCCAGCTTTCCCTTGGACAAGACAGTTCCTATTAGTCACACCCGGATGGGTGTGTGACTAGTCTCTGAGTCTTCTCTCTTTAGTAGCTTTGAGAAGCACTGTTGAGAGTTCTTAGTGGGAAGTCCAGCTGTTGGCTGCTTAGAACAGCGTCCATTCCAGAGAGGTCTCTGGGGTGGTTTGGTTTGCAGGATGTACTACTTAGGTACACTTTTCTCCAAGCCCTTGGGCTGCCCTGCTGACTGCCAGCTCCCAGTGCCGGCAGTAGCTAAGGACAGGATGTTGTCCTGTAAATCGTTGTCTGTTTCTTCTGCCTAGCTCCTTCTAAAGACTCTCTGTGACTTCCTGCTGTCTTCATAAGATGACCAGGTATGCATGTGCTGCCAGCCTGCAGGCTGTCACCTGAGTTCTGAGAAGTCCTTGGGCATTCTTCTGGGTTCCTGCTGCTTCCCTTCCTCCCTCTGGGATTCTTGTCAGAGGCCCAGCTCTGTTCCACCCTTCTGGTTTCTTTCCATTTTAGGTGACTTCAAGTCCTGGTCACCAGTCCTGTCCAGCCACCCTGCCCTGTCTCTGGAGTGTGTAGTAGTTAGTAGACTGTATCTCAAAGTATCGTTTACTCCTCTGTTCACACTTGCTGTCTTCTAAAGGTTACATTTTTCTAGACATGACACTTGTAGACAATCAGTACTTATCTGCAAACTCAGGTCACTACTTTTTTTTTTTTTGGAGATAGGGTCTCTCTATGTAGTCTGGGCTGTCCTAGAATTCACTGTGTAGACCAGGCTGGCCTCAGCCTCACAGAAATCTTCCAGCTTCTACCTCTGCCTTCCAGGTGCTAAGATGAAAGGCATGCCACCACACCTGGCTTCCTTATTTATAGCCCAGACTGGCCTCACATTCATAGCTGTCCTCCTGCCTCAGCCTCCCAAGTACTTCGAGTAAAGGCAAGAGCCACCACACCCAGCTTCCTTTTGCCTTTTCTCTACCCCCTACCCCTTCATGTGGGAAAGAATGTGAGCGCCCTGAAGAGATCTGCCTTGCTACTTCCAGAAACACTGACAGCAGTGCCAGCCTGTGAGCTTCCTCCCTACATCCTTTCCTGCCAATGTGCTGGGTCTTGTGACCTCCCTGGTGCCCTTGCTGTGCCAGGTCATCTGCATGTTGTCCTCTGCCCCTTGCTCTTGGTTTTGTGCTCCTGTGATGGAGTACAGACTGTCTGTGTGGCCTCACAGCTCTGCACTGATGAAGGTGCATGAACATGCTCAAAACATTCTTCCTGGGAGGGTGAGGACAGGCATTTTCTCACCCAGCAAGAGTACAGTTGGAACATGTTTCACATCGACAGTCGGAGGTGGCCACTCGTGGATGCTGCTCTGCAGGGCTGGTTGTGACCTCAGGGCACTGATTGTCTCCTGGTATCTTGCTGGGTTTGCATGCATGAAACCTAGCCCATGTATGGGTATCCTTTCTCTTAGGTGTTGCTGGAGGAAGCAAAGGACTTGCTCTCTGAATGGTTGGATTCTACAGGTGGCAGTGAGGTGACTGACAACTCTATTTTCTCCAAACTGCCCAAGTTCTGGGAAGAAGAGTTCCACAAAGACATGGAAGCCCTGAATGTGAGTGTTTTGTATTGCCTGGGCCTTGCTTTCTCAGGCCAAGCCCTATGTTCCAAGTTCTTCTTTTGGTAAAACCACAAAGCCTGTGGTCCACACTATCTTCATTTTGCAAGCTCAGTGAATGGTTGAGTAAGCCTTGAACTTGAATGAGGGGCGAGGAGATGCTTCTCCTGGTTTTTGTGTTTTCATGTGTATTGTTCCCATGCCTAGCACTTAGGACTTCCTTGACAGGAGTCAGAAACCCAGGGCGGACAGAAGTCAGCACTCAGGAGGCAGAGGCAGGAGGATCACAAGTTCATGGCCAGTTTGAACTGTATAATATGATACTGCCTCAAAAATCAATAGCCTTTAATCCCAGGTCTGGAAGGGCAGAGGCAATGTGGATCTCTGAATACCCTGTCTCCAAAAATAAAAGAAAGAAGCAAGAAAAAAGAAAGAGGAAAAAAAGATACACAAATAGGGAGCAACTGGGATGGAGGACTCCCCGAAAACAGGATGAGCCTGTCATGATCTTCATGACTTCAGAGGCCGTGCTCAGGTGTCAGCCACCTCCCCTGCAGGCCCCAGGCAGGGAAGGACCAGGTCTCTTGTCTACCTTGTGTCTCTTTTCCTGATGAAACATTTCTTTGGCCCTTACCTTTTATTTTAAACAGGGTTTCTATGGAATGTCTCTGCAGGCCTTAAACTTGTGATCCTTCTGCCACAGTCTCCCAAGTAGCAAGGATGATACTTCTTCATGGGCAGTTCCAACAGTCATGTGCTTTTCAAGGAGTGTGCTTAGCAGAGGCTGAAGTTTTCACGCTTGTCAGGAGAAAGTGCTGAGACTCTGTCCCCACAGGTTCTTCCTCCTGACGTCCTAACCCGTGTCAGTGAATATGTGCCAGAAATTGTGAACTTCGTCCAGAAGATTGTGGACAATGGTTATGGGTGAGCATGAGACCCCTCTCCTTCCGTGCCGCACAGCTCCATGGGGAGAGTCTGGGTGTGGGGGCCACACCTCCCCCCCAGCCCAACATCTGACCTAACTCCTCTTCAGTCTAGCTCCCCTGCAAGAACTCGCATTACTTTACTGATGAAGCCCTTGCTTCGTACATACATAGTATGCCATTGTCACAGCATTTAACTGGGAAAATACCACTTTGCTAGTTGAGTCAGGAAGCAGGCCGGAGAGGCAGAACTGGCCACAAACTAGCACCTAGCAGCCATTCTTTTGAAACTCTGTTATAGTGTTCATGACTGCCCAGAGGCCTGTGCTCAGCTGTCCTCAGCCTCCTCTTCCTGCCTACAGGGAAGAACCAGGTTTTTCTGTCTACCGTGTATTTGTTTTCCCATTAAACCAGCCAGTGTGGGGGCATCATGTTATCTGAGCAATTCGAATTCTTCTGAGTGGCCCAGGAGCCTGCCCTAGGTGTTATCAGGAAGACCTGGCCGAATATCTGTTTGGAAGCTTGACGATGATGACCATAGGTCAGTTGGGGCCATGATAGTAAGCTTGAACACTGCAGGGCCCCTTGAGACATTGGTACCATTCAGACACTTTAAGAGTGTCTCCTGTTGCTTGCCTGTTACTTTAGTGTAGACATTACCCAGCTCGCTGCTATTGATTAGCATGTCTGACAACAGCAAACTTTCCCATGTCACTCAAGTTAGCCTTTTCAGAAGAGTCTTAACATGGAGTTATGGATGGGACCCTGATGCACACCTGCTGACTGCACCACTAGACCTGGTCTCAAGTCTCTTCTCTGCTTGCTGGCTGCCTGGGCTAGAGAAAAGAGGACTCTATGCACAGCATCTACTGCCACTTCCTCTGAAGTGACAGTACCATTTCACCCCACATGACAAATGGCTACAGGGCAGCAGGAGACACTGGTCTAGCCAAGTGGCAAACTGGGTCAGAGAGGACATTCCTCTGTACTGTAATACAGTGGAGACACATGGAGAACCATGACAGGATTACACAGTAGAATGCAGACAGAGAGGAGAAGGTGCAACACATGAGGCTATGCCTTCATTGTGCCGTTGAGTGGGAATGTAATCGAGTAAACCAAGCAGAAGGTCTGTGTGGGATACCCTGCCTCAGGAGTCATCCCTGTTGCTCCTACTCAGCCCATGAAACTGTGGCTTCTGATCAGCTGCAGAAAGCAGAGGATTGGTGGCCTCAGGCCTTGGCACTTCCTAGTCCTTCATGCTCTCTCTCCAGTGCATTGTGTGTGGTTGAGCCCTCTTTTCCTCTTGTTCCCAGCTATGCTTCAAATGGTTCCGTCTACTTCGACACAGCCAAGTTTGCTGCTAGTGAAAAGCACTCCTATGGGAAGCTGGTGCCTGAGGCCGTTGGGGATCAGAAGGCACTTCAGGAAGGGGAAGGTAGGAGCCCACAGAGCACATGTGCAAGTAAAGCTAAGTTGCTCTTCCTCGCTCGTGGCCTGCACTAAGTCTCTACCTCTTGGTCATGGGTGCCCATGTACACTGCACGGCACATGGAGAGCAGGCTGCTTCCCCTGAAGGAGTTCCAGGAGTTTCTCAGGACAGCATCGCCTAAGGAACAGAGAAGTCAGCACTGCATGGTCCTGACACAGAGCTCCTGGGCCTTCAGCTGCTTGCTGTAACAGGCATTTGTCAGGAAGGCCCTGAGCCTGACCCTAATCTGTTCTGATGGAGCACCTGACACAGAGGCCCCAGAGCCTGTGACAGAGTGTGTTGCTTAGATGTATGTGCAGTGATATGTATTTGGTGATCTTGTTCTAAGAATTTAAACACAGGTGTCAGGGTCTTCCTGAATCAGGAGGAACCTCATGAAAACACTTTTCAAAAGTGTTTATCTCACAGTAAAGCTAAGGAGAAGCTCACAAAATCCACGGTTGGGAAAGCACACTGTCCTTAAGATGAGGAATTACTTTTCATGCCAAGTACATCTCCCAATAGCCCTCTTGTTTCTAGAAGTCAGTCTAGCCATTAAAATATAAGCTTTATAAAAATATCAGCTTTGGGGCTCTATTCTAAAGAAATATCAGAAATGAAAAGTTCAACAAAATAACATGGGAACCTTGGCAAGGGAGAAACTAAGCCAGTTCTTCACTGATACTGGGCTCAGTGGTGGACAGGTGTTAAAGAGGTAACTTCACAGTGATAAAAGCCAAGGGCTCCAAGGTCACATGTGACACATGCCTAGAGACAGCCTTGCATACTTTGCAGAATCAGAGAGGTCAGGTAGGCAGTGGTTAACAGTGGACTAAAAGTTTTGAATATGCTAGATATGGTTGAAGGAATCAAATAACACCTTTCCCCTTTGACATTTTGTCTTTAATGTGTATAGTATTTGCTTGTGTGTATGTCTGTGCACCATGTGTGTGCCTGGAGCCCGAGAAGGTCAGAAAGCAGGGGTTTCAGATGGTTCTTAGCTACCATGTAGGTGCTGGGAAGTAAACCCAGGTCATCTGACAGAGCAGCCAGTGCTCATAACCACGGATCCATCTCTAGCTTCTGGGATCGTTCCCTTTAAGCCCCCAGACCACAGGCCAGGTGCAGAAAGAGTTCTGAGCTACTCCCAAACAGTCCTCTCATTGTCTGACCAAGGAGCAGGTGTGCAAGGCCTTCACACTACAGGGATGGGAGACTGGCAAGCTACCTGAGTTCCTCAGAGGAAAGGAGACCACAGAGGCACAGAGGCAGGTGTAATGCTGACCGCCAGGCACATGTAGCTGGGAATAAACAGAGAGGAAGGAAATGACTGGGGCAGCTAGGCAGGAAACTAGCAAAGAAAGAGCAGTGCATGGAGAGCGCAGAGGAGTGAAGGCAGGTGAGTGGGTGACTTCATGTGCTCCGAGCTGGCTCTCCACACACACACTACGGAAACCTGGCTGCTAGCCTAAATTGGCTGAAAGAGGGGAGCTGAAAGAGCATGCTGTATAGCTCAAGAGCTGTGGGTCTGGATGCTTCTTGCTGGCAGAGGGATAGCAGAAAGGAACAGGAGCCAGGCTGAGGGCTGTCCTGGGTGCTGTGTGTATCTGCACTTCTCATGAGGAGATTGTTGCATTCTTCAGATGAGCACACCAGATGTAACAGTGAGTCTCTGGGCCAGGAGTGGAAAGCAGGAGTCCTGCTCAAGCATTCTGCATCCACTGTGTGTCCCATGTCTGGAGCTTGTGTTTCAGGATGCCCTAGCAGGGCCTCCCTCCCACCACAGCTGGGGGACATCAAGCCTGGGCACTTAGTTCCTCAAACATGGAGCTGACTTAGATTCTGAGCTAGCTTCCTAGAATAGCAGGTGTTCTTCATTTTCCAGGGCTTCCTACAGGGCTCTATGGATGCAAGGATTGGGTAGACTCTTGTAGTCCAGGGCCTGAGCCTGCAGCAGAAGGAAGGTATTTGCTCTATCCATTCATCTAACAGACTTGATCCTCAGTGGGGTCCCTGTCTCCAAAGCAGCTCTACCTGCAGGTCTTTTGTGTATTTGGAGACAGTGCTATCTCCTTGGGTTTCTAGCCATCCTATATCTGTGTGCTGCTGTCCAAGTGCCTCTGGCCAATGGTTCCCTCCACTGCCGCTGAGAGGTCTTAGAGAAGCTGGAAAGAAAGGCACCTAGTAGGCACCCTCATCTCCCTCAGCCGTTTTACCTGGTGCTTTGTGACTCCAAGGGGGGAGTGTCACCACTGACCTCAGCTTCCACAAAGTGGTGCACAACAGTTCAGCCACACCTTTGCCCCTCTGGAAAACAGCATGCTGGCAGCTGAGTGTGCTCTTGACCCTGGGCTCTCAGCTGCATGGGCCAGGTTCTCTGTGCTGGGCCCCAGTGAGCCACATATCTACTTAGCTTCAGCCCAAAGTGCAGTGACCTCCTACAGACATGGCGTTCATAGCTCAAGAAGCAGGTGTGTTTCTAGAACCACCACAGTAGCTGAGATTCTGGCTCAGAGTCAGACTTAATTGCTGATAGGCAGTGGTTAGTACTCAGATCTGTCACAAGTTAACTGACTAATAACAAGAAAGGTTGACTGTGGACACAAAGAGTGGCTTTGAGTGCTGACACTCCTATAGGCACATGATACTAAATGACCCTGCCCATGCCTTTAACTGTTCACAGGTGATCTAAGCATCTCTGCTGACCGCCTTAGTGAGAAACGCTCTCCCAATGACTTTGCCTTGTGGAAGGCCTCCAAGCCAGGAGAGCCATCCTGGCCTTGCCCTTGGGGAAAGGTAAGTGAGCCACTGGTGGGAAAGGGGGCAGTGAGAAGAGATGGTGTCACAGGCTGCTAGCATAGCTCTCTTAGTCCTCCAATGGTCAGCTCTGTTGGCGGAGTGGGTGCTGGGAAAGGGTGGGCAGTGTTTCTGGACCAGAACCTCGTTCTGGAGCAGTAAAGAGCTGCAGGGCCCATGAGTGATGGGCCTCTGGGTGAGCAGCTTCTCTTCTCAGGTCTCAGTTTTGATCTGTTAGTGGGGTGCAGTTAGATTGGCTGCCTTGGAGGCTCCTGCTCTGGGTTTCTATGCATGTAAGTTGATGTTCCTGGCACTGGAGGTCCAGATGAGTATGTGACATCCTTGACTTGGTTATATGTGGCTATTTACCACTTGTTGAGTGTTTGGGGATCTAGAAATAATTCCCAGGCTCTAGCTCAGCCACAGCACAGACTTAGTTTATTCCTGTGAAGATTTTGAGCTGATGCAGTGAGGTTCAGAGGCATAAAGGTTATTTGCTTCAGTAATAAAGGCCTGGGCAGGTTTGGAATGGTCAGCAGAGCCCTTTACGTCTCTCTAGGGTCGTCCAGGATGGCACATAGAGTGTTCTGCTATGGCAGGCACGCTCCTGGGAGCCTCGATGGACATTCATGGTGGAGGGTTTGACCTCCGCTTCCCCCACCATGACAATGAGCTGGCACAGTCAGAGGTAGGTAAAGGCAGGTTGCCTTACTAAAAAGGAGCATGAGGTCCTCCTTCCTGCTCTACTGGGAAGACATCAGCAGTACTCTCAGGAAGAGCCTCCTGATGAACTTGACATCCATTTCGGGAGCTGAGGGAGGGTTGAACCCTGGTCATTTTGTCTGAATTCCAGTGATAACAGCCTGACCTTTAGTAACAGGCAGGCTTAGGTTCAACTGAGTTGTGTCCTGCTGGCAGGTCACCAGCACATTCCCTCCAAGCCTCAGATGCTCCACTTAAGAGAGGTGGCACTTACCTCATGCATGGTGCACGCACCGTGTATTAAGTATCCAGCACCTCTTGACAGGTAAGGTCTCACCGCAGCCCCCAAGCCTTCTTCCTGTCTCTTTGTACTCAGGCCTACTTTGAAAATGATTGCTGGGTCAGGTACTTCTTGCACACAGGCCACTTGACAATAGCAGGCTGCAAGATGTCCAAGTCATTGAAAAACTTTATCACCATTAAAGATGCCTTGAAAAAGCACTCAGGTGAGCACAGCTGCTGCAGAAACCCATGGCATGGGTACCAGTAGCTGCTTGGGAATAATGGCAGCCATGTGTCTGCTCCCCAGCGCGGCAGCTGCGGCTGGCATTCCTCATGCATTCATGGAAAGACACACTGGACTATTCCAGCAACACTATGGAGTCTGCGCTTCAGTATGAAAAGTTCATGAATGTGAGTGAGTGACCAGTTCTTGCCAGAGGTGGGGGTGCAGTGTGGGTGGCGTGGGTCTTCTGACGTAAGCCAGGGCACAGTGATGGCTACTTGGTGCCACTTCTTGAAACTGATAGCTGCAAAGTGAAGGCCATGTTGACATGCAGGACATTTCATTCTGACTCAGGCTTCCTGCCCAAGGAGTATGTCACCTTTCTGTCTCAAGGAATATGTGTTCTTTTGGAACTCTGCATTGTGCTGACAGATCTCCCCTCAAGTAACATCATGCCAGTAGGATGACAAGTCTTGGTAGGTAGAAGCTTGTTCAAATGCCATTAACCTGACTTCCATAATTTCAGGAGTTTTTCTTAAACGTGAAAGACATCCTTCGAGCCCCTGTAGACATCACTGGCCAGTTTGAAAAGTGGGAAGCTGAAGAAGTGGAGCTCAATAAGAAGTAAGGTGGAGCTTTTTCCTTGGGGTCTGTGAGTGTGAGTGCGTGCGTGCACTCTCTCTCCATCATGGCCTGTCCTGGGTAGCTGATGAGGCCAGGTTGTGTCACATGTCAGTACTTGATGGTGGCAGTGGCTCTGATTGCTGGGCTCCAGAGAACTGTGCTGGAGCATCAGGCCTGACTGTTGTTTCCATTTCTCTTCCTTACTCAGCTTCTATGACAAGAAGACCTCAGTTCACAAAGCCCTGTGTGATAACATTGACACCCGTACTGTTATGGAAGAGATGCGGGCTTTGGTCAGTCAGTGCAACCTCTACATGGCAGCCAGGAAGGCTGAAAGGAGGAGACCCAACCGAGTTCTGCTGGAGAACATTGCCTTGTACCTCACCCACATGCTGAAGGTGAGCCTGGCAACAGGTCCATGATGGGAACAAGCTTCTGAGTGATACTTGGAAGCTGCTGCATGCTGACCAGGACGGTAATCCTGATCGGAGGCCTCCCTGAAATGTGCTCAGAGCCCCAGAGCCACCTGTAGTCACAGCTGTTGGTCACTGCTCTTCTCCCATCTTGGAGTTTGAAAGCAAAAGCCAGTGAGTGACAAAACCTTGGCTCTGAGCACATCTTGTGCAGAGCAGTTCTGGCTCCAAGCCACCATGCCCTACAGCAGCTCTTCCCTCCTAGGCCAGTGAGACTTTCCCTGCCTCACCCACCTGTCCTTGTTATCGGCCTCAAGGGAGGTACACAATGGATGGATGCAGGCACCCTGGGATATGGTTAAAGGGCTTGATGTTGTTCTTTCCTGCCTCTCCTCGCAGTTGTGGGGACCACCTACCTAGCTACGTACTCTAAAGTTCGTGAGCTACTGGCCATGGGTGACACCTCACCTCTGTATATATCCTGTGCATCCTACATACCATTTGAGTCCTATCTGTTTCTTCCCTCAGATCTTTGGGGCCATAGAGGAGGAGAGCCCCCTGGGTTTCCCAGTTGGTGGGCCTGGAACCAACCTGAATGTAAGTAGAGCACTCTGAAAGGTTTCCCATGCGCCAGCTGCTGTCACCATCTTCATGCCTTGAAGCCCCCTATGCCCTTTTACAGTAGTTCCCCTGTATGTCTTCATGCCTGCCTGCGTGCTTGCGTGCATGTGTGTCTTTCTGTGTGTAGAGAGAGGTCAGAGGTCAGCTTCAGAAGCTACCTGCCTTGTTTTTTGCGATGGGGAGGTCTCTCACTGACCTGGGACTCTCTAGGCTAGGCTGGCTAGCCATCAAGCTCCAGGGATTCAGCTGTCTCTGCACCCCCAACACTGGGATCATAAGCATGTCCTATCACCCTGGCTTTTTCATGGAGGTGTTAGGGATCAAACTCAGGTCCTCATGCTTGTCCAGTAACACTTTACCAACATCTGTCTCCTCAGTCCCCCTCTATAGGTTGTAAGTTACCTCTAAGTTGTATATAATGCCCATGTTATAAATACCGTGCAGATGGTTACACTGTGGAGTCCGGGAATGATAGTACATATTCGGTACAAACACACAATTTGTTTTTCCTCTAAATACTTTAACCTAAGTGTCTTAGTTAGGGTTTCTATTCCTGGGAAGAGACACCATAACCACAGCAGCTCTTATAAAGGAAAGCATTTAATTGGGGCTGGCTTACAGTTCAGAGGTTTGTCCATTATGGTCATGGCAAGAAAGCATGACAGCATGCAGGCAGCCATGGTGCTGGAGAAGGAGCTGAGAGTTCTACATCTTGATCCACAGGCAACAGAAGGGACTGTGAGCCACACTGGGCATAGCTTAAGTATAGGAGACCTTGAAACCTTCCCCTACTGTGACACACTTCCTCCAACAAGGCCACATCTCCTAATAGTGCCACTCCCTATGGATCAAGCATTCAAACACAGGAGTCTCTGGGAGCGATTCCTATTCAAGCCATCACACTGAGTATATGGAGTGTGAACACTCTAATCAGTAGACTTTTTCCTAAAGGTCATGTGTTCACATACCACAGTGCTATCCTGGGGGAACTCCCACTATGTGTCTTTGCCCACAAAGCTGGGCAGAACCTCATGTCAGGTCAGATCCAGCCCCCGTTCTAGCAGCCAGTGCCAAGAAAATGGAAGCGGTCCCATAGAGTATCTGTGTACCAGTCTAAGCATGCAAAGAAGCCCAGTTAGAACAGACCCATGGTCCACAGCTGACCTCAGTATTTGTAGGTCTAGTGGGCTGATGGACACACATGACAGTTATGTTCCTATGCTACGTAAGGACAGCTTGTTTAAGATTCCCCTCCACTTTTCTCCTGCAGAGAGCACTCTTTAATTACAAAACTAAGAAAGTGTATATAAATATTTAGATGGAGCATCTGCTGTGCTAATGAAAACAGTAGCTCAGTACAAATGGAAAGACAAAGCTGTCTCAGGGCTGCTCCTCCACACGGGGCTGTCAAGTCTGAGCCAGCTCAGCTCAGTGAAAGAAGAAATCGTCAGTGAGAACTGTTGGTGTGATGGCTTCTAGTCTTTGCCAGATAGGAATCACTGCTGGGGCTTTTTAAAAATCCACACAAGGCTCCGCTGTCCTCTTAACAAAAACACTGCCAGCTTTCTCTTTTCTTTCTTTTTTAACATTTTATTTTTAATTGTGTGTATCTGGGGGGAGGGATATTTGCAGTGAATGCAGGTGCCCTCAGAGGAAGGTATCCGATTCCCTGAAACTGGAGTTGCAGGTGATTGTGAGTCACCCAATATAGATGCTGGGGACTGAACTTGGGTCCTCTACAAATTCTCCAAGTGTTGAGTCATCTCTCCAGCCCTCCCTCCTTTCTTTGAAAATAAAAAAAGAAGACATAATTCGTGGGTGAAAGTCAAGTCATTCTGCCTTTGAACTTAAAGGTAGCTTTTAGTCTTCAGCAGTGCTGTGGGCTTGGGGAGGCATCTTAAGATGTATCACATCTTGCATCCCCAGATGGGCTCATTAACCCCTTGAGGTTGGCAGCCACAAATAAACATGCTAAGCCTGTGAGGCAAGTATCCTCTATCCCACAGCTCCCATTAAAAAGTTCAGGTGATGACTTCCAAGTTTAAAGGTTTTGTGTGAGCCAGAGGAGCAGACCTGAGCCTGACCTCTTGTGCCTAGGTAGAAGCCGGGCAGCAGGATTCCAGCCCCAGGACTCTTGGAGACAGACTCTACCCAATGCCAAGGAGCCTCCTTGAGTACTGAAAGCCAAGGTTGGCTGTATGGTGACTAGCCTATTTAAGCTGTCCAATGGGGTTGGAGATAAGTTCACTCTGGAAGTCCAGAGCCTCTGCTGCTTTGAGTCAGTTTCCCCTCAGTCTGTCTAGAGGAGGGCCAGGCCTAGTTAGCTAAGACTTCAGTGCTCTCTTGCCTTCTAGCCAGTGCTTCTCCTCCTTCCTTGTCCTGGCTCTCCAACTACTTTGTAATTGAGACATAGGGAGACCCTGTTCAGAAGTCCCGGACTATTTTGGTCCTAGAGATAGAGAAAAACACTGTAAGGTAGTTCTAGATTCTGATTCTCATTTAGTGTGGTATTGGGTCCCCTGACTTTATCTTTATTGTAGGTAGTGACCTTTTGTTCAGCTATTAGTGTGCATGTAAGTTATAAGCTGACTCAGCAGGCCCACATGTGACCATAAGTGGTCAGTGCATCCTGGCAGCCCATTGGAAATAGTATGGACACATTTCTGACAACTGTGTCTGTTCTGAGGAAAACACATCATGTCAGCAATGGACAGAGTAGTGAAGTGTATCCTACTGGAAGCCCAAAAGTACCTTTTCTCCCTGGCCCACATCACCTTTATTAGGTACTTGGAGCTAAGGTATGGTGGCTAGCTTCTTCAAGCTGTCCAAGAAGGGTGGAGATAGGGTCTGGCTACTCTCCAGCACATGCCACTCTCATACCACTTGGCATGATGAGGACTTGTGGGCTTCAGGACACAGGGTTCAGCAGCATGTATCTTGTAGCATATCCACTGAACTGTTAGGTATTCAGTTACAAAACAGCAGTGGCTCTTGTGACTCAAATCCATTCTTTTTAACAGCTCGAATCTACAGTCATGCCCTACCTGCAGGTATTATCAGAATTCAGAGAGGGTGTGCGAAAGATTGCCCGAGAGAAAAAAGGTAAGGCCCCATGCTGGGTTCCCCAGCCTTGCTGCTCACCCTCTGTTGGGTTACTTGTGATGGCTGTCCATGATGTGTAGGTGTATAAGCCCCATGCCAAACCAGGCCTCCTTTACTCCTCAGGACTCTCAGGGCAGCCTTGTATTGGGTCAGAGTTTCTTTTGACTTAGAACATCTCAGGCAGAACCTTTCCTTGGGCCTGAGGTCCAGGTATCTGCATAGCTCTTGTTCTGATAGAGGCAGGATAGAGGGCCCTATGCACAGCCAGCATGCCCTTCGGTTTACACTCTATCTCCTTTCTGTTCCTGGTTACCTAGGCTTGAGACACTGTAGCGTGGCTGGTCCTGGTGAAGTCTCAGGGTGCTTGGAGAAGCTCCTTCTGGGGCCAGAGCTAGAGTCACATTAGTGCTCTGCCTTGTGCATGGTGGAGCCAGGCTGCTTATGCACACTGGTTCTTCATCATTCAAAGTTAGGAGGTTTGAGAGGTAGAGGATTACTCGGGGTGCAGAGAAAGATAACATTATTTGTGCCAGGTGGTTCTGGGGAATCACCTGCTGCTAGCACAGCTACCCCAGGAGGCACTCCATCTTGGAACCTTTTTCAGGGAAGGTTTCTTTGCCTTACTAGCTGCCACACTGATTACAGCATGGCTTACTTCTCAGCAGGAGTGCTACTAGCCACGACAATGGTGGCCTCTGATTCAGAAGAGCCTCTCTTGCCCAATCTTCCAGTAGGCTTCCATGCTGGTCCCAGATCCAGCAGCTAGTTTCAGACCTAAACTTCCATGACACTGGGGACCCCAGTAGACTTGGCTGTGTCCTCTGTGAGTCATGTAGGTGACGGTACCAGGCCTCTCCCAGTAGGGGACTAGACTCAGGCAGGCATATAATTTATTGAGGTGGATAGTTGTAACAGAAGTAATCTTAAAGGCTGGAGAGATGGCTCAGAGGTTAGGAACACTGACTGCTCTTCCAGAGGTCCTGAGTTCAATTCCTAGCAACTACATGGTGGCTCACAACCATCTGTAATGGGATCCGATGCCCTCTTCTGGTGTGTCTGAAGACAGCAACAGTGTACTCATATAAATAAAATAAATGATTCTTTAAAAACAAAAAACAAAAAAAGTAATCTTAAGATCAGCATTTGGTGCAGGGCTCCTTGGACAGCACCACCTCCCACCTCTCCACTGGCCCTCACTGTCACAGTGCTGCTGCTGCAGCTGCAGACTACCCTATTCTGGCCTTTCGTGGAACATAGCATCTTTGAGGTCTGTCCCCGCCACAGCAGACATCTGTTTTGTTCCTTCTCAAGGCTTAATGGATTGCTGGCTCCTGTCTCAGATCTTGCTTTCTCTTCACTCCTCCTTTGATAGTAGTTGTGAATGGTGCTGTTAAGAACAGCAGCCAGGGGGCTGGAGAGGATGGCTCAGTGGTTAAGAGCACTGACTGCTCTTCCAGAGGTCCTGAGTTCAATTCCCAGCAACCACATGGTGTTTCACAACCATCTGTAATGGGATCTGATGGACTCTTCTGGTGTGTCTGATGACAGCTACTCATAAAAATAAAATAAATTAAAAAAAAAAAAGAACAGCAGCCAGGCACTCACTGGAAACGGATTTCAGGTTTTTAGGCTTGCCCATGGGAGTGGGAATGTGGGTTTCCTATCTCCTCAATCTCTCTCTCTCTCTCTCTCTCTCTCTCTCTCCCTCCCTCCCTCCCTCCCTCCCTCCCTCCCTCTCTCTCCCCTCTCTCCCCCCTTCTCTCTGTCTGGCTCTACTTCTCTCACCCCCTCCCTTAAATAAAATGTGTGTGTGTGTGTGTGTCTTTTCATACATGTATGTGGAGGCCAGAGGTCAAATTTGTTCCTCAGGATCCATCTACCTTATGAGGTCTCTCACTGGGACCTGGGATTCACTGATTCAACATGGCCAACTGGCCAGCAAGCACCAGGGAGCCATCTGTTTCCATCTCTCCAGACCTGAGATTGTAAGCTCACAGCACCACATGTGGCTCTTTCTGTGGGTACTGGAATTTGAATATGGGTCCTTATGCTTGTGTAGCAAGTGGTTTTACCCACTGAGCTCTTCTCTCTGTCCTCAGAGTAAGAACTGTCTCTCTGTCTCCAGCCTGACATTTTTAATTTTTATTTATTTAGGTGGTGGTGATGGAGGCTGGCTAAGACTAATGTGGAAGGGAGCCCACAGACTGCAGATGTTTGTATTTCTAAGCAGAGTCTGCCTCTTAGGAGATCCCACAAACACCTGCAGTGCTGTGAGGTTGTGGCCATAGAGGGTCTAGCCTGATGCCCTTGGCTATATTTCCTTCAGGGAAAAGCAGAGCTTTTGTGTCCAGAAAAAAATATCTAGGATAAAAAAAAAACAAACAAAAAAACCATCTATGATCAAAGCCTTTAGGATTCTTGGGGAATTGGAGTCTCAGACTGAGCGGTAGAGAATCTGTGTTGTACCTACTGTGGACCATGGTGCTGGCCTAGCTTCCCTTTACCCTCCACAGAGAAGAGTAATGCAGCTGGTCATCATAAGTACTACACCAACAGAGAAACCGACTCAAGGTTAGGAATGTGCTAGCCTTCAGAGACTGGCCACACCCACAGTCCTTTGATTCGTACATGTTCTGTTGGTTCGGTTCAGCATCTCTGTCTCCTGCTCTCCTGTGTGTTCTCGCTCAGCCTTGGGGCAGACACTTCTCGTGGTGACCAGGCCAGGTCTGACCAGGCTAACCAAGCTCCCTGTTAAGCTCTGAGGTTGTGTGCAGGTTTTTCCCTATCTGTGACCCTTCCATATCGGCACCTGGTGGTCAGACTAGACTAACATCTCCAAGTAAGATAGGCAGCAACTGGAGGGCCACTCCAGCCACCAGACCCAGTCTAAACTCCAGAGACCCTTACTCCAACTACATTATAATTGGCAGGGCATTCAGAGCTGGGGGGGGGGGGGGGAGTTCTTGCTGAGCAGCCAAGGGGCTCTTAGCTCTCAGACATAAGAGCAAGACTGATGAGGTGGGTCTGTGGCAAGTGTGTGAGGTGACAATGTTAGGGAAGGGATGAAGCCTTCAGGACATCAATATGACTCAGGCAGAGTCCCTGAATAAGTATAGCATTGGTCTGGAGACATGTATGAGGGGACATGGCCACAGTGCTGAGCCAGGCTGGCAATGACCATAGCTTTGGGTATTATGGAGCCTTGTCATTGTGGGACAAAGTTTGGCAGTACCAGGCTCTGAACAACCTGACTTGTCCCTGCTCAGTGTCTCTAGGGGCAGTCCACAGAATGTTAACAGACAGGTCCTGGATCCCAGCACTGGTCTGCAGTGCTAGAACAGCCGATTGTTTTTTTTTTTTTTTTGGTTTTTTTAGACAGGGTTTCTCTGGCCCTGGCTGTCCTGGAACTCACTCTGTAGACCAGGCTGGCCTCGAACTCAGAAATCCGCCTGCCTCTGCCTCCCGAGTGCTGGGATTAAAGGCGTGCGCCACCACTGCCCGGCCAGCCGATTGTTCTTATTGGATCCTATGGACCTGCCATGAGGGTGGCTGTGAGCCTGTGCGCTGCCTTGGACTTCTGTAGCAGTGGTGCAGGAGTAGCCTCCTGGCTTCCCTGCTTCTCTCCAAATCCAGCAGCCAGCCCAGCACCTACTCACCAGCACTGTAGGAAGCACTGGATTGGGGGCCTAGGCCTTCTGCAGTCTAATGGTGCTGCTCTTTCCTGTCTACAGTCCTTGAGGTTCTGCAGCTCAGTGATGCCCTCCGGGATGACATCCTGCCTGAGCTTGGAGTGCGGTTTGAAGACCACGAAGGTGGGTGATTTCTTGGGCTGCCACCTGGGCAGCTGCTCTTTTCTGCTTGCAGCTGACCTGCCTTTCCTCACACTCTTGGGGAGACAAGCTGCATGTACCCTGGTCTCAATGCAACCTTTCTGACTTCGTGGAGCCTTTTGCTACACAGAAGAAAAATCCAGCTCTTTAATATTCAAGAGTTTCACAGGGTAGGAATGAAGAGCTTGTCCGAGGCAGCCTGTGCCTGTCTGAAGGTGACTGACAGCAATGGCTGACTTGAGCATGCTGCTCATTTCCTTCCAGCGGTTTGCTCAGCACACCACATGTATCTTTCTTCTTGATAAGGAAAAAGACAATGGAAAGTACACTGTTTTTAATATTATCTTTTGAGATAGTATTTTACTAGGTAGTCCACGTTAGGCTTGAACACATGGCAGTTCTCCTAGCTAGCCTCCCGAGGACTAGAATTGCAGGTGTGAGCCACCACACCCGCTAAAATGATGGGTTGCATCTGATGATTCAGACGGGCAAGGCCTTCCTATTTTACCATGGTTTTGTGTTTTTGTAGTGCTGGGATGGACTCTCAGGGCCTCGAGCAGTGCTACACAAGCAAACATTCTACCCCTATCTGTAGCCCGGCCCTGTTTTGTTATCTTTTTGCCAGTTTTCTTTTCCTGGTGCTGATTTTTGTCTGTGTGAGCCAGAAGGCAGTGTCCCGGCTCTCTGTGCGGGAGTTCTGTCGGGGCCTCAGCTAACACACTCAGGGTTACAGCCTGGCAGCCTGGCAGGCAGGCTAGTCCATAGTCCCTGGGTCTCACTGACTGTCTGCTTTCAGGACTGCCAACAGTGGTGAAGTTGGTGGACAAAGACACCCTACTGAAAGAAAAGGAAGAAAAGAAAAGGGTTAGTAAGTCAACGTGATGGAGATTGAGTTTGCTGAATATGAAACCGCTGTTGGATTTTTATGTTGTTTTAAGAGTGGATGCTTGTGCTAGAGAGTTGGGGCACATGCCTTTAATACCAGCACTTGGGAGGCAGAGACAGGTGGATCTCTATGAGTTTGAGGCCAGCCTGGTCTACAGAACGAGTTCCTGGCCAGCCAGGACCACACAGAGAAACCCTGTCTCGAAACCATCCCCCCCAAAATCTTAATGATAAGTTAACCAGGTAGGTAACTACTTCAGTAAAGGGACCCTTTGGCTGGTGTTGTGGTATATTCCTTTAATCTCAACACTCGGGATGCAGACAACCTATCTCTCTCTGAGTTTTGAGACCAGCTGGGTTTATGTAGTTCATTCCAGGCTAGCCAAGGCTACATAGTGTGACCTTGTCTCCATAAAATATAAAGGGGGTGGTAGTGGAGTTAGCCATTTATTCTGTTGTGTTTTGTTGAAACAGGGTCTCATGTATCCCAAGCTCAGGAGTTAGCTAATTGAACTCCTGATCTTCCTGCTACCCCAAGTGCTAGGATTACAGGGGTGCACCACCATCCCCTTTCAAATGTTGGTTTGTTTGCTTGTTAAATGTTTCATCTATTTTAGTGTAGTGTTCGTCTGTATTAGGGGGCAGCAGTATGCAGGATGGTGGCTCAGCTCTTGGTGCAGTTTTCTCATGGATGCTAGTGTTGCTCAGCCTTTCCTGGTTTCTCTTGGTTTTACATCCTAACCCCTTAACTTTTTTATTTATGTGTGTGCGTATAGATGAGTGAATACCACAGAAGTACGGGTACCTGTAGAGGCCAGAAATGGGCACTGGGTCCCGATATGGGTGCTAGGAATCGTACTTGGGTCCTCTGGAAGCACAGCAAGTGCTGTTCAATACTGAGCCATCTTCCAGCCTCCATCCCTTTTTAAAGATTTGTATTCTTATTTATGTCTACGTGAGTGTGAGTGTATGCCACATATGTATGTGTACCCACGGAAGCCAGAAGAAGATAGCAGACTCTTGTGGAGCTGGAGTTACAGGTGATTGTGGCCTACCTGAACAGAGTGCTAGGAAAAAAACTCTGTTCCTTTTTAAGAGCAGTGAGTTGACTCTACAGGCCCCCATCCTCTTCTTGATGAACTTGAGTACCCACTTGGCCTTGATCAGCTCCAGGGCATGAAGCTACACACCCCTGGATCATGGCCTGCGTGAACTTGGTGTGTTCAGTGAGGTGCCATCTACGCCTCGGCTTCCTGGAGTTCTTTGTCACTTTGTTGAGGCCCACAGCTACGGAATAGCAGTCATGGCTGTTGCCCTCAGTGGCAGCCGTGACAGGAAGGACAGTACTGCCTGGAGCAAGTGGATCCCTCAGCTAAAGTGAAGCTCATCACTTAGGAAGCATGTGTATGCCACTTGGCTCCCACCTGATGCCAACTGTCCTGGGTGCTGCCATTTGCCCTACCATTTTGTTGGTGCATCCTCTAAGTGACCCTCTCCTTGTCCCCACTCTCGGTGATGCGGAGCGTCCCTGCATGTAAGACTTGGGTATCAAAATGGGAAAAAACCAGAAGAGTGTTGTCATAGTAAATGTAGTGATGCTCGTCTGTAACCTAGAGGCTGAGCCAAAGGAATTACTATGAGTTGCGGACTAACCTTGGCTGTACAGCAAAACACTGTTTCAAACAACAACAACAAAAAAGGATTCACTATCTCTCTGCTCACTATCATAACTCTGGATGCAGTGAATGGGTGAATGGGCACCTTGGAGTCATTGTACTCCATGGGCCAGGCACAGGCAGGCATCATGTTGAATGGACACCAGCTTGGAGAGTAGGCTCAGGGCAGCTTTCTCCCGGGGACGTTTGAGAAAGGAGCAACACTGAGAGCTGACATTCAGGGTCATGGTCAAGCACCCTCGGATGGGTAGGGCCTAACAACAGCAGGGTGGCTCAAGTACACATCTCAGGTTCGTGTTGCTTCCCTAGGCTGAAGAAGAGAAGAGGAGGAAGAAAGAGGAGGCGGCCAGGAAGAAACAGGAGCAAGAAGTAACTATTTTACTTATTGATTTAGGGTGCAGGGTCTGCTGGGCAAAAACCACACTTTGAGCCCTGCTGCACAGTTCTCTGTGTCTTATTTGGACTTAGACCAGGCACCCTTTGGAGCAGAGCTGGCCCCTGCCTGCAACCCTCAGATGGTGTACTGGCATCAGCAAAGGACAGATTGTCCTTAGTGGTTCCCCAGCTCCACAGTCCTGCCACCTGAGGATTACTGCAGCCCCCCAGGCCTCTGGAGTGGATGCTTAGGTGGTCTTTCGTTGCCTGCTTTTGGTTCTATCTCAGTTTTCTGCAGTGCTTATGTTGAATTTAAGGGCATGGAAGCCATGTGGTAGAGGAGGTAGAATGGGAAGCATGGTTGGTGGGCTGGTCTGTGTGCTGTTCTGGCTATGACATTTATTTTGTCTGTGTGTTGTGTGTTCCAGGCAGCAAAGCTGGCCAAGATGAAGACACCACCCAATGAGATGTTCCTGTCAGAAATCCACAAGTATTCTAAGTTTGATGAAAATGTAAGACAACCCCTTGCTCTTCAGACTTTGGTAGCCCACATCCTCCAAGCTAGAGTCCAAGGACTTTCAGCCTTGGGGCAGTGGTTCTCCTGTTTGGAGTGGGTCTCCTGTAAGGACAACTGGGGCTATCCAGCTCCTGCAGGGGCAAAGGCAAGCTAGGCTGTCTCTGCCAGTTATGTGGTGAGCTCTGGTCCCTAACACTGTAGGCTCTGACCCCAGACCCAGTTAAGATGACAGAAAAAGGAAGCTGTAGGTTGTGCAGGGACCTTCCCAACCACCCAAGGCCACAGCCTTGTCCCTTAGGTGTTTCTCTGCAGGCCCTTGGATTCATTGCTGCATTTGCCTATCCACCTCTTGAGCTGGGAAGTTATAGGCCCTGGTGGGACTCTGCTCCTCACCCTAAGAAGAGTGCCCCAGGCTTTCCTCTGTTCTTAGCTGCTAGAGCTCCACTGCCTAATCAGTACACTGGACTAAGAATGATGACCAGACAACCAGAGGTGTAGACTCACACCTGTGATCCCAGCACTCTGAGATGGAGGCAGAAACTTGAAGCTAGCCCTGTGGTTTTTTTTTTTTTTTTTGAGACAGGGTTTCTCTGTGTAGCCCTGGCTATCCTGGAACTCACTCTGTCCTTGAATTCAGAGATCTTCCTACCTCTGCCTCCAGAGTGGCAGGATTAAAGGCATGTGCCACCACTGCACAGCCAGCTTCTATCTTGAGATATGTCCCTCCTCTCAAAAACACATTAGATAAACAAGGGTGTGGATGCTGACCCTGAGTAAATACAGCCAAGTCAGGAGGAGAGGTGTCTCCTGCCAGCAGGGATGAGGACCGAAGGGCAGAGGAAACTGATGGCATCTGTGTGGTCCTTGCAGGGTCTGCCTACCCATGACACTGAAGGCAAAGAGCTGAGCAAGGGCCAGGCCAAGAAGCTGAAGAAGCTCTTTGAAACCCAGGAGAAACTGTACAAGGAATATCTGCAAATGTTGCAGAATGGCAGCCTCCAGTGATGCCACGACAGCTAAGAAGTGGTACACCTGCCAGCCTGGCTGCTATGGACTAGGCCACACTTACTCAGGCCCCGTGCCCTGATCATGTTTACAGCTGTTCTCACACCTGAATCAGGCAGAGTGGTAGCAGCTCTGGGACACTGATAATAAATTCTTCTGAATGGTGAGGCCTGGTCTGCCCTCTCAGCACTTGGAGAGTTGACCTACAGGCGCCTGGTCAGCAGCTTGCAACTTAGGCCTCCTAGTCAATTGAGCCCCTTCAGCCAGCCTGCCCGAGGAATTTCCCCCACATCGGCCAGCTGAGCTAATCTCTGCTGTGTTGGCACATTTGGTGGTATTGCGGTAGGAAAAAGGCCTACTCAGCCCAGTTGATCTCCCTGAGCCCCAGACAAAAGCCACTCAGTTGGCTGTCTGGCTCTGATGAACACACACTACAGGTTTCCCAGAGCAACTGCAGGGTGGCAGCAGAACAGTTGCCCTGTGGAGTGGGGCTCTGGCAAGCTGCCTGAGACTACCGTTATGACAGCAAGCCCAGATTGGCACCACTGGCTTGTAAGATAAAGGGTCTCTAGGTCCATCCCAAGTATTGGACCTCTCCACCTGCTCCTGCCTGTTTGTTCACTCCTGCTAAGAATCAGCACCTATGCTGAATGTGTCTAGCCTTCTCTGATGATTTAAAAAATAAAAAGGTATATGCAGCAGCCAGAACCTGCCTGGCACCTGTAAAGGGTAGCTTCAGAGAGACCAGAGGCAGGCATGGATCCCAGTTGCCACAGAGCCCATTTGGCAAGTGTGCTGGTGTCTGCTGTAAGTATCCTGCTCCTCTGTCCCTGTGCTAGACATTGTTGAAAACTATCCTAGAGACACCTCTACCAGCCTGGGGTACCATAGGCATGTATTGTGGAGTGGAGTGTAATAGTGTGAGACTGCAGGAGGCAGTCAAATAGTCAGCAGACAAGACCATCTGAGGTATGCAGCTTGTATCTCTGGTCTCATGAGGCGTCAGGGTGACCACATCTCCAATCTGGTGGCTGTGGCTCCGTGGTACACTTCCTGAGAGAGAAGCCACGAGGTAGCTTTCTAGGATGGAACCCCACGGGTCTGCACAGTCCCTCCTTGGACTTCTGGGTAGAAGCATCTCAGGCCTACCTATGTCACTGTGAGGAGATAAGACAGGTTCCCAGAGGGTGGACGCTAGAGAAGGTACAAAGCCATAAGTCAGCCTGTAAGTAGTTCACTGTGTCAACTGCAGAAGTGCAGAGGGAAGCATGGGCTACAGCAGCTTTGCTCTTAGCATCTGCAGGTATTGAACATGTAGGCAAGACCACTGAGCAGAACCCCAGCTATTATTTGAGGCAAAGCAAATGGAGTATTGGTAGCAGTAACTAAGAGTCTCGTGTAAGGGAAAACCCAAGAAGGAAAGGAACAGCAGTGCATTGTGGTGCCTTTGAATGGAGGCACTAACACGGTCCCTCCAGGCAGTACAGATGGGCAAGCTGGCAGAGTGTGGCAGCAGGGCATTCTGGGCCCTGAATGCCCTCCCTGTCCTACAGCAGTGGGCACAGTTGTGAGAAGTGGTCTGCCCACAAAGGAATGGGACAACCTGGAGACACAGACATAAGCTGGGTCTCATGGGCATTATGCTAAGGGAGGAAGTAGCAAATCTTCAAAGGTCCCACTTGTCTGATTCCAATCCAACCTGCAGAGATGGCAGTAACAAGGCAACCCTGCCTGTGTAACACAGAGAACATGATATAGTAACCATGCTTACTGCCAGTGTCTGCATTGATCTCATGTTCTGGTTGTGCAGAATGGGACATTGTGAGGAAAGTGTGTGTGTGGGGGGGTGGTCACTGTTACAGCTGGTATTGCTGGGAGAGAAGACACACACACCCATACATGCAGAGAAGTGGACACAGGAACACAGGGTAGAGGCTTCTGGGGAGGAGTGCCAGGCCCTGCCCCAACCCTGGTTCTGCACAGCCAGTGAGAATGTTTTTCTGGTAATACAAGTTCCTGGTTTGTGATACTTCCTCATAGCAGCTACAGAAAGCAGACAGACAACCGTTTGCCACCCCAGCTCTCTGTAGCAGAAAAACAGGCATAAACTAGCATTTTATTTAACAAGCAGCGTTCAGAAGAAGTAATACAAGGGTCCAGCTAGTGTTTGGAAAACAACCAAATAGTGTAACGTAGGCTGGGGAAGGTCAGTATTCCCACATACCTAGTAGGACTGGAGAGCTGGCTCAGCAGTTAAGAGCTGTTGCTTCTCCAGAGGACCCACTTCAGGTGGCTCACAACCTCTGTAACTCCAGCTCCAGGGAATTCGATGCTTCTGACCTCCATGGGCACTGGCACACAGGTACATAAACCCACACACAGGTACACACATACAATTAAAAATAAAAAAATATTCAAAACAGTAGACAGGATTGTTGGATGTTCCCAAAACAAATATCTGGGGTAACAGATATGTCAGTCCAGTTGCTATACAGTAAACATGCATAGAAGTACCACTTTCCAACCTAACTGTACATTACCATGTCCATTAAAAATGAAAACACTATATAAAGAATATGCTTTAAACCAGGCATGGTGGCACACACCTTTAGGATCTCTGTAAGTTCCAGGCCAAGAGCTAAATGGTCTTCCTATAGGCAAGTGAAATTGGACGAGTTAGGCAAGTGAATCAGGACGGAGGCACTAACACGGTCCCTCCAGGCAGTACAGATGGGCAAGCTGGCAGAATGTGGCAGCAGGGCATTCTGGGCCCTGAATGCCCTCCCTCTCCTACAGCAGTGGGCACAGTTGCCCACAGTAACCTAACTGTGTTAGTTTGTTCTGAGGCCGATCCTCACCCTATAGCTCAAGCAGGCCTGGGACTCAACTTCCCCAGAACTTGTGATTCTCTCACCTTGGCCTCCTGAGTTACAGGACTTTGGCCTCGTGCCACCATACCCAGTTTGCTATCTAATTTCACAACAGGCCATTGCATGAATGACAGGCAAGGGTGAAAGACTCCACTGAATCTAGCTTAACGAATCAATGAATCCACTGGGCTTGCAGGATCATGAGTGAAGGGAATCTAAAGAAGCATGGGCAATCCCCAAACAGCTGCCATCACTGACTGACTCCAGCATGACTTCCCAATACATGGAGTCTCATCCTCCACCCCATCATTAATGTTCTACTTTCTATAGACCAGCATCTGCCAAGCTCTGTAGCTGAAGCAAAATTATATGCAGCAGGGATGGAGGTGCAGGAGGAAGTGGTTGGACTCCCATGTGAAGGTCTAATGACCACCACATCTTGTGAGGAAACAATAATAGACTCGCTCCAGCTGAAGCTCTTGCAGGAGATCACAGATACTCTGTTGAAGATGGTAACGGCTGAATGTTGTAATACATCATGGCAGACGTCTAGAAGGTTTCACAGAACTCTTCAGGGAGGTTGACATTACAGGGTTCTTCAAATTTCTGCTGGGAAATTCCAGGCCAGACACTCAAAATCAGAAGATGCCAGAGTACCCAGAACTACTGGGTACCAGCACAATCCTTGCTAGAGTTAGTCGGACATTACCTTCACATCTAATCCCTGTCACATCAGTGGGCCAGAGGCACCTGCCCCTGGGGACACCTCCTTTGTGGGCTCCCCTGCACTGGGTAGGGACAAGAGCCAACCTGAGATAGTCATAGGACCTATGATATGTCACACTGCTGACTGCTGGCTGCTGGCTGCTGGCTGCTGCCTACTGTATGGCATTACCCACTCCAGAATCCTTTCCTCCAAAAGCCTGATGCTCCCAGAGGCAGGGAGGTAAGGGCAAGGAGCAAGTGTTGAGAATTGTACAGTCCAATGACTTGAAGTAGACAACAGCGATGGTGGGTGTTCTGGCTGGAAGCAAAGGCTTTGGGAGGGGACTGTCAGCAAGACTTAAATCATAGGAGAAGGGTCTGAGGCAGGAGCATGCAGACAAAAGGGACTTTGACATTCTCAACTTTCTTTAAAACTTTTTTTGTTTGTTTGTTTTTCGAGACAGGGTTTCTCTGTGTAGTCCTGGCTGTCCTGGAACTCATTCTGTAGACCAGGCTGGCCTCGAACTCAGAAATCCGCCTGCCTCTGCCTCTCAAGTGCTGGGATTAAAGGCGTGCGCTACCACTGCCCGGCTCTTTAAAACTCTTAAGAGGCCTAGAGAGACAGCCAGGGTGTGGATAGCTCCAGATATAGGCAAGTGGACTTCAAGTGGCATCTAAGCCTTGAATGAACCTATGGACTCAACAGATCCTTCTAGCCACTCAAAGGGCTGTTAGAGATAGGTGTGATGGTGCAGGCTGTGTAATCCCCAGCTATTTGGGAGTCTAAGACAGCTGGATCATGAGTTCAAGGCCAACTTGGACACTTTAATGAGGCTATTCAAAAGTATAGCTCAGTTGTATTGGGTGAGAAAGCTTCCAGTATTTATCTTAAGCTTGGCTTATAAATCCCACAGTTGTATTACTGCTGACTATTTGGTTGTAGCAACTCAGAAAAGCAGTACAGCATTCTCTAAGCCCTTGCAAATGGGAGGTTTTGGGGAGAATGTTGCCTACCTGCTAGTTAGGTCACCACAGGGAAAAACTTCACACACCTCCATCAGATTCAGGAGCCAGCACCACTTCCCACACTGCCTCCCACCTTATTGCCACCCACACTAACCCCCGGGAAGGGTTGATGCCATGACAGAAAGTAGGCTTGAGACTACTAAATAGATGGGACTTAAATTTGAAAATGCTGGCCAAAACAACCTTTTCCAGACAAAAGGACTTCCTTCTTTCTTTTTTTAAATCTCATGTGCATTTTGCTTGCATGCATGTCTGTGTGAGGGCACTAGATCCTCTGGAACTGGAGTTACAGATAGTTATGAATTGCCATGTGGGTGTTGACAATTAAACCTGGGTCTTCTGGAAAGGTGGCAATGCTCTTAACCATTGAGCTATCTCGCCAGCCCCCCCAAAGACTCATTTCTAGGAAATGAAGACAATTTGTTCATTCCTGCTTGGTAACCTTACTTGCTAGCCAAACTGAATGCTTTTTATAAATTGACATGGGGAGGCTGGGCTGGTACTGCACTCCCTGCTCCAGCCCCAGACTACATAGAGGAAATACCTCCCAGGTACCCTTGTCTGTAGCAATGAAGGCACATATCCCAGTATGATACATTTCCTTCCTCCTCAGAGACCTCCACTCAGGTAAAGCTGGGTCCTTGACTATAACACAGTAAAGAATTTCAGGACAAGTAATAGTGAAGCAAAGTTAGCAAGCTTATTAAGCAGAGATAAGAAATGGTGCATGCTTTGGATCTAAGTGTAGGCATGGAGTAAGAGTCTTGGATGAAAGACAGTCCATATTTAAGACATGGGTGCACGCTACTGAAAGCCAGACTAACCTACTACCTTAAAATCAGCTGTTGATGTGATCCTGTGGCTAAGTCAGATTGCTCAAAGGATGAATTTATAGCAATAGTTAAAGATTAAGTTTAAACTGGGTGATGGTGTCATGTGCTTTTAATCCCAGTTCTTGGGAGGCAGAAGCAGATGCATTTCTGAGTTTGAGACCAGCCTGGTCTACAGAGCAAGTTCCAGGACAACCAGAACTATACCAAGAAATCTGTAGATAAAAACAAACAAAAAGACTAAACTTTTTTTTTGGTTTTTCGAGACAGGGTTTCTCTGTGTAGCCCTGGCTGTCCTGGAACTCACTGTGT
Organism: Rhynchomys soricoides; assembly: GCA_019843965.1. Lineage (NCBI taxonomy): Eukaryota > Metazoa > Chordata > Mammalia > Rodentia > Muridae > Rhynchomys > Rhynchomys soricoides. The sequence goes on along the minus strand of JADRCH010000238.1, from coordinate 714,397 downwards.
AGACCAGGCTGGCCTCGAACCCAGAAATCCACCTGCCTCTGCCTCCCAAGTGCTGGGATTAAAGGCGTGCGCCACCACTGCCTGGCTAAGACTAAACATTTTATTAACGTTTAAATATTACATAGTGTCATGCTGTAGACCCCCCCCCCAACACCTTCTGAGCACCTCTCTTAACTCCTATGCTTCAGCCTGTATTCAAATAGCTTTATTAATCCAGACATGGCAGTGCACACCTTTAATCCTAGAAGGCAGAAGCAGGCAATCTCTATGAGTTCATAGCCTAGGGCCACATAGACCCAGTCTCAAAGACAATAATGAAATATCGCTATTAAACTTGTTACCAGTTGTTGGGGTCTGAGTGTTTTATTCTAGGGATTGAAATAAAGATACACACAGGCCGGGTAATGGTGGCTCACGCCTTTAATCCCAGCACTTGGGAGGCAGAGGCAGGTGGATTTCTGGGTTCGAGGCCAGCCTGGTCTACACAGTGAGTTCCAGGACAGCCAGGGCTACACAGAGAAACCTTGTCTCGAAAAAAAAAACAAAACCAAAAACAACAACAACAAAAAGATACACACAGATTGTAAGGTAGCAAGGAAATTGTGTCCAAAAGTGAATAGTACAGGTCAGAAATACTTTGTGACAGACCGTGAGTTTACAGATCTTCCTGCCTCTACCCCATGAGTGCTGGGATTAAAGGTGTGTGCCACTACTGCCTGGTGTCTTATTTAATATTTAAAAAAAAAAAAAAAAGTTGGGAAGACTTGTACACTGCCCAGAGCATTATGAGAAGAGAGGTGTATATGTAGTCCAAACAAAATAGGGTCCCTGACTGCCAAACTATATTCTATACTTGTCTGATTTAACCACATCCCCTCTTCAGAAATGAAGTAAAAACCGGTGGTGGTGCTGCACAGCTTTAATCCCAGCACCTGGGAGGCAGAAGCAGGCAGAGTTCTGTGAGTTCAAGGCCATCCTGGGTCTACAGATCGAGTTCCAGAACAACTAGGGCTTTTACACAGAGAAACTCTGTCTTGGAAAATCAAAATCAACCACCAACCAACCAAAAAAACAACCTCATATCTTGATGCATGTCAGAAAAATTTAAGTTAAAAACATATGAGCTTATTTACTTAATTTTGTAAATGAAGCTTTATACATAGTTCCAATTTAAGGATGAGAGAGAAGTAATACAGTAAAACAATGCTGTAAACCTTCTGCCTTTAGTAACCACGCTTCATTTTTTAAGTTTGGTTTATTTTTGAGACAGGGTTGCATGTTGCTAAACTGGCTACATAGCGGAAAGTGGCAAACTGCTCATTCTGTCACCTACATCTCTTACCTCACTAGTACTGGAATTGAAGACATGCATGCTGCACCACCAAACCAACTTTGTTTCCTACTACCCTGTTCGTAGATTTTGTTAGGAAAACACACATTATCTGCAAGCAAGTTATTTATTTATTTATTTATTTATTTATCAGATGTTGACTTTTGCTTCCATGAAAACACCATGACCAAAAGCATGTTTGGGAGGAAAGGATTTATTTGGCTTACACTTTTTTATTTTTTTATTTTTTGGATTTTCGAGACAGGGTTTTTTTGTATAGCCCTGGCTGTCCTGGAACTCACTCTGTAGACCAGGCTGGCCTCGAATTCAGAAATCCGCCTGCCTCTGCCTCCCGAGTGCTGGGATTAAAGGCTGGCTTACACTTCTATATTGCTGTTCATTATTGCAGGAAGTCAGGATAGGAACTAAAGCAGGGCTGGAACCTGGAGGCAGGAGCTGATGCACAGGCCTTGGAGGGGTGCTGCTTACTGGCTCATGCAGCTTCCTTTCTTACAGAACCCACCATCAGCCCAGGGATGGTACTACCCACAATGGGCTGGGCCCTCCCCTATTAACCATTAAGAAAATGCCTTACAGTTGGATCTTATGGAGGTATTTTCTCAGAGATCCCTCCTTTCAGATAACTCTAGTTTGTGTCAAGTTGACGTACAAAATCAGCCAGTACAGATGTGCTGAACTTTTCTATCAGAAGGGTAGTCCCAGGCTAGGCAAGCACTGTAGACAGAGGGCCAGAGAGCTGCCGACAAGGCCCAGGAAGCTCAAACCCTAGAGGTTGTAACAGGTTCAAGATACAAGCCCAAAGTACTATACACGCGCCCAGCAGCCCCTTTAAAGAGGCACGGAACTGCGCGTGCGCCGGAACGCACGTCACTATTCTATTTACATATAGCTCGCGGGCTTAGGCTCGGCGCCGTGCCCCCTCAACAGATTTTGATTGGATGCCATCTCTCCTAGCGCCTGGGTGCAGTTGATAAGCAGCTCTATTGTCCATTCGTCGCCCGTTTTGCTAGAAGAGGGCGGAGCCTGGCGATACGGCCAATGGCAGGTAGTTTTGTTGGCGACCACGGCGGCGCAGCCTCGGAGCAAGCTTAGGTCGGGAGCCACTGCCGCAGGAGGCGCGAGGTGCGGTGCTGGCGGGTAACGGTACGGCGGTCGGCCGGAGAGGGACTGGGGCGGAGGAGGCGGAGGAGGCGGAGGCGGGGGGCGGGGGGGTAGGCGGCGCGGGCAGGCCGACGCTCCATGGCGGCAAGTAGAGGCGTGCAGCGGCCCGGTCAGAGATCCGTGTGGCGGGTGGCGGTGGATGGCGGGCCCGTCCCTCCTCCGTGCAGCCCCGCCCCCGGCTGAAGGTCAGCGCGCTTTGTTCCCGCCGCCGGAGAGCCCACGTGAAGCCGCGCAGGCGGTTCCTTGAGGGGACAAGGCCTCCCTAGCGAGGTGGGCCTGGGTGCGCCTTGTCTTAAACCGCGCCTGGAAAGGAAGGGGTCTACTGGGCCGCCGCCTCGCCCTTCCGGGCTTTGCATGCTCTCTGCACAGTGCCCTGGTCAGACCTCACTCTGAGTCTGCGGTGGAGGCAGAGTCAGAGTAGTGACACACGCTGAGGCTTCAGACCCGTGCGCCCATTCAGGGTCGCCAGCAGTACACCTTCTCCCAGGGGTATCCTTGGGACAACTTGGCCTGCACTTCCTCCAGCTCTGCTTTGCTGCGTCTTGGAGGAATTTCCGCGGTAGCTTCCTGCGCGTACGCTGCCGTAACCAGCGTATGCATATTCCCGAGCAAAAAGACTCAAATTCAATTTTTTGGTCCAAAAGTTACATGCTTTTAAGTTACTGCCGCCTTCCTGTCATAGTAGGTGCTTCTTCTCGGTGACTAAGCTCTGCTTACTACACACCAGGGGCTCCTTTAAGCTCCTGACGTATCTTAACTCCATTCACAATAATACGTGGTGTTGGTGCAACAGGCTGAGTGTGCCTTAGCAAGAAACGACTGGGTTCAGAAGTGATTCAGTTTGTGGAATATTTGTAGTTTTGGCAGATGAGCATCCCTAATCTGGAAGTCCAAAATGTGTCCTAAAGCTCGAAAAGAAATGGGTTTTTGGGATGTTCTGATGGTATCGGAATGTTCGACCGGTATTGCAAATTAAGCCCCTGTTAGGTTTAGTGTGATGGTAGCTTGCATCTAAACTCAAATAGATTTAATCTGGCTCGGTTTTAGTAATATTTATTATTAAATACCATATTGAAACAAATACCATTCAGATGAACAGTGATATTCAGAGAAAGCAGGGCTTTGATAGGACTAGGATATAGTCCAGAATTAAAGAGGGATGGTTCACCTGTCAGGGGTAGTCTACAGCTGCATCATTTTATACCTTTAAAGTAGATGCTGTAAAACTCAGTTGTCGGTCTTTTTTCTTAGTTGACCAATATTACTGGTTCACAATGTCATAACATCTAAACACTTACATTTTGGTGTTTTAGCTTTAAATCCTGAACTGTGTTTTCAGAGTTAATATAGAATAACTGGTGAAAATAGCGATTTTATCATTTTCTGGAAATGTCTCATATTTCATTACCAAAGTTCGGGGTAGGGGATGTATATATTTTGGGATCTTCTCAGAAATCATGGCCATTATGGCTTGTGACCTGGCCATTTGTTTTTGTGTAGTTGAGTATATAGAATTTACCAGTGGGCAATAAATAATACTCCTTCAGGGATGGTATTCTTAGGGATGAAGTAGTTCACCACTTTGATCTGACTTTGTACTTGAATCTTAAAATGCCCCAACTGAGATAGATGTGGCAGTATACACCTATATGCCCAGCTGCTCTGGAACTCTTTAAAATCTGTCTTGGTAACACAACAAGATCCTATCTCACTTTTCTTTTTTTTCCTATTTGCTTCTTGTTAGTGAATGTACACTAAGTTCCTTCTAACTGTCTTTATGCTGGGTATAAAAGTTTATGTTGTGTTTGTATAAAAATAAAATTGCCAGTACCCAAAACTTCGGTTTTGAGAGAAAAAATTCTGGGCAAGAGATTAGGGGTGGGAGAGATGGCTTAGTGGTTAAGATCATTGGGTGTTCTTGCAGAGGACCTAGGTTTGAGTCCCATACTCATAGATAGGGTAGCTCCTAATGGCCTATAACTTAAGTCCCAGGGTTCCAATACCTTCTTCTGGCCTCTGCAAGTAGTGCACAGATAAGCAGGGAAACCACCCATACACATAAGTTAAAAATTTAAGAAAGGGTAGTTTAAATCTGTGAAGGTCTAAGGGCAACTCGAGGTGAGAAATAGGCAGGTGGGTGAGTACTTTTGCTGCTTGGCTCCAGGCCCAGGTGACCTGTTTTGAAAATGAGGCAGCAGTAATGAGCTGGTGGGGACCTCTAGCCAGTGAGCACAAGGTTTTTTGTTTACTTAAAGTGTAAGTGGGTGTGTTAGCTTGTATCTGTATTCTAGCACTTGAGAGGTAGAAGCAGGAAGCTCAAGGCCAGCCAGAAAGATGAACTGTATTTAGGCATTTAGAGTTGAGGCTGATGTCATTTTGCTGCCCTATTGCTGTAGTAGAGGAAGATGCTAGGGACTACCTGATAGTGGTAGCATGGAGGCTTCCTAGACCACACTTGGGAGACCTGTTATTGATCGCAGGTCAGGAAGCCTGTTTTGGTGGGTAAAAATGGGTAAATAGCAGAGTGTTGGGATCGACTTTTAGGCATTTTGAAGACGTAGTTGTTGGTAGCGTAGATTTGTTTTCATTTAGCAATCAGGTCTCCTCTGTCTTCTGTGGCAGAAGCTCACCTGCTTTACTTTGGTCTGCTATTGAATTTTATAGAAACAGGAGGCATATTGTAGTGTGAAGACTACCGAAGCTGGCTTTGTGAGCTTTACCTTTTGATTCTGACTGCTTGCTGCACAGCCTTAAATTCCTTTTTTCTGTGTTGTCAGCTGTTGGAACAGTGTGCTTCCATCCTGTGTTCAGGAAACCCAGTCTAGTGAGGTGAGATTAGCGCTGAGCTTTATGTACAAAAAGATAATTTATGATTTAAGTTACATTCAGTTATTTCAGAGTAGCTTTATGGCTGTGTGTCTTATTCATGCAAGATCTCCAGCACATGTTTAGGGTCTCCATTGTAAAGCAAATAGTGAGTGGTCTTGCCCTTCCTGCAGTGGGAGCAGGTGAGAGTCAGATGTGGGAGGATACTTTTGAGACCCTGGAGTCTTGGGAGGTTGTTTGTAATTTCAAACATGGGGTAAGAAAATGCCTCTTAACAAGAAGAGATAGATAGCCAGTGCTGGATTAAGAAAATTGTCCTAATACGTGCTTGTTCATATTTTCATAACTTTTCCAAATGCTGCAGAGGTACCTCTTCTACCAGAGGAGCATTTTGCTTGAGGAAAAAAAACAAAATATAATTTTTCCTTTCTTCCTGAAGCCTGGTGGTTTGGCCTCTAGAAAGAAATCTCTGGTGAGATGACCTGCTGTTTTCTGCTGGAGGTATTTCAGTACATGTTGTAAGCAGATGTGACTAAGGAAATGTCCTCATCTTGTGTCTTCTAAGATTGCTTAGGACAGGCCAAGATGTTCAAAGGGAGTTCAGTACCATGGTTCTACATGCAGGGATTAACTTGGCTGAGATATCTGGCTACCTGTTTCATGCCAAGTCCTTTGCTAAGCTCTGAACTCTGCATTGAGTCAGTGAGCATGCTCTGCCTTCCTGGAAGTTTTTCCTCTTTGGTCCTTGGCCTCACTGATGAGAAGTTTCAAAAGCAAGCAGAAAAGCACCACCTAGCACCTGCAGTGACCAGTCTAATGTACATCTGATTGCTTAAAAATATTATGGGCTAACAAGATGGCTCAGCTGGCAAAGGTGTCTGCTGCCAAGCCTTAAGACCTGAATTGTTTCCTGGCTCTACATGTTTAAAAGGAGAGAACTGACTCCTGGAAATTGTCTTCTGACCTCCATGTGTATGGCACAAACAACACCGGGGGTTGGGGGGTGGGGGGTGGGGTGGGGGTGTTCCTGATTTCCTTCTTAAAACAAGTAATTCCTTTGCCCCTTTGACATGATCCTGAGTTGCAAGTCACTACTCCTGTAGGACCTGGTTACTCATCCTTAGCTTCTCTGGATCAGCCTGCCATCTTTAAGACTGATCCAAGTTACTGTGCTTTAGAGTTCCTTTATATTTGTGCACATACATGGATATGTGCTGGAAGTAGAAGTCAGAGCTTCTGGGAGCCTGTTCTTTCTTACTATATGGGACCCAGTAATCAAACTCACATTATCAGACTTAGTGGCAAGCACCTTTATTTACTGACCCATCTCTCCAAGGCCAGCTTAGGTTAATAGTAATAATCTTATCTTGTGTTAAGACTTTGAAGACCTTTGGCTTTTATGAATACAGATAATATATAATGTAGGTTGTATGAAGTGTGATGCCACTCCATAGCTTATGCCCCCTCCCTTTTTTTGATGCAAAATGCAAGAGAAATTTACTGATTCATCAGCATGCTGAGGTCGCTCTACATACCAAGACAGGAGTGCGTACAGCTTAAGCCTTTCTTTGTCTTTCAGGAGAGCCAGTTTAGGTGTTCATGGTTAAGAGCACTAGCTGCTCTTGCAGAGGAATGGGTTTGGTTCTCATTACCTATATGGTGGCTCAAAACCACCTGTAACTCCAGTTGCAGGAGGATCTGGTGCCCTCCTCTGGCCTCTTTGGGTATTGCACATATATGCTACACATGCAGGCAGGCATTCGTATGCATGAAAGGTTTGTTTGTTTTGTTTTTTAATCTTTTTTTTTTTTTTTTAAGATTTATTTTTATTTATATGAGTACCCTGTCGCTGTCTTCAGACACACCAGAAGAGGGCATAGGATCCCATTACAGATGGTTGTGAGCCACCATGTGGTTGCTGGGAATTGAACTCAGGACCTCTGGAAGAGCAATCAGTGCTCTTAACCGCTGAGCCATCTCTCCAGCCCCTGTTTTTTAATCTTTAAGAAGTAGCCAGTTTAAAATTAGCGATAAAATTTTAATGTTTTTTTTTTTTTCCTGAAAGTTTTTGATATTTGGAGCAAAAAAAAGAAATGAACCTAAATCTCTGTATTCTGTTAACTTAGTATCCCCTGAGGACTGTCATAATCTAACTTGATTGTTAGGGTTTTTGTTTGTTTTGTGGTTTAAGACAGGTTCTTCTGTAGCCCAGGCTAGCCTCTAACTTGCCATGTAGCCAGCCAGCATAACCATACCTTCCAAGTCTTGTAATTACAGGTGTCCATCATTATGTCTAGTTCTTGATGCCTTTTAAAAGTAGTTTGCCTAACAAGACCTAATGCTATGGCTTCATAAGACCAGTATTAAACCTGTCATTTTAACTTTCAAAACAAAAATGGATATTTCTCTCAACACCCACATAGCTCTTTATGACTTTCATTGTTTGGTAAATACAGTAATGGATGGTGCTGGGGCATGTGCTGGTACTTTGCCTTGCCTTGGTCTCAGTGTGCAGAGGATAGAATCATGGGGCAGGATAGTCTGGGGCAGGATAGTCTGTATGAATGTCATAGAGATGGGCTGGCTTGCTGTACCATTTTAGTGAGGCAATTTACCTTTGCAGTTGCTTCAAGTAGGCATGGCTTCTCAGTCTTTGATGGTGAGGCTCATGTGCTGAGGATTGCTGAACAGCTGGGAAGGGATGGTGGGCTGGAAGTGTAGTCTAGAGAAGCTGCTGTTAGCCATAGGTTGGTAATGGGGTACTGTAACTGTGGAGCCAAAGTGTAAGGAGTGCCAGTGTGTAACCAGTTCAGTATGTATTGCTCATTCTTTAACCCAGAAATCTTACATGAAAATCCTGTCATCCAAATTAAGAATAGCAAGGAGTGGAAAACCACATTTGACTAAGGTGTGTTTCAATGGAGACCACAAACAAAAGTATACGGTAGAAAAGCCTTGTTAGACATCTGGTCAATAGTGTTTGCTGGCATTGAGAATGTTGAACTTTGTAGGGTAGGTATAGGGATGTAGATCTTGTGGCCAGTGAGTTTGGACTCCAAAGAAGATCTAGGGTCTGAGGAAGGTTCTTTGGAGAAGCTGAGTGTGGGAAGCTGCTGTGTTGCTCTGGGTTTGGTCATCTGCAGTACAGTTGTCTTACTCTTTTTGTTTTCATAAAGTAACTTAATTTTTAAAAGACTAGTCATATGTACTGACTGGTTTTGTGTGTCATTTTGACACAAGAGTTATCAGAAAGGAAGGAGCCCCAGCTGAGGAAATGCTTCCATGAGATCTAGCTGTAAGGCATTTTCTCAGTTAGTGATCATTGGGGGAGAGCCCAGCCCATTGTGGATGGGATCATGAGTGAGCTGGTGGTCCTGAGTTCTATAAGAAAGCAGGCTGCAAAACAGTAAGCAGCATCCATAATGGCTTCTGCATCAGTTTCTGCCTCCAGGTTCCTGCCCGCTTGAGTTTCCTGTTCTGACTTCTTTTGGTGGTAACAGCAATGTGGATGTGTAAGCAGAATAAACCCTTTCCTCCCCAACTTGCTTTTTGGTCATGGTGTTTTGTTGCAGTGATAGAAACCTTACCTAAGACATGTAACATGTTTTTGTGCGTTCTGAGTTTGTTTTGAGACAGGGTTTCCTGTGTATCCCTGGCTGGCCTGAACCTCAATATGTAGACACCTGCCTGTGCCTATCAAATCCTGGGATTAAAGGCATGAACCACCTGCACATATTTTATTTTGAAACAATAAAAACCTAATAGAAAATTCAGCTAGTTAACTGTGAAACAGTTGCTCATCACTCTTGCTGGAACTGTTTTTCCTATCTCCTGTTTTCCTAGCAGGAGCATAGCTTTCAGAAGGTCTCATTATGTACATTTGGCAAGAGTGGGGGGCTTTGTACTGTTGCCTCAATTCATCATACCCCTTTGAAGTAAGAAGGCTGCCTTGAGATCAAGTATTCTTACAGAGTGGTCATGTTGAGTGTCTCACAGTGTTTTTACACTGCAGGTGGCATGAAAGATAGATTAGCATTATTCTGTGTATTTGACAGTTCAAACTATGCTTTTGAATTGTTTGAGTAAGTTGCTATGTGGATCTGCTAGGTTTACTGTAGAGAGAAGGCAGATTAGGATTCTGTTTTCTTACTGTGAAGTCTGGTCACTTTCGTGTCAGAATGCTGTGAATCTAGCTCAGTTTGTAGCATGAATGAAGCCCTGGGTGTTATACCCAGCCCTGATAAGCCCAGCATGCTAGTGTATACTTGTCATCCTAGTACTGGGGATGTGGGGGCTGAGGGTCAGATGTGCAGGGTCATCAACTACAAAGCAAATTGAAGGCCAGTCTGGAATACATGAGCCCTTGTTTCAAAAAAAAATTTTTTTAAAGTAAGGCGTGAAACCTACATTCATTTCATTTTTATTTTTTGACATGGTCTCACTGTGTAGCCCTATTTGTCCAAGAACTCTCTGTACCTCAAACTCACAGTGATCTGTTTGCATCTGCCTCCCAGTTGTTGAGATTAAAGACATGAACCACCATGTCCAGTGAAACCTATATCTTAAGTGTACCTGTCTATGAGGTTAGACATGTGCCTGCTCATATAACTTCAGGTTGAATCAGGACATTTCCATTTCCTTTACCTGCAAAACAGTCTCAACTGCCATGACTGGTGGGGTGCCATCATGGTGTTGGAGGAGTAATACAACCTTTGTCTCTGTGTGTGAATGTAATTGTGGACTTTCTCATTTGTAGGGGACAAAGGCGTTCAGATGGCAGAAAACAGGTAAGCCAAAATGGACTTTGTTTATTAGACTTCAAAGTTTAGGTAGGGAGCTAGAGCCCACTGTATTTCAGAAATTAGAATTCAAAGTTAACTAGTTTAAACTTCAAGAGGTAATGTACTTTTTTATCCCTTTTGATGGCAAAGAAATTGATCTCAAAGATTTTGTGCTCCCTGGCCTTTAATCCCCATTTCCCCACCCTTGGTGAAATCATGTCATTAATCTGACATACCTACCAGGGATCAGGGAAAGGATTTTTAGTGGGATATTCAAGGTCAGCGTTGGTTGAGTGTTGTTTTGATTATTTTTAGTTGGCATATAAAATAATAGATTTTTGTCATGGCATTTTCATACATATGTGTCATTAATTTTGCTCATAATTGCCCTTCATTTTCCCATAGCTCACTCTGCTTTTATGTCACAGAGATGCACTGGATGGGCCTGTAGCTTTGTCTTCAGGAAGGTATACATGGCTCTTTGGTAGCCTGTCAGGCCTGTGTTTGTAAAGCCCATTGTTTTGGTGATGCTGCATGGTTGGCAGAGAGAGCACTGTGACCATTGCATCTGCTGCACAAGGCCACTTGTGTGCTCTGCTGACCAGAGGATGGCTTGTTGTTCCAGTAGTGTGACTTAAGCACTACAGACCAATTATACAATCAAGAGATTGACTGTCAAAATAAAAATTGTCGGGCTGGAGAGATGGCTCAGTGGTTTAGAATGTGCACCACTTTTGCAAAGACCTAACATTTTTGTCCCTGTCACCCACATTAGGCAGCTCACAAACCCCAGTCCGGAGGATCTGATGCCCTCTTTGGGCCTCCATTAGCATTGCACATACCCACATATTGGACATACTCATAAACATAATTTTTGTTGTTGGGTTTTGTTTTAAGACAGAGTCTCAATGTGTAGTAGCCCTGTGTGCACAAGTGTGGATCAAAATTCCTAGAAATCCACCTGCCTCTGTTCCCAAGTGTTGGGATTGAAGGTGTGTATTATCACACATGACACATACAAGTTTTTGTTTTTTTTAAATTTTAGAGATAAAAATGAGGCAAAGTGTGGTGGTTGACAATTGTCACCGTAGGAAGCCAGGACTACTGAGTTAGACCCTGTTTCAAAACAGAAAGGGAAAATTAAGAAGCTTTGGCAAGGTTACAGATTAGACCTATGTAGAGCAGCCTCAGGTATTGGGGTGAGGAAAGGAAGCTGGGTGGGTGTGATCTTTGTAGATGGGAGGAAGTCTCCCTTAAATAACACGTGCATGTCTTGTTGTATTGTTTTGTTGTTGTTGTTGTTGTTTTGTTTTTTTTTTTCTGTTTTTTTAGACAGGGTTTCTCTGGGTAGCCCTGACTGTCCTGGAACTCACTATGTAGACAAGGCTAGCCTTGAACTCACAGAAATAAGCCTGTCTCTGCCTCCCAGTTGCTGGGATAAAAGGCATGGTGCAGCCTGCCCAGCTAGTGTTGTCTTCACCTGACCTGGCGTCTCTTGCTGTACAGATCTCTAATACATTGGGTAAACACTGAAAATGACAAGTGGTGCTATCTCTGAGAGTTTGTTCATAATACTTTGTTAACTTGTTTTAGTCTTTCAGATGGAGGCCCTGCAGATTCTGTGGAAGCTGCTAAAAATGCCAGTAATACAGGTCAGTGCAGTGGAGGAAGCAGTGATTATAGAGGGTTTCCATGCGTGACTGGGAGTCTCTTCTCCAGAACTACTTAGTTACAATAATTATAGAAGCAGTAATGGATTTCTGTCTAAGAGAAAAATCAGCACTTCACTTAGTGATTCATTTAGAAATTCAGCTCCATGAAAGAGAACAACACAACCTCATTCACTGGGTCTCACATGACCTGGGTGTCAGAATGTTAACCAAACTTGCACCCAACTTTCCTCTCCTGCTTATTTTGAGGCTAAACCTAGATTTATTGTTGTGTATGTAAATTCACATGCAGTCATGTATAGTACACATCTGATTGAATACATACACACAATAATGATAAAATGAAAAAAATGTTAATCTGTCTCTGTGTAGCCCTGGCTGTCCTGGAACTCATTATGTCGTCTAGGCTGCCCCCGGAATTCAGATTGCCTGCCTCTCCTTCCTGAGTACTGGGATTAGCAGCCTGTGCCACTATATCCAGCTGGAAATATCTTTCTAACAGACATTTGTGGTAATAAGGATTGAGCCCCAGGGCTTTATATGCTAGGCAAGTAAGTTAAGGTCTTGGCATGGCATTTCCTTGCTCAGCCTTTTAAGTAGCTTGGGTTGACAAGCGTGAGATGTTGGTGTTTGGGTTCTTGGCTGCTTAAGTAACTCTGTTCTCATTTCCAACTCCTCATAGAAAAACTCACAGACCAGGTGATGCAGAACCCACAAGTGCTGGCAGCTTTGCAGGAACGTCTTGACAATGTTTCTCACACTCCTTCTAGTTACATAGAAACGTAAGTACATAGCCAGTCAAGCCAATAGAACAAACATCTTCTTGCCTTAGAGTAGGAGCAAGTGTGGTTTTCATAACTCAGGAGCAGCTCATCTTGTCTGCTTGGTAGTGCACAGTGCCACCATGTGGCTGGTAGAGGACTCAGCTAATAAGCTAGAGTGCTATCTGACCAGCTGTCGGACACCTATACCTTTACCCTTGTCAAGAGGCCTGTGTCCTGGCTCTGTTGTATGGTTGAGATGAGAGGCATTGCTTCTCAGGGACTCCCTGTCTGCCTTCTGGAAGAGATGAGCCACCTCAGGCTCCATGTCAGTTGGGTAAGGCTTAGCTGTTACAATAGGAGGAGACACTGCACATTTCCTTGTGTCCACTTAGAGGCCTTTCTGGGTTTACTCTACTCAGTGGATATAGTTTGTCTTTGTCCTGTTTAGCTAGCTAGCTAGCTTTCTTGCTTGCTTTCTTTCTTTCTTTCTTTCTTTCTTTCTTGGTGGAATAGGTGATAAGATAGAGTGAGGGAGTTGAGAATGGTGTCTGGTTTTCTGGTTTTGCTCACTGGGACAGGCACAGGGTGATGATAGCTTGTGAGAACACAGCCTCACATATCTGTTGGGCCAGCACCGGCTGCTTATGCGGACCTATATTCACATTTCCGGTGAACACGTTTTCACCTGGTGGCATTACTTTTTGGGTTTTAATTTAAACAATTTTATAGGTTAAATTCTTTTTTCTTTCCTTTCATATTTTGTTTTTTCAAGACGGCTTCTCTGTGTAGCCCTGGCTATCCTGGAACTTGCTCTGTAGACCATGCTGGCTTCAGAACTCAGAGATCTGCCTGTCTCTGCCACCTGCATGCTGGAACTAAAGGCTTGCGCCATGGTTTCTGTTTTGTTTGTTTGCTTGTTTTCTTTTGGTTTTAAGAGTGCTCACACAAAGAGAAAAAGAAACTCTGGAACCGAGGCACAGAAACTTAGCTGGTGTGATTGGGAGAGAGATCTCTGTAGCCTTGTATGTGTCTGTTCAGGTCAAGCACGGAGCCCACGTACCTGAGTCGTTGTCAGCCAGCCTGTGTCTGGTCCTTGTGTGGGAGTTTGCTTTTGCTCTTTATTATTTTATTCTATTGTGAGCATGTAGGGGCCAGAAGACAGTTTAAAGGAGTTGGTTTTCTCATTCTACCTTGTAATTCTCACAGACCTAACTCCTCAGGCCATTAGACTTGGTAGCAAGTGCTCTTACACACTGAGCCATCTCTTTGGGCTTTTGTTTGTTTTAAATTACCAGTGTATATGTGTGTGCATGCATATTCATACTTGAGTGCAGATGCACATAGAAGCCAGAGGCATCTGATTTCCCTAGAGCTAGAGTTTTAGGGAGTTCTAAGCCACTCAACATGAATGCTAGGAAAACTCAAATCTTCTGTAAGAGCGGCAAGTACTTTTGAGCCATTTTTCCAACCTTAGTCTTTGGATTTTTGAAAGATAAAATCTTGTGTGGTGGCCTAGTTTGAATTTACTATGTAGCCAAGGCTAGCCTTGAACATCTGATCCTTCTTCGTCCACTTCACAAGTGTTAAGATTATAGGTGCATAACACCATGCCCAGATCTCCACCTTTTGTTTTCCGTGTATGTGTGTGTGTCTGGTTTTTGTGGGTCTGTGTGCCTGTGTGTGGTGGGAATTGGACTAAAGGCTATCTGCTTATTAGGTTAGTGTTCTACCTTTGACCTACACTTTCCCTCCTTGGACACTGTATAGCCCAGGATAGCATTCAACTTCTGCTACTCTTGTAGCATCCCACATGGTGGAATTATAAGTGTGCTCTTCGGTCTGTTTTTTATCACCAGACAAGAGAGCAATTTTATAAACTGATTCCCCCATTTCTGCTTTTGATATATTATGGGATTGAGTCCTTTTGTCCTTTTTATTTATTTATTTTTTTTTTTTTTTAAATATATGGTCTTTCTGCATATCCCTGGCTATCCTAGAACTTGTTAAGAAGATGGGGCTGGGTTTGTGCTCTCAGAGAATCCACATGCCTCTGCTGGAATTAAAGGCTTGCACCACCTTGACCAGCAAGCCGTCCATTCTTTTCTGTTGGCTTGTTTGCAAGAAGGATTTTTAGCAGCTCTTTCTAGTCAGGGTGCTTGTTGTATGTGGATATGTAGTCGTTTGCTGGCACCAGGTGTTTTATTTCCTGTTCTCTTGTAGTTTACCCAAAGCTGTCAAAAGAAGAATTAATGCTCTGAAGCAGCTCCAGGTGAGGTGTGCACACATAGAGGCTAAGTTCTACGAGGAAGTTCATGACCTGGAGAGGAAGTATGCAGCCTTGTACCAGCCTCTATTTGACAAGGTGGGTGCTGTTAATGTGCTTGCCTCATGCAGTAACTCCTGTGGGGTGAGACATGGTGCCACCTAGGGAATTTGTGACTGTCTTTCCAGAGGCCTTTGTAAATATCTTAGCTTTTGAGTTTGCAGAGAGCCTAATGTGCTGATGGACTCTTTGGCTCTTTATGTAGAGAAGAGAATTCATCACTGGTGACGTGGAGCCCACAGATGCAGAGTCAGCATGGCACAGTGAGAATGAGGAGGATGACAAGTTGGCTGTAAGTTTATGCTGTGTAGTGTTGTTTAATCCTAGTTATTTTTGTGGTATTGGGAGATGAACTCAAGGGCTTGTTCTGCTTCATGGTTTCTGTCCGAAAAGCTTTGTAGAGTGGGACTACAGTAGTTCCCTTCTCTCCACTGGGTACATGGGTTTGTGGTTACACTATGGCATCTGAGGCAGTGTGATCAGTTATCATAACAGTTGAGTTATGACCCCTTCTCAATGGTCTGTGCAGCATAGGATTGAAATGCAGATCAGGCAGGCAATAATTGATTGTAGTGTGGGAAGCATGGTTGAACATTGATTTTTTTACCCAGCATTAGAGAGACAGGCAGACAGATTTCTTGAGTTCCAGGCCAGCATGGTCTACATAGTGAGACCCTGTCTCTAGAACAAAGCTAACCAATGAGAGTCCAAGGCTAGAGGAGGTGGAGGTTACAGTGGGTGGGAGCTACACATCTTTCTCCTCAGTGGTGAGGAAGGCACATGTACAGGGGCCATCTGTCTTTAGACCAGCAGGTAACTGAATGGCCAGCATCATGACATCTATCCATTTTCTATGACAGTCTCATCCACATACCATGGAAAGTTCTAGCATAGTGTACAAGGTTTAACTTATAACTTATATCCTGGTGGTTTGTTTGCTTTTTTTGTTTTTGTTTTGTTTTGTTTTTAAAGGTACTAGGGATGTAACCCAGAGGCTCACAAGCAAAAGGCAAGTTTTCTACCACCAAGTTACAGCAAAGCCCCTTTCTGCCTGATTTTGTGTTTAGGTAACAGATATAGCTTTGGTTCAGTAGAACTATCTTTCAGTGATCTGTTTGGAAATATGTTTCATTTTTATGGTTATATGTAATTTAATGCCTTTTTTTGAAATGGTCTCATGTAATTTTTGGCTGACATGGAACTCACTGCGTAGACTAGGCTGGTCTTAAACTCATGTAGATGGCATATACCACCACACCCAGCCAGTGTTCCACTTTTAGACATGGGCAGAACTTGGTTGAAGCTGTGGTTTTGCATTAGTTTGTTGCTAATGATCCAAGAAAAGCTCATTTTGATGGTTTAAAGATTTCTGCATGTTGTTCTGACATAACAGGCTATCATGACAAGCATTCAGAATCCTTTTGGTTCAGCTCCCTTTAACCTACCAACCTTCTTCCTGAGGCTGTGTTACAAGTCTCCCTTCCATGGTACTACATGGCCTATCTGATCACAGTGCTGGTGTTTGTCCAGTACATCTACCCTCATGCTCTGTCTCCTGGGAACTGCATACCCAAGTTACTGAACAGTTTGCTGATTACAGTGCTGCTGCGGCAAACAGGTTTTCTTGGGGTTTGTGTGCTTGTTTGTTTGTTTGTGAGACAGCCTTGGCTGGTCTGGAACTTGGTATATAGACAAGGCTGCCCTCAAATTTATGGCAGTCTTTATATGCCTGTCTCTCAAGTGTTGGAATAACAGGAGTCAGCTTCCATACCTGGCCTGAATTGGAGTTTTCTTCACATTAGTGGTAATGGATGGGTAATGGATGTGACTCGTTGTATGAGTCTGCTGAAAGCTATTGCAGTTTTCATTCTTTTATGATGATAGGAAGCTCACCAAGCCAAACTAAACAGTCTCACAAGGCTGGTGGCAGTTCGCCACCTGTTCTGTTTTCTCCCCTCAATAGGACATTCATTGTGAAATTACACGTGGACATAGTACCATGAATGCATTTTTCAACTTCATGGTTTGGAAACACAGGAGGAAATAGAAATTATGTGATGGCCCCTAAAATGATATCTTATAGTAAGTCCTTGAACTGTGTTAAATCTTGATTTTGGTGGCTGTTTTTTTTTCCTTCTCCTGTTTTATAGGGAGATATGAAGAGTAAAGTAGTCATAGCTGAGAAAGAAGCAGCAGCAGTGGAAGAGCTGAACCCCAAAGGCATCCCTGAGTTCTGGTTCACCATCTTCAGAAATGTGGACATGCTTAGTGAGCTGGTGCAGGTGAGGAGCTTCTGCCTGGTGAGCAGGTGGGTTGGGGGAGACGGGGGGTGATGCACAACTCTTGTAGTATATTGAGGGATTGGCTGCTGGTGGTCATACAGTGCTTACCTGGGTGCTGTTGGGAGGTTCTTTAAGATGAATGAAAAGTCTCCTTTTGGGGGCTGGCACTTGGGCAGCAACCCTGATCCCTAGGGGAGAGATCTTTGTTGGAGGAAGCAAAATTTTCTTTGGCAATATTTGGCAAAGCTGACAATTCTGCCCACACCAGAGCTTGAGAGGCTGTATCCTGTACCTCCAATTGAGCCCACCAAGACCTTGTTCACAAGGCTCTTCCTGTGAACAAAGGGAATCTGGGGAGAGGTGTTTTCAGAATCTCCTCACATGATCCATGTATGCCCCAGGTGGTTCATAGTCTTCTTTGGCTTTATGGGGTAGGAAGTGTGCATAAAGGAAGGGGGTAAGTCAGGTTGATGGGGACAGTTGTGTTTTCTTCTGTGGTCCTGGGTGTTGTTACCCACACTGTTCTGTGGGGATAAACCAAGTAAAATGTGGATGTAATATGGTGGAGTTTCCAATGTAATTAGGTATGTAGTATTTAGGTAATAGTCTGCCTAGCTCTTGGTGTCACTCTGTTGTATGTGTGGTCTGGCCAGCTTTCTAGCAGCTCTGATAAACGTGAGGGATGGGGGCATAGGGTTTGTTGGTAACATTGCTTTGCTTTTGGAGAGTGTTGATACTTTAATGGGAGTATATATGCGTGTGTTTATTCTCACACCTCCATATTGGTTCTCATTTGGTGTTCAGATATCTCATTTGATGTAGCAGTAGGTGCATGCATGGTAGGCTGCTGGGCTAGCCATTCAGATTAGGTCATAGCGTGGCAGGCTCATCGGTGTAGAGCTCCATGCACCTTTATCAGTGTCAGGTGTGGCCTGTTAACAAAACTCCCCCCCCCCCCCATTAAATACCTAATAGTAGGTGTGGTTTGTTTTTATTCTGTGATGGCAAAAAAACAACAAAAACACAAACCTCAAAATTGGGACATGGTCTTTACTGGGCTTAGTTCTTAGAGGTTTGGAACTTTAAATCATGGGATTCAGTGTCAAACTCAGGGTGAGTGAATTAGCAATCTAACCTGTAAGTAGTATGTCATTAAGAGAATCCAAGTCTTCATTCCTTTAGTTTTTTCTCATGTTGGCTCTTCACTGTACAAGTCTAAGCAATAGTCATTGTAAATCATATAGCAGAGGGAGTCGTTGGCTCCTGTAGGTTAGGCTTTGACATATTCTGTGTTCTTACAGAAGTGGCATATGCAAATTTGGGATATGAATTGTCCTGATGCCAAGCCTTTTGTCATTTTAGATGTTTGGGGCCAGAAGTCTTGGTTGGTGGCACTGTGCCAATTGCAGTGTCACGTGGTGGCAGGAGAGCATGGGACTTCCCTGCAGCCATCATTGATGACACTCTAGAGACAGGTGGCAGCTGATTCTTGGCATGTTGCTACCACCACCAGAGATACATAGTGGACAGATTTGCATTGCTTTGCAGAAGTTACTACTGGACAAAGACAGGATGTCAATAGGGACAAGTACCTAGCATCTGGGACACATGCAGCTGTGACTGCCATGAGGCACGTGGACTGTTGTTCAGGATTCTCTCTTTCTTTGTTAGGAATATGATGAACCGATCTTGAAACACCTGCAAGATATTAAAGTGAAGTTTTCCGACCCTGGACAGCCTATGGTGAGTAGCGATCAAGTTCCTTACTGATTGACTAAGGTGCAAAAGATCTGATTCTTGTCACTCAAAATTGGGCAGCCCTGAGGATTGCCTGCTCATCAGACTTCTCTTGCTGCTGCAGTTGGTAATGGGCACATTTGGCCAGTAATACAGACCATATCATGTTCCAAGGCTGAGCAGCCAGTTGGATACGGGATAATGTCAAGTTGACCTTGCTGAGCTCTGGTTATCACCTGGTCAGCCTCTGATTTAATTGCTGGATTTTCTTGTTTGGTGGAGAAGATTGACATACCATACTTTTCCTAGGTGTCACATGGCAAGTAGCAGGACATGGTGGCATGAGCTTGTAATCCCAGGAGGAAGGTGGATTACTTGAGTACAGGAGTCAGGATCAGCCTGAATCACAGTGAGATCTCTTCTTAAAAGAATGGGAAGAACATAGACAAACATGAACAACACTGGTTCAGAAATCCAGATACTAAGAAAAGTCACTTCCCTGGGTTTAGCCTAAAATAACCAACATAGATGTGACTGAAACTACCCCAAAACAGCTTCAAACATGGGAGGTGGTCTGGCCTCTGGGAAGATGGACCTAACCTAGGATGTGCAAGGCTGGTGCTTGCTGAGCCTCACCTTCCACTCAGGAGCACTGTTCGTAACCTGTCAGCCTTGCTGTGGCTGACGGGTTCCATTCCAGTGCTACAGGATTTCCAGTGACACGTGACTGACTGGCTGGCTAGTGGCTTTCAGTTTCAGGTCTTGGAGACACACAGTCTTAAGAAGAAATAGGCAAGGGATCATGAGGGAGGAAGCTAGAGGTTTTTGTCTTCTCGTTTCTACCCCAGGCCTTGGTTAACAGGTGGGGATGGGACAGTGGGTAGGATTTCTTTATTATCAGTCCTTGGGGGCAGCTGTATACATCCCATCCCTCTTTCCTTTATAAAAGTTAACATTTAGCTGTCAGCTCTGAAGATGAGGCCAGTGTGTTTGCTGTCTCTCTTGGTCGAACTGTCATCTTATTCACGTGGCCACAGAAGCTCCTTCCCACCCAAAGCTCTGGCTGTGCTGTGTGATCTCTTCATTTCCTGAATAGGCAGATTTGAGGTTCTCCGTGGTATTTTACTTTCAGTTCATCCAGATTCAATTGTACTTTTGCCTTCGTATGAATTATTTCATTGTTGTGTAGCCTTAGCTAACCCAGAATATAGACTAAGCTGACTTCAGAGTTGTGGCCCTCTTGCCAATGCTGCTCATGTTCTGGAATTACAGGCATATGCTACCTTGGCTGGTTGGGTTTTTTTGTTTGTTTGTTTCTGAGATAGACTATTCACACTATATCTCAGGCAGGCCTGAAAATCATGACAATGTCCCCCTGCCTCAGCCTTCTAGGTGCTTGGAACATAAAGCATGAGCCCACCTACTCTCAGCTAGATCACTTTTTTTTCTTCTTTCCTTTCTTATTAGTAGCCTGTTTGATTTCTAAGGACTGTTTCTATCCATTGCCAGCCAATTTTACCTTCCTTTGCATGTTAATTGGGGCTGTACTCCCTGCTGAGGCAAGGGTTACTGTGAGCATCAGCTAGGCTAGAGTATGTTGAAGTTAGGCCTCGTTCTTCCTTCCAGTCCCATGCTCCTAGAAGTAAGACTCTGACTCCAAATATATTTGTAAATACCTTGGCCATATAGCTAGGCTTTTCTCTGACTTAGATATAACTTAAAATATCCCATTTATTTTAGCCTGCATTCTGCCATGTGGCTGGTTACCTGTGCTCACGTACCATGTGTCCGTCTCATCACATTTTCCTGGCCAATCTCCCACCTGGCTCTATTCCACAATCCTATCTCTCTCCTGGATGTCCCACCTCTATTTTCTGTCTAAGCCATAGGCCATAGGCTTTTAAAGTGCCAGGGGATGCATCCATGCATCCAAACAACACACAAGATGTGCTCTCTATCAGAGTGGACTGTTCCCCTACCCCCAAAATCACAGATGATTATTGTGGAGAATGTTCAAAACATAAAACAGGCCAGTGTAGAGAGCTTGCACAGATATCTCACCTTCTGGTGCTGTTTCCTGTTTGAATTCTGGGTAGAGTGAGCACAGTAAAGAAAGCAAAACTGCCTCCTCAGGGGCTCCTTACTCTGAGAGTCTGTAGGGATGTCACATAGTCCCTCCCGGCTAGGAAGATATGTGTGTTTGTGCTCCAGGTCCCAGGCAAGCACAGGTGAATCCCCTCAAGAGTGAGCTGACTCATTCTCTGTGAGTCAGAGGAGGTGTGTCTGTTTCTCTTTATGAATAAGTTAAAGATGAATCATCACCCTAAAATTTCTCTGGTGAAGTGAATTCCCAAAATCAAGCTGTTAGGTCAGGCACGTTTAATCTTTTTGGTTAGAGAAACAAGCATATGTCCCAGAGCACTGCCTAGTCCCACAGAGGTTTTTGTTCTGGTACATTTTGTCTCAGAAAGACACATCTTGCTTGTTTTGTTTTTGGTTTTTTGTTTTGTTTTGTTTTTTTGTTTGTTTCTATGTTTTTTTTTGAAACCAGGTTTCTCTGTGTAGCCCTGGCTGGCCTTGAACTCAGGGATCTGCCTGCCTCTGCCTCCTAAGTACTAGTATTAAAGGTATGCACCACCACTCCCAGTTTTCTTTATTTTTTGTTTACATTTTTTGAATTGGCTGGTGTTTTTTTTTTCTTGCTACCACTACACTTGATAAACCTGTTTTTCTATAAATATTTCTGCAAATATGTCTCCATGTATGCTCTCTGAAGTACTGTGCAGCTTCAAGGGAGCAGTTGACTCTGTCCTCTCTATTTACCTCCCATGAAGGATCCTGTTTTCATTCACTGCAAAGCACAGAATCTGGTCCAGATTTCATACAGAGAGGGACTGGAGCAGGGTGGGCTGCCAGTGTTGATTTTGGTAGGAAGGGCTAGGGTAATGTGTTGTGAATTGGTTCCTTAAGTTCTTTTTGCAGATGTTAGGTAGTTCTTACTCTGGATTTTTGCTTCAGTCTTTTGTGCTAGAGTTTCACTTTGAACCCAACGACTACTTCACCAATCCTGTCCTGACGAAAACATACAAGATGAAATCAGAGCCAGACAAGGCCGATCCGTTTTCTTTCGAAGGTCCTGAAATTGTGGACTGTGATGGGTAAGAACATGTCTTTCTGCAACAAAAGCAGTAATGGTTTTGAATTTTAAAATGAAGAGCCAGTGTAGGGGTGCATGAGAGTTCAAGGTCAGGCTAGGTTACACAGCAAGATCTGTGTAAAACAAAGAAAAAGATACAAAAAATGGGAATGATGTAAAAAGTCTTAGGGGCCAGAGAGATGGCTGTGTAATTATAAGAATCAGAGTTCAAACCCCAGCACTTAGATAACAAGCCATATATATATCTGTAACTCCAGCTTTGAGGATGCAGAAGACAGAAAGATTGCTGGGAATTGTGGGCTTCCAGCCTGGTCAAGGAAACAGGAGCCCTGGGTTCAGGGATGCCCTGCTTCAGAGGATTGGGTGAAAATGTTAGGGGAGGGCACGAGGACTCCTGACACCCTCTTTCTTCTGGCATCTGGCCTGTGCATGTATGCAGAGGCGTGTGCATGTATGTAGAGGTGCATGCACGTGCGCACACAATTGATACAGCTATACAGAAATTTTTTTTTTGTTTTTGAGACAGGATTTCTTTGTCATGGAACTTCCTCGGTAGACCAGGCTGGCCTCAAACACAGAGATCCAGCTGTCTCTGCCTCCCAAGTGCTGGGGGATTAAAGGTGTGCGCCACCACCATCACTCAGCAGCATTTTTTTTTTTAATGTCTGTAACCACTTAAAGGCCTTTCAGAAATTGTGTACAGTAGCTTATAGCTGGGGAGCTGCAATGTGGACATGGCCAAAACTGGAAGGTGTATCCTGTCTTAACGTTCAGATACACTTGGAAGCCTGTCCTCGGTTTCTGTTTGAATGGGGCCATGCTTTGAATTGTTTAGATAACCAAGAATCGAAGGGTTTTGTTTTCTTTGTGGCACTGGAGATTAAACATAGGGCCTTTACATAGAAGACCAACTGCTCTACCACCGGCTTGTGTCCTTAGCCCCAAGTTTTTTAAAGATTTATTTTTATTTAATGTGTATGAGTGTTTGTATCTGTACCACATGTATGTGGTGAAAGCATCAGAGGCTCTGGAATGGAGTTGAGGATGGTTGTGATGCCACTGTGTGGTTGCTGGGAAATCAAATACTGGTCTCTTGAGCCATTTCTCTAGCCCACCCTGAAGTGTTTTTGGATTGTTTTTGAGACAAGGTGTCGTTAGGTAGCTCTGGCTTGCCAAAAACTTGCTTGCTCTGTATGCTAGGCTGAACTTAGAGATCCACCTGCCTCTGCTTCCATAGTACTGGCATTAAAGGCTGAGCCACCATCATGTCCAGCAAATCTCCAAACTCTTAAGAGAAAAAGTACTTGTTGGATGGTGAAGTTCAATCCATGTTACAATCACTGACAGCTTTGGAATATGGCACCAAATTTGCCACCTGATAAATGACAGTGTTTGTTCCTAGACCACTCAGTAGAGATACAGCTTGAATTGACTCCTGTGGCTGTGTCTCACTGTTCAGGAAACTGACTGTTGAAGTAAAATTAACTCACCAGAACCAGCTCTGTGTTGTTAATATCACTAAATGATTTGGGGCTTCATTAAAGTCTCCTACTTGATTCAAAGGCTTGGAGTATTCAGGGTTAGGTTAAGGGAGATCTTTTTCCAGGGCCAGTCTGTCATGTAGGAGTGGGCTTGGCTTTTCCATGTGTTCTTGAGCAGACATCATTCAGCTGCCACCAGAAGTGAGACAATGGCCCCTACTGTCAAGTTCACTTAGTTGATTTCTTAATTGGGGTA
The DNA here is from genome assembly GCA_019843965.1 of Rhynchomys soricoides. Lineage (NCBI taxonomy): Eukaryota > Metazoa > Chordata > Mammalia > Rodentia > Muridae > Rhynchomys > Rhynchomys soricoides. The sequence continues at coordinate 690,608 of JADRCH010000238.1, read as the reverse complement.
CATGAGTGGTAACCCTAGGTGTGCTCAGACTTAACAGGTGATGAGTTCTTGAGCATTCTGTGGACTTGACACGGCCTTGCACAGAAGACATTTCAGAATCTTTATGGACTATTGTAGAAGAATGCTGTTATCATTTCAGAGCTGTAAGGCTTTTAAGCACTGGTTATCCAAGGATGATGGGACCAGGCTAGCTCTTATAAGCTGCCATACAGATGGACTTTGGGGTTCTTTTCCCTGGTTTGCAGCTGAGTGGTGTCAGATGGTTCATGGGGCTCTGGCTTCCTTCCTGGGTAGTAGTGGGATTTCTCTTGGGGCAAGTGTCTTTTAACAGCTGCCTTGTCCCTGCAGGTGTACAATAGACTGGAAGAAAGGAAAAAATGTCACAGTCAAAACCATCAAGAAAAAGCAGAAGCACAAGGGCCGGGGCACCGTACGAACCATCACCAAGCAAGTGCCCAATGAGTCCTTCTTCAATTTCTTCAGCCCTCTGAAAGGTGGGCAGGGGCAGCTCTGTGCACTATGTAAAGTTGTCCCATTCCCTCATATTTGGTTAGCTCATAGAAGTTGTGTGAGCACCTCGGGAGAAGATGACCACTTTTCTGGGCTTATGGAGGGGATGGGCCAGCTTCCTAGGCAGGAGGCAGGCACAGATTCTCTAGGACCCTTCTTGGCTCAGGCTAGTCAAAGTTACAAACCTGAGTCACCAGTCCAACTTCTTTTTCCTACAAATTCAGTTTTTCCTAGTTTTATCCAGTTTGACAGAGCACAGGGCTTTACTTGGAATTTCCATGTGATAAACACAAATAGTTACTTTTACAGTTTTTAAAGGCTAGGTACAGAATTATAACATTGAACCTGTTTGTTAGTTTTCTGAGCTATACAATGAAGATGGGACCTTAGGCCTAGAAATAATGACTGCAGTCTACTTGGGAAACTCCTATCTTGGCGGTCCCACAATAATTCCATAACCAGGAAGGTGTTTGGCCACACCCTTTCTTAGTGTTAGAGAGTAAGTATGAGGCATTTTCTTGTCATTTTCCACGAAGGAACTATCATTGGGCATAAATAAATATTCATCCCTGCTGCCAAGGTTATCCACTGTAGAGTTGTTTGGGGGACCTTAGGCAGGTCAATTCCTGGATCTGGGCACTTGGCTCTGCTTTGTCCCAGAGCTTGCTGCTGTTGTCCACATGTGTTCCTCATGGGACATTTGGGTGATGTTATTGTAATGGCCATTTTCTATGATTTAATTTTGAACCTACAAAATATGTTACGTTGGTAAATTATTATAAGAATAAGCTTAGTGCTCAAGTTTCCTGTGTGAGGAAATTCCTTTAAAGCATACATTGACATACATGTTGGACCAGACTGACTATGTGGGGCCCAGGTGGAGAGTCCTTGCCTTTAGAAGTCAGCTTCTTGATGGGCATAGTGCACATGCCTTTAATTCTAGCATTTGGGAGGCAGAGACAGGTGGATGTCTGCATAGTGAATTTCAGCGTGAGTTCCGTAGTGACACCCTGTCTTGGGAAGTTTCTTAAAACTATGTTTTGTTTTTCGAGATAGGGTTTCTCTGGGTAGCCCTGGCTACCTGGGACTCGTTCTGTAGATCAGGCTGTTCTGGGACTGAGATCTGCCTGCCTCTGCTTCCTGAGTGCTGGTATTAAAGGCCACCATGCTTAACTCCCTAAAATTGTTCCTAAAGCAACAGTGAAAGTGGAGTTCATTGATAAGCAGATGTGATTTTAGAGGTGATGTTTTATAGTGGCACAACTCTGAAATTAGCTCATACAGTTTCCAGCTTGCATTTTAAAAGGAAATGAACATAAAACTGTAAGCAGTGCTTTCAGGAAGTTGAAGAGGAGAAAATAAAGAAGTGGCTACAATTTTAGTCAGGCAACATAGTACAGTATCAAGTGATAAGTCCTAGGAGCAGGCAAGTGGGATGGTGGCCAGGGGCTGGGTTGCAGATTTGGGGATGGAGACACTACTACATAGTGTAGTCCTCATTGACCTTCAGCCTGCAGAATCAGCCTAGAAGGCTTGTGCTGTGGTGTTTGTCACTGGGAAGACAGGGCCCAGCCCTCAGACTCTATTCCTTGCCTACATGGTAACAGCCTCTTGTGGGTGGTGTTCATAAACCCAGTGCTGTGTTTTTGTACCAGTGAATGCTGTCAGGCTGTAACAACAAATGATATGATCCCTATGAAAAATGCTGGCATGACAGGTTAAATAGAGCATTAGATCTACTCCAGCACATTGTTAGTCAAGGTCCAAATCATCTGTCAGGTAATGGTCACTTGGTTTCATGGGGGTGTGGTAAGAAGAAGACCACATCTTCTGTTTGACCTGGTGAATGTCAGCACCACTTTGATGGTCTTGCATGTAGGCCCTCATGGATGCATCATCCTTGGGTGAAAGGCTGCAAACCCATCTGTAGGTCATCAGCAGAATGCACATTCTTCTCTTTCCCCCATAGCAGACAAACATGTACCATTCAGCATTGTACGGTGTGCAGGGTCAGTCTCTGTATGGTGCCAATAGGGCAGCTGATTCACCTACCTACTGCTCATCCTTCAAACTCTTAGCTTTTTTGACCCACTGCCTTATCTAACTGAAATAATGGTAACAGATGGAGCTTGTGAAGATGTTCACAAGGTGCTTCAGTGCCTCACTGGTGTCTGAGAGAGCTGTTTGTCAGCTGAGTTCTCTTCAGTGTGGATGTTAATAAAAAATGGATATCATTGTAATGTAACTGTGTTTTCTTTTCTTCTAGCCTCTGGAGATGGAGAATCTCTGGTAAGATAGATGTATTGTCAAAAGCCCTGATTTTCTGCCAAATATTTCTTGAATAAGCACTTTCTCTTTCTGATCCATTCTTCCTCCTTTAGTGTCTGTAATTAAAGTGAAGTCATTACACCTTGGGCCTTAGGAGAATTTTTTTTTTTTTTCATGCCTGCCCTTTAGTCCTCAATAGAGACCTCAGTTCCCTACTCGGAAGCATAGGACAGTAGACAGAGCTGCAGTCCACATACTTTAATTTTTTTATGGTATTTTGTTGTGTAGTTTGAACATTAGCTTTAAGGTCATTTTAAGTGGCTTTGAATGTGGTGACTTACCCAATAGTGCAGAGATCATTCAGAAGTAAGCATTGCCGGGGTGTGTGTGTGTGTGTGTGTGTGTGTGTGTGTTACTAAACATGCCTTTACCCCACTGAAGTGAGTTAACTATTGGTTTTCCCTCTCAGGATGAAGATTCCGAGTTCACCTTAGCCTCTGACTTTGAAATTGGGCACTTTTTCCGTGAGCGCATCGTGCCACGGGCTGTCCTCTACTTCACTGGGGAGGCCATAGAGGATGATGACAATGTATGTGGGGCAGGGGGGTGGTCACCTGGGTGCTTAGACCTGTGGGTGCTCAGATACTCTGAACTATGACCCAGAAGGCCCAGAGCTGTGTATTGCCTCATTATCCAGACCCAGGACCTTCTAGCTCTCTTGTGCTTATGACAGTAGACTAAGGGGAGGAGAATCCTAAAAGCTGTAGTGAGAGGAAAGGGTATCCCAAGAGACTTTCAGTCCTCAGTCACCTTGCCTTCTTAGGGTCAAACTGTTCTGTGGAAAGCCTGAGAATTTGAGCAAACTCTAGTGTGAAGAAGTTCTTCCTTAGGGAGATTGGGCCACACCAGACAGTTACTGGCAGTGGGTTTATACTGGCATGTGTCATAGTAGTGCCCTGCAACAGAGGCTCCTACCCTGTGTGATGATGTGTTCCAGGTATTACTTAGTGGGCCATACTTTTAATGTGACCTGGCACAGGTTCTCATGGTGTCTAAGGCTTGGGTTGTCCCCAGGTTATCACAGTCTGTAGAGGTCAAGTTGTTAACCTTCCTTTGAAGAGTTCAAGAGTCTGTTGGAGCTTAAGGTGGGGAGTGAGGTGATCAGGCAGGTCTAATGGCCTGTCTCTGATGCAGGGAGGGCTGCCTCTCCTGATTCTTATGGTGGGTGTTAGCTGCAAGGTCTTGCTTGTTCCTTACTTAGACAGAGATAGTTGTAGATACTGCTTAGCATTGGTGGTTTTCTGTCGTGCATAGGCATGGGTTTTAGGACATCCTCGTTATACAGCAATTCTAAGGCAGCATTCTCAAGATGGTGGCATTAGGGCTAACTGTGCACCACTGACGTGCTGCTGTAATGATAGAACTGATGTTGAAGTTAGCCAGAGAGTCATTGGAAAGTTTGCCCCCAGTTCAGTGGTCTTCATACTTGACACAGGATCTGAAAGGCCTAAGCCAGCAATCTGAGACTACATGTGCATATATGTGTGGATTTTCTTGTTCGGGCCAAAGGGTGTATGATACTGTGAGCTTATGCTTTAAGGATAGCAGGAGAGGGTCTACATAGTTCCTTCTGCTCCCGTTACTGAGGTGCTGGCTGCAGCAGTCTTACTCAATAGGCATGTGAAGCAAGTGTAAGAAATACATTACTACTGGTCACCATAGACCAGAGGGTTATTGGGGGGAAGCAGCTGGCCCTGTCCTGCTGTGTACTATGCACATGTGGGAGGTGCACTTGGTGCAGACCCTTTTGACCCCACCAGATGATTTTTTCTCAAGGTAGGCTTCTGAGAAAAGAAATGTACTTGAATCTTAAGATACCAACTTTGGGCTAGTTCAGATGTAACTTCCCTCTTGGATTCATGCAATACAACTGTCATCCTGGCACTCAGGAGCTTGAGATAGAATTGAGTGTTTTGAGACTAGTTTGAGCTATATAGGCAAGTCCTCATCTTAAAAACAAACAAAAGGCCTGTCTTTTAGAAACCTGCTTGGATGCCATGGGAGAAAGACGCTACTTTATAGCTGGGTCCCACCTTGCTGCTTTATGGTACCAGGAGGCCAGTGGGTTCTGGCTTTTCAGAGTTGCACTTTCATATTGTCTCAAAGGAATATGTGAGTCATCTTATTTTATAAGTGGCAAATCAGCTGCCTTCTCGTGTGCCAGTAGCCACTGGTACTAGGGCGACCAAACTAGGAACCCGCTCATGTTTGGAACTTGAAATTGACCAAAAACGTGTTAGACAGAAATTGACACAGAGCCCTGGTTGTGGTTTGACATTAGTTTTGACTAAACACCAAGATTTTATAAATGTTTGTAAAATAAATATATAAAAAAAGAAACCTAATAAAGACTGTCCCACCCCACTATCTGAGGTGTGAAATGCCAAAATTTTTATATGCAGTTAAACAGCTGATTAACTTAGTTTAGCCTCGGTCTTAGTTGGTTATTTGTTGCTGTGGTGAAATACCATCACTGAAAGCAAGTTGGGGAGGAAAGGGTATGTTTGATCTTACCTGGATCTTCCATCATCCAGGGAAGTAAGGTTAGGAACCTAGAGGCAGAAACTGATGCAGGACCATAGAGGAATGCTGCTTACTGACTTGCTCAGCCTGTCTTCTTGTAGCACCAAGAACCACCAACCTAGAGGTGGCACCACGTACAGTGAGCTGGGCCCTACCACTTCAATCGTTAATCAAGAAAATGTACAGCCGGGCAGTGGTGGCGCACGCCTTTAATCCCAGCACTTGGGAGGCAGGGACAGGCGAATTTCTGAGTTCGAGGCCAGCCTGGTCTACAGAGTGAGTTCCAGGACAGCCAGGGCTACACAGAGAAACCCTGTCTCAAAAAACCAAAGGGGGGTGGGGGGGATGTACTATTGGCTTGCCTATAGGTACATCTCATGAAGGCATTTTCTCAGTTGAGAAGTCCCTCTTCCCAAATTACTCCAGTTGCCCCTGATTCAGACTGAAGATAGAGAGGGAGCTATTCCAGCATGTTCAGCCCAAAAGTCTTTGTTACCCTCCCTCTCCATCCTTAACTCTTGTTTTGAGCAGCTTTCAGTCCTGTGAGGCCCTTCATAAACACAGCACTGATCTGCTGGGCCTGCAACAACAGCCTGTGTCTCACGGATACCTGGATGGAGCCATCACTGCTTCTGTAGCAGCACCAAGCTTCATGCTACCTTTAGCCTAGCAGGGTGCTTATCAGCTTAGTATTGGGGCTACATTATGGTTCTAGAAATTTAAGTTGTTTTTCTGTTTCCCCTGCAGTTTGAAGAAGGCGAGGAGGGTGAAGAGGAGGTAAGGAAGAAGTCACATGCAGTGTTGTTACTCCAACCTTGTGTGGCTTTGCCTTGTCTTGAAGTTAGGAAGTTGAAGGGCCTTGCTCTGGTTTAATTTTCCATTTTGAAACCATTTGGTTTTGATGCCCATAGATTTTGACCCTGTAATTGCTTATAAAGATGTCTATTAGGGCAGGAGAGATGGCTTAGAGGTTAAGAGCACTGACTGCTCTTCCAGAGGTCCTGAGTTCAATTCCCAGCAACCACATGGTGGCTCACAACCATCTTTAATGGGATCTGATGCCCTCTTCTGGTGTGTCTGAAGACAGTCTACTTATGTTAAATAAATAAATCTTTTTTTAAAGATGCATATTACTAACCATTTAATAAGGAATGTCTAATTTTTTGGAAATGTTTCAGAATTATCTGAAAAAGTATAGAGAGTAATTGTTAGTAACCGGCCCTAGTGCAGGACTCTGCTGTGATTTGTTGTGGAAAGGAGACAGCATAGGAAGCTGAGTTTCTGGGTCAGCTTATTCAACTAAATCTTTTTTTTTTTTTTTTTTCTTTTTAAAGAAATAATTTTTTAAGATTATGCACGTCTATCTGGGTATGCATGTATGTGTGCTTGTGTGCTCGTTCCTAGAGAGTGCAGAGGGATCAGATAGATCTGAAGGAGAAGCTTGCAGTGGCTATGAGCTGCCTGACATAGGTGCTGGGAACTGAATTCATTCTGCAAGGGCTGTTTGTGCTCTTGAGCATTGAGTGTTTCTGGTCCTGGCTTCTTTTGTAAGAATTAGCATGTGCTGTGCAACGTAAAGCTGTGTGTCACTTTGTACAGGTTCAGGGGATGTCCTTCGGTCACACCCTCGTCATCACTCTTGTCTCTTTAATACAGGAATTGGAAGGTGATGAGGAGGGAGAAGATGAGGATGATGCTGACGTTAACCCCAAGGTTAGTTATTTGGGGACCTCCTGAGCGTACCAGTATTGCACAGTGGGGCTTTTGAAGCTGTTCTCACTTTGAGGCAATGATGCTAAGAATACACATGTCAAAAAAATCCAGAGTTGAGGAAAGGCAACTTATGTGCCTGGAACATTAGGTGTTTAATTCAGCTCTTGTAGACTTGAACATGCATTGCTTCCAGCTCCTCCCTAGAGGGATGCTGTGACAGGAAACACCCATGTGCATCTGCAGAATATCTGGTGTGGATTGTGTGCAATAATAAAGAGAACATTAGATTGTGATCACAATTTCTGCTGAGAGGACTCGGAAAAAACTTCATATGTATATACACATATGTATAGTGATTGATTGAATAGGGCAGGAAGATTGGAAAAAGAAAAGACAGTCTGTACTACCAATTTTACTTGGAAGTTTGGGGTTTTCTGTGTGGTCTCAGAAGACTCTTGGTTAGGGGGCTGTGGCACCCGATTTCAGGACACCCTGAGCTGCTCTAGTGCAGCCATACATACTTCCCTGTGTTTGACAGTGTGTGGGGTCTGGTGGAGTGCATCCCTGCCTGGTGTCCCTGTGCTTTGCGTCTTTGACTGGCTAGTTGTCTATTGTCCTTGTTTTCCCTGCGTGGAGTGTGTGTAAAAGCTGTCGGTGCAGCTGGGAAAGCATGCACACGCTGGGATGTTCCCTGAAAGAAAAGTGAGGGAGCTTTGGCCACCATCACGAATGCCACTCTCCTCTAAAGGTCACTCTTGGGTCGTGGAGACTGTACTACCTGGTGAGCCTCAGGGTGTTGGCTGTTCATGCTCTGTGAGCAGTGAGTGGATACATGGTCACAGTGCAGTTGGCAGGGACCAGAGCAGCTTGTCACATGCATATTCCTACTTGGTGCACCTTGGCCTCTATGCTGTGCTTGTCTCACTTAACTTCCATTGCATCCCCTCTCCTCTCATTTCTTTTTCCTGTTGTTTTTCCTTTGTCACATGCAGAACCTTCTGTCTCCTCTCATGTCCCCGTTTTTGAAACGAGCCTCTCACCCAGATTATCACATTAGTAGAAAACCCTGCAGACGCATGGCCTTTTGCATTGTCTAGGGGTGGAAAGAAGCTTCAGAGGTAGTGTAGGCAATGGGGTACAGTGGAGAGCTGTTGTTGCAGGCAGTCCAAGGGGTGGTCTTTCTGTCCTTAGGTCAAGGTGTGATTGTTCTGTGGCTTCATGTGCACCCTCCAAAGTGGAGGGTAACTGGAACCGTCACTAAAAAACTGCACACAGTGTTGTCCGAGATTTGTTTATATTAAGAGGGAATAAGGTCTGACCTCGGGAAGGCATGCAGCTCTGCTCTGCTGAAGCTGCTGCTACCCCTACTGGAAGCCCTTGTATCATGAGAATGTGGCTGTTGCCTCCTGTATAATTTTGTGCATTTCATTTTCTTTCGTGCTGACAGTTCCTTTCAATTTTTTTCCCCATTTAGGTGTAATTTTTGTGTTAATCATTCATGCGTTTCTAGGTAAGGTGGAATCTGTTCATACCTAACTTCCAAACTGCTGTCTGTACTTGATTCATTGCATTTCTTTCACTTCTGGGACATAGAAAGGTGTGATCCATTACATTGAATAGGAGCTAAGGCTGCCTCTGGGCCTTGTGAGTGGCACTAGTACTGGCTCCACAGTTAATGCATTTGTAAAACCAGCCAAACAGTGAGGCTTAGCTCTTGCCTTCAGGGTCTGGTATTTTTCGATAACTGGGCAATGGGCTGTACTTTGGGGGAGCATTGTCACTGGTAACAGAACAGGAGGCTCTGAGGGTCGTCAGCTGATAGGATGACCATAGGAGCCACCCTGGACAAAAAGCCCTGATAGAAAAGTACCTGTTGTCTACACTGCACCAGACTTAAAGACACTATGTGACTGTAGTCTCTCTGGATTTGTCTAGGTGTCTGTTGAGGTTTTATATACTCTACCAGGCATTGTGCAGATCAGTGAGTAAACAAAACAGTCAGGTCAGGTGGCCTGGTGTCCTTGCCAGTATGGCCACTATAAAGCCCCACTGCAAGATTGATTTGGAGGATGACAGAGCCAGTTGGGGACATGGTGTGGGGCACCTTGTTTTCCCTGTTTAGTTTGGAGAGCACACTCACGTATTAAGCAGCTAGCAGTGAGGGGAGGCCCTTGCCAGTGACAAGGTCTTCCCTGTGGGGTGCTCACAGCTTTTGCACATATCTTATACAGTAAGAAAAGGAAGAAAGGCCAGGCAGAGTGGGAGGCACCACAAGGATCCCATGGGTAGGCCCCTGCCTTTTTTATTTGTAGACAACAGTCTATAAGGAATTGTCCAGCATGACAGCAGTCCAACAGAGCCTTGGCCTTTGATGGGCTCACTCTGGGGCCTTCTTCACTCTAGCAGTTAGGTGCAGTTGACAGTATTAAAATATCCCTCTTTATCAAGGCCATAGTAGCAGACCATGATCGGTGTCTACCTGCAGGTAGCTTTGGTGTGGGCCTTGCGCTCTAATGCAGCTGACATAGTGGCATATAAGTGGCCTCAGCTCTACCTTTCTCAGGCCTACTATGCTCTTGATAACCCCACCTTATGTAGTCCTGTGGTGATCAAGGTTTTGGCCGACTTAACGCATTTTAAGTGCTAGTGTTGAGGGACCAATTTGTCATTAAGATTTGTGATGTAGCAGATGCTACAGTTCAGTTGCAGTTTAGTTTCTGACTGTCACAGGCCAAAGCCAGTAGGTGTCCCATTTGCAAAATCCCCTTCAAGGGGTTGTTATTCCAGCAGGAGCGTTGGTGAACACTACTGCCTACTGCCTGGCAGGGGTGGGGTCTGGAGCTGTGGTTTCCCTGTGTAAACCTGTTGCTTCACTGTTCTTACCTTTCCAGTGGCCTCTCTGCCACCTTAATAAAGATCATGCTCCTCGAGTTACCTAAAGTGCTGTGGTCTATGTTTTAGAGTTTTACATCCTCAACTTTTGGTTTTAATCAAGACAAAAATTTTACATTCCTGTGGTCAAAATGCAGCTTCATTGAAGTAGTGGGATGACATTCAGGATGCCTATGTTCTGAGGCATGGTAGGGAGGCATCTACTCCTTGCCCACCGGTTTTCCACCTGCAATACCTTTATTTTTCTGTGCTGGGGGGAGACCCCAGTTGTACCCCAACCCCTAGAGCTCCCACTCCTTCCCTTGTGTGCATTGCTTGCCTACCTCTCTCCTATCCTTGCTGTACTCGCTTGGGACACCCTGCTTCTGATGCTTTCTTGATCAGTGGGTTAGTGACCTTGACCACTGTGTTGACTACCTCTAGATTTAGCCTTGGCTGTCTTCTGACAACTCTTGCTTGATTGGCATCTGTATTGTGCTTCTCTAGAGAAACAACTGATAGAATGAGTCTCACCATTATAAACGGGATTTACTAAAGTGACTTATATATAGTCTGTGATTCAACTATTCTAGCAATGGCTGTCTCCCAACAGAAAGTTCAAACATCTGATCCTTATTTGGTCCACAAAGCTGGGTGTCTCAGCTGGTTTTGTGTATATGTCGGCATCCTAAAGAAATAGGCTCTAATGCCAGTGAAGGAATGGATTTGCCAGAGAGTGAGGGCAAGCAGGCAAAGAGCAGAAACTTCCTTCTTCCATGTCTTTATATAAACTACCACTAGGAGGTGTGGCCTAGATTTAAGATGGATCGTTCCACCTCAAATAATCCAATCAAAAGAAGTCTCCCACAGGAGTGCCCAGCAGTTTGGGTTTGAGTTAATCCACATGCAGTCAAGTTGACTGCTGAGAATAACACGGCATCTCTGGGCTTGGGTTCCTTGTTGACTTACAAGGCCCCTGAGACACTTGTAGAGGTGGGATCCCTACCCTGGAGGGCTCAGCATATCCCTGGAGAGATGGCTCAGTGGTGAAGAGCACTAGTTGTCCTTGCAGAGGACCTGGGTTCAGTTCCCAGCAACCACACAATAGCTTACAACCATCTGTAATTCCGTTTATAGGAGATCTGATACCTACCCTCACACAGACATAACACACATATAAATAATTTATTTGTTTTGTTTTGCTTTGTTTTTTTCGAGACAAGGTTTCTCTGTGTAGCCCTGGCTGTCCTGGAACTCACTCTGTAGACCAGGCTGGCCTTGAACTCAGAAATCCACCTGCCTCTGCCTCCCAAGTGCTGGGATTAAAGGCATGTGCCATCAATTTTTTAACTGAAAAAAGTAGAGGTCTAACCAAGCCAAGGTTCTCTCTTGTGTGTCTCAACACTGTATTTTGACCCTGAAGTGTGATGTCTCAAGGTGGACTCTGGTCTCATACCATAGACACTGTTTACACAATACAGGTTTTTCTTAGAATCCCCCCGGCCCCCGCCATAGTCAGTCAAATTTTTTATTTGGGGGGGGGGGGGGGCGGGTGTTTTTGAGACAGAGTTTCTTTGTATAAACAGCCTTGGCTGTCCTGGAACTTGCTTTGTAGAGCAGGCTGGACTCAAACAAACACTCAAAGATCTGCCTGCCCTCCACCTCCTGAGTGCTGGGATTAAAGGTGTGTGCCACCACACCACACAGAATAGCTTTTTAATAAATTTATTTTATTGGGGCTGGAGAGATAGGCCTAGCTTAAGAGCACAGGCTGCTCTTCTAAAGTTTTAAGTTCTCTGGCATCCACATGGCAGCGTACATACAACTCTGTATTAACTAGTTCCAAGCAATCTGACCACCTCCTCTTCTGACCTTTGATGCACAGATATACCTGTAAGCAAAACACACATTTTATCCTAGCACTCGAGATGCACAAATAGTCAGATCTTCATGAGTTCAAGGTCACCCTGGTCTACAAAGTTCCAGAACAGCCAGGACTACATAAGTGAGACCCTGTCTCAAAACAAAAAAAAGTAATTTTTTTTCTCAGCACTCGAGAGACCAATGCAAACAGATCTGAGTTTAAGGTCAGCTAGGGCCTCATACATAGTAAGTCCTTCTCTAAAAAATAATAGATTTCTAATGTGGTGCTGAGGACCAAGCCCAGGGCCTTAGGCACACCAGACAAGTACTGCAGTGCTGGGCTGTATCACTAGCCTTTGTTACTTGGAGGCATGAGTCTCACTGTGTAGGTCAGACTGGCCTTGAACATGCATTTGTCTGCCTTAGCCTGGAATTACAGGTTATACCACCATGATTTTTAGTTGAAGTTCCTAGGGATTGTGGGAAGCAGATGAGTTGAGTACATATCTTAGCTCTGAGGCAGCAGTAAGGTTCTTGTCTGTCCTCAGGCTTTCATTGTCTACCATACAAAGCTCCCAGATCTTGAATGTGTTTTAAAGACACCAGGTTTGTGTGTTAGGTTAGATTGAAGTCACCTTGCTCTTCAGATAGGTGTGATCTGGACTCCTGCTCTGTGAGACTGATAGGCATGGCTCTGGCCATTTGCTCCTGCACTATGAACCACTGGAGTTGAATCTCTTTGGGTATTAGTGGAGAGAACCAGCCTGCTGGGAAGGACTGCCTTCCCTGCATGAATACCCAGGACAGGGCTGCTAGAGAAAGGTATGAACTGTAACCAGCAGCAAAGCTTCTCATGTGGCTAGCTCCTTTTTGTGGCCCCAGTAAGTCTCTGCCTAGCACATTCTGAGTTAGACTTTACATTAGAACAGGAAAGCAAACACCTGGGACTCTTCTCTGGGGAAGTTGAGCTGTTTTTGTGTCAGCTCTTAAAGTCCATGTGTGGGAGCCATCTTTTTGGTAAGAAGAAATGAGCTCATTGAATCTTGGTTCTTGTGAGATGGGAAGGCTTGATGAGGGATACCGGTTTTATTCTCTTCAGATCCTGTATTTTCCTTGCAGAAAGAACCCATCCAGCCAGCGGAGTGCAAGCAGCAGTGAGAAGCAGCGACCCTGTGGGGCCACCTCATGGACGGCTGTCAGGACCACAGGCCGCAGGCAGGGACCTCAGTCCCTGCCAAAGCAGAATTTTGTTGACAGTGCTGTGACATCTAACCATTTCCAAGTGCATGATTCCTCTCCCCCTTCCCTTCTTACTTTGCTAAACTTGTACAGTGGAAACTGCTGCAGTTCAGAATAGGAGATTTAGTTGTAGCACCTGCAGCTTTGGTGCCTGAAGATTACTTGGGGTTAGCCAGGGTTGTGCCCGGGATTGGCAGAGCCCGGTGATTGTGTGCACTCGGCCCTCCCCTACTGAAAAGGCCCCATGATTTCCAGCCGCTGAACTGCGTGGGAAGCTGCTCCAGCTGCTGTGCCCTAGTCATCTTCTAAGCACTGTAGAGGAAGCTGTGCTCGCCTTAGAGCATTTTTTTTCTTGCGTTTGGTTTTAGGGGTGGGTGGGTTGTGGCATACACCTCTGAGGCCAGAGCTGTGAGTTCACCCTCGTACTTATTTATTCACTTGTGCTTGGGGAGCTTTGAACTTCACTGTCCTCCCACTTACGAGACCACGTTGCTGACTTGATCAGGAGGGGGATGTCACACCAAGTGGAGTGAGGCCCTTGGAGGAAACCCTGCTGCTTCCTGCCACCAGCTGTGCTGTGCCATGCAGACCACACATTATTACCGCTGGAAGTCGGCAGGCTATAGCCAGGGGCAGAAGTCCTCCCTCACTAGGGACCTCTGGCCTGTAGAGTACAGCTTCAGCTTGTACTGTGCACACCAGGGCCACACCTGGGTTTGGTGACCAGTTGGTGGGTAGTGTGTGTGTGTGTGGGGGGGTGTGTGTTTCTGAGTGTGTGGTTGTGTCTCTGGTAGCCAGGACAGCTATGTCCACAGTGACCAGCCATGTAGAGTGTGCTCAGCCTTACCCAATAACACATTTGTAACTGAATACGGTGTTTTCAATTTGTACAGAATAGTTAGAATATTCTATTAAAGTTGTGAAACACAAGCTGAGATTGTTTGGTTTTTTTGACAGCCCACTTGCCCCTTCTGTGGGCCACAGTTGGCCACAACCTGCTGGACTGAGCTCTTGAGTGGCTGGACCAAAGACTCCAGTCTGCAGGCTCAACGCTTGGTTGATAAGGCTGTGAAAGCTCATTCTTAGAAGAGAGCTGTTTGGCTATGGAAACAGCCTGGGCTCTAGGAGCATTTTGCTACTGTAAGAAAGGCCTTAGTAAGTGACCATTGGGGGCTGGAGAGAGGGCTCAGCAGTTAACAGCACTGGCTTCTCTTTCAGAAATCCACATGATAGCTAACAACCTTCTAGGTTGTTAACTTTTGGGGTCCAACACCCTCTTCTGGCCTCTGTGGGTACTGCATGCATGTGGTGCACAAATCTACATTCTGGCACACACCCATGCAGTATTGAATTAGGAAAACACCTCTGGGTCTGGGACTGTGCCTAGTAGATCAGGATCTCCTAGAGATTTACAAACAAAACTACCTACAAAAAGGTAAGGGATTGTGATGCTTTTAAGTTTGGTAGGGGTGGGTTGGCTCTGAGATGATGTTACTATGTACGCACCCCTCCTGAGTTAGCCTCCCAAATGATGGGAAGTCAGGCGGCGGCCATTTCTGACTGAGCTTAGTGGGGGAAGACCTCATCCCTGGAATGCCGCCTTTGCAGGCTCAAAGTTAGCAACAAAAGTGGCTACCTTTCCCTGTAAGCTCAGTGTCCCTGGCCTGCCTGCATGTCTGCCCTGTTCCTGGCCTCGTAAGAGCTACATAGGACAAGGCTGTAGAAGTCAGGCTTGGAGGTGGACATACGTTAGGTGTTTGGACAGTAGTGTACCCTTCCTTCATCCTGTGTCCTTCCCTAGGGAGTCCTGTCTTATCTGTGATGATGATAGCTCTGCATGTTGCTCCTTACTCCCAGCTCAGTGTAATGGGAATCACTGAGCAATGGCCACTTAACAGAGTCCATCTGAGCCAATTAGATTCATTTATAAATGTGCATTTCACATATCATTAGATGATCAGGTAACTGCACAAAATGATGTGCTTGGGTAATTTTCAGGCACATTAGCCTGACAACCCAGCCAGCATCACAGCTACATAAGAGGGTCACTTTCTGAGCTGGCCTTGCCTCTGGCTCCTAGTTTACCACTTCGGGGCAATAGGTCTCAATGAAGGAGAATCAGCAAGGGTCACCAGCAATGTGTGCAGTGTTTCACACCAGGGCATCTGCACTCAGGTGAGTGCCCTTGTCGGATGTACAACAGGTGAAAAGTGCAGTTGTGGCAGTCTTCCTAGCAATGAACCATGACAGTGACACCTTTCGTGTGAGGACACAGCAGGAGAGCAGCTTGGGGGATGACCCAGAACAGAGGTAGGATTCTTTTCCTTTCTGGACATGAAGAGTTCAGGGACCCACCTGCTTGGGACTGAGTCATGTAGCTGTGGTCAGAGGTTCCATGCTGTTGCTTGCCCTCTGGGGTCACAAGATGGGGAAGTTGGCCCCTCATTAGCATGGAGCCCAAATCCCTGACTGGCCACTGTTAGGTGTTCAGAGACCCCTGTAGTATGTATCAATTAGAGGTTTCTGCCCTGCCTTTGATCATGCAGTTCCCGGATAAGAAACACATGCCTTATATTTATAATAAACCTTTAAAGCACTATAGCCGGGCAAATATCTAACCTCCCTGCCAATAATTCCAAGATATGACATGTTCCGAATGGGCCCTTTTTCCGACTGGCCAGCCCGTGTGGCCAGTTTTATGATTCTCCTGCCTCATGTCTTTCCACCTCTCTCTCTGGTCCTCAGACTCCCAGCCCCACCTACCTCTCTTGTACTTAGCTAATAGGCTGTCAGCATCTTTATTCAACCAATAGTTTTAAATTAAGGAACAAGGTCAATAGCATTACTTTTTGTACCTGCGGGTTCTCTTAAGGCCTTAGGGGTTAGTATTTAGCATTACAAAAGCATAGACCTCAAGGAAATTTGTCATCACTAACCCCAGCAATAGACCTGGGGTAGCTAAGCCTCCATACATATCCCAGGCACTGGGCTGTCACTGGAGTATTCCAAATGAGGCATCCAAACAGCCAAGTCTTCTAGCTTCCTCCTGCACAGCATCAACACCCCCCCACCCCCAGGCTTCTGGGGTCAAGGGCAAAGCCAGAACCCTGACAGTTTTTCTGCTAGCTGGGAAGGCAATGGCTGCATCTGTGTGGTAGACCCTAGGCCATGGAAGGGCGAGATGGCATTTAGCCACAGATAGGCCCCACGGTTCCAGGCTAAGGGATGCTATGTAGCTGATCGTTCTCACCTACTGAATATCTAGTCCCTGCTCCTCCCTGGGTGGAGCTAGATAGTGTGATCTTGCCATGGTCTATACTTGCCTCTGGTGGTGAGGGTTATGTGTTAATGCCATGGAGGAGCTCTGGCTTCCCTACATGGGTCTACCTGCTACTTCTGTCCCCAAATATTTGGCTATTGAGAACTGGCTCAGGGCTAAGCTCCCAGTGAGTACCACTGCTAGCTCCAGCCTACTGGAGATCTTGGCCTGCAGAGGGTTCCTGTTAGTGGGGCCAGGCCATCAAAAACGGTCTCTCACATTGCCCCAGGCTTCCTGCCAGCTACCTACAAAATGTGAATGAGGCTCTTTAGCCCAGGCTTGCTCAAAGCCAGTGGTGAATTTCCAGGCCTTCCTCTGCAGGCAGAACCCACACATTCTTTCACCCCAAACTGGCCCTGACCCCACCCACAAGCTGGCATTGGCCTGCTTTCCAGAGTATGTGGAATGATTTTCAAACATGGGCCTTGAAGTCCCAACAAGAACTCACTGCCCAAGGCACACAGGCCACTAACCTAGAGACAGTTCTTGGTCTCCAGTGGCTGAAGAACGAGGCCAGAGAACACCTGCCAAGTCCAAAGTCACTTTTATGCTCCTGGGTAGAACCTTTGTGCCAACAGTTGCCTGGTCATGCTGACTCATCTCCCCCAGGTGGAGACCAGATGCTGTCTATGACAACCTAATATGTGGTGTAAGGGCAGATCACACTCTCCTATGGGTGCCTCAACACTCCAGTGTCAGCTAACTCACTTCCCAGGACCCCACTGTCTAAGCCTTACCCCTTACCACACCAGCCTTCCCAGTCCACCACTGGAGGACGGACAGCTTCTGCCCTCACCAGGAGCACACCTTTGGGTCTCAGCCTGCTCAAGTTCTGACTAGACTGGCACCCCCCAGAGCCCATGTTCGTCTGGGGAGCAGAGAGCAGGTTTGTCCTGTGGCTATTACAGAGACTCAAACAAGCCCCACCCCGCTGGCCATTCATTCCCAGTTCTGCTGTGATGCCAGGTAGGGGTCTGGTCCCTGGGGGGGTGGTCACTCGCCTCTGAGGGTAGAGCTAGGAGCAGTGAGGTGCTTGAACTCACTGGTGAGGTTCATTCTGTGTAGGATGGCATATAGGACAGGTGCTCTCAAGCTGGCCCCCAGGTATGTAGAGAGGATAAAAGGAGTCTTTGCATATGTAATCAGGTAAGGGAGTGACCCTGGGTCAGGAGGTGGGCCCTCAGCCTGCCTTTGCTGAAACCTAGTGGCCTGCTATGCTGACAGCCCTTCCAGCTGCTTCCCCCCAGGACTAAGGCAGCCATGAGCTGGATGCCAGGGCCATCAGACACCTCCACATCCCACGTCACTGCTTCCCCACAGGTTGTGTGTGAGGCCAGGAAAGCCTACCTCAGGCTTGGCCTTGGCCCTGACAGAGCTTCTATCAGAGTCCCCCAACAATATCTGAGGAACACCAGTGAGCCTTCGCCCATGTCCCAGAGTGCAAATGACTGTAGGCTTGTCTACAGTAACTCCCCAAGTCCTGAAAAGAGTGACTCTGAGAAACACTGCTAGCTATTGTGTCTACATGCCTCGAGATGGTCACCTAGACTGCCTTTAGAGCTGCTGGTCATGTGATTCCTCACTGTGGAGCTTAAAACACAGTTCCACAAATACAGCAGGACTTTGTTCCCTGCAGACTTCAGAGGGTCTTTTTGTCTACTCTCAGCTCTATGGGCCCTCTGTGCCCTTAGGTTGTAGCTCTGTCACTGCCGTCTGCCCAGTCTTCACCTGGACTCTTCTTCTCCATGTGTCTTAGAGGACAATAGAGATGTCCTGGTATTTCTAGCCACCTGGGAAACACATCTTTAGCCTATAAGGGCCACCACTCAGCCAAGGAACACCCATACTATCAGGTGAGACGGCGACAGAAGTGCCCACAGAGACCCCAGTTTGGGAACTCTCGAACAGTTAACATGTGACGTGGGTGCTGTAATGGGGCAGCCTTGGACCCCTCTCAGTCCTGCCTCCACAGTGAGTTCTGTCTGCTCCTTCAGCTCTTTAACTGGCGGTCCTGAGAGGACGGGACTCTCAAGGCTCTGCCTCCCTCTTCTGTCAGGAAGGTAGGTCTGCTCCCAAGGCCTGGTCAGCAAAACCTCATCTTTCCAGCCCTTCAGGCTCCATGTGAACAATCCCTGAGGACACCTAGTCTGTGTTCCACCCTGCCAGTGTGGCTCAGGGCACCAAGGAGCTGCATTTTGCTCTTGCAGACCCTTATACCTGGCCCATGCTTTTGGCTCAGGAATGGCTCAGATGAGCTTTTGACTACCTGCCTTCAGAATCATCTGAGTGCCTTGGCTGGTTTTGGCAGACATTTCTACGTGCTACATTGCAGGGCTGAAGATCTCTGAGAACTTAATCAGAGCAAGGTTACTGTAGGTGGCAGCACTGACCTATGTTGTTAGCACCTGTGAGCCAGTACCTGCAGCTTCAGACTCCAGAAAAATGGGAACCAGGGACAGCTCTGGAAGGCTGAGGCCAGGATGATGGCAAAAACCCGAGACCCGGTGGGGCAGGTAGATGAACCTCTGCCCCAGATCTCTGGCTTTGCTTAAACTGTAGCTTGGGAAGACAAAAGGATCCAAGGCTGATCTAACTCATAGGTCCTAGAGTAGGGCTGTGCAGGCCTAAGATAGGTGATATCAGGTGATGATTTGGGCTCCTGCTGTGCACCCAAGCACCCACACTTGAGAGGAAAGCCTCAGACACCCTAGCAATCCTAGAGGAGGCAAGGTGAAAATCTTGAAAGCAGGAGAGCCATCCCCAGGCTCCCATGAGTTTTATAGCACAGAGGAAAAAGGTGGCATTCAGTCCTTGACACCCCCAACATGCCAATGACACACAGCTTCTTCACAGGCTGGCTGCATCACCACCACACTGGTCCTGAAAGTGCCTATCAGGCTGGCTCGTCACCACAAGGAAGGAGGTGACCTCATTTGGGGAGTTTCAAAAAGGTGCCTCGTTCCTCCCAGCTGAGCCGGAGCCTCACATGGTTCAGCTCCAGTGACAAGCAGCCAGACAGCTGAACAGGACAGCGAGTGTCCAGGCCGGAAGTTTGGGGACACATGATCCACTGTAGCCTGCCTGGGTAGCTCACACTGTGTCAATCTGGATACTGCCCCAATAAATATTGGTAAACTTGGCCAGGACTGATGTGATTTACCACTCCTCCCCCACCTGTCTGATAGGCTCTAATCTAGCACCCTCCCCACATCAAGTTAAGGGCACTGGGTAAAATAGACCTAGGCTTTTTTTTAGTTACTTATTTGTTTGGTGTGTGTGCATGTGTGTACACGTGTGTATTCGAGTACGTGTGTAAATCAGAGGACAACCTGTGGGAATCAGTTTTCTCCTTGTACCATGTGGGTCTTAGGGATGCACAGGTTGTTATCAGGTTTGATGACAAGTACTTCAACCTGTTTAGCCATCTCACCAGCACCCTCCCCCCTTCTAAAAAGATTTGGGTTTGATAGGCATGGTGGCACACACCTTAAATCTCATCATCCGGAGGCAGAGGCAGGCAGATGTCTATGACTTCAAGGCCAGCCTGGTCTAATAGCAATTTCCAGGACAGCCAGGGTTACACAATGGGAGGACCATGTTTCAAAACTAAACAAATGGGGGGGGGGATGGCTGGAGAGATGGTTGAATGGTTAAGAGGCACTGGCTGCTCTTTCAGAGAACCAGGTTCTATGCCCAGCACCCACATGCCGGTTTACCACTGTCTAAAACTCTAATCCCAGGGGATCTGACAACCTCTTCTGGCTTCTATGGGTACTGTGTGCAGCACACAGACACATGTGTAGGGTAAGCACCCATACATATAAAATAAAAGTAAAGGGCTGGGCAGTAGTGGCGCACGCCTTTAATCCCAGCACTTGGGAGGCAGAGGCAGGCGGATTTCTGAGTTCGAGGCCAGCCTGGTCTACAGAGTGAGTTCCAGGACAGCCAGGGCTACACAGAGAAACCCTGTCTCGAAAACAATCAAACAAACAAACAAACAAACAAAGTAAAGGAAAAAATAAAAGATTTCTTTTACATACATTCATGTGAATGGATGCCATATGTATGCAGTACCCATGGAGACCAGAAGAGGGCATCTGATCCTCAGGCATTACTGGAAGTTGTAAGCAGCCTACTGTGGGTACTGTGAACAAATCAGTTCCTGGGTTCTCTGAATAGCAGCCAGTGCTTTAACTGCTGAGCCATCTTTTCAGCCTTTAATTAGACTTTCTGGGTATAAATCATATGAGCTTCTGGGTCATACACTCGTTGAGTCATTTTGCCCTCTGAACTCCCTGAGCCGACCCCACCGCTACCTTGTAGTGTAATCATAATGGAAAGAAGAAGACCCCAGCTTGAGCATGGAGCAGGGCCACACTGGACCCTTCTTGGGGGTCAGCTGACCTAGAGTCCAGGCGCAACATCCCTCCCAGGAGCACAGCCCAATCCACACCAAGGCTTATCGTTGCAAGAAATTGAGTCCTGGTCTTGGCAGTAGGGTTGCTCATTGCTGTCAGGAACCTGAGTGATGTAATTCAGTTGGTAAGTGCTTGTGTAGCATGCATGCAACTAGGTTCAATCCCTAGCCCTGCATAAGAACAGGAGTAGTGCTGTTCACCTGTAATCCTAGCCCTTGGCAAGCAGAAGGAGGGTGGAGGCTCTGTTGAAGGTTATGCTTCCTGAATCCCAGGCTAACCTGGTCTCCTTGAGACCCTGTTTCAGAAAAGAGTAGCAGGGCATGAGGTATATCTCAGTAGTATGAGGTATATCTCAGTAGTATGAGGCATATCTCAGTAGTATGAGGCATATCTCAGTAGTATGAGGTATATCTCAGTAGAGCTCTTGCCTGGCAGTCAAGGCCCAGGGTTTGATGTCCAGCATCATCTAATAGATTAATGAATTAGTTAAATAAAATCTAAATGTTTTTTTTAAAAAAATATTTATCTTGATCTGTGATTTTATGAATGCTTGCTTGATAGATGGCTGTGCACCACATGTGTGCAGTACCTGAGGAGGCCAGAAGAGGGTGCTGGATCTCCTACAACTGGAGTTAGCCCTCTGAGCTGCCATGCAGATGTTGGGAACTGACCCCACCCACTCCTCTACAAAAGCAGTCTGTTCACTTAATCCTGACCCATCTCTCCAGCCTTTAATTTAAAATTTTTTTAAAAAAGAATTTATATAAAAGGAATTGGGGGGGTGAGGGAGACCTGCAAGACAGCTCGACAAGTAAAGGCAAGTAACAGTCTGATGACATGAATTTGGTTCCCAGAACTCATGGTGGAAGGAGAGAACTCCTGAAACTCATCCTTTTCCCTCCATGTGCTGTGGTGTGCACACACAGAGACAAGCGCAAATAGTGTTTTAAAAAAAAAAAAAAAAGAGGGTACTGGGCGCTGTGACTCAGTTAGTAGAGCCTAGCATGGTCAAAGGCCTGTGATTGGTCTGCACTGCATAAAACCAGGATGATCCTGCACACCTGTAATACAAGCACTTGACAGGTGGAGGCAGGAAGAGCAATGGTTTAGGGTTGTCCTCTGCTACCCAGCAAGTTCAAGGCCAGCCTGGCATGAGATCCTGTCTCAGCATACTAACAACAAAAAGTCTTGGGGTCCCAATGCCTCTTCTCACCCGGCCTGTTTCCTGATGCCTAACCCATCAGACCAAGAAACGCATCTCAGTCCAAGAAACGCATCTCAGTCCTCCTTTTTTTTTTTTTTTTTTTTTTTTTTGAGACAGGGTTTCTCTGTACAGCCCTGGCTGTCCTGGAACTCACTCTGTAGACCAGGCTGGCCTCGAACTCAGAAATCCGCCTGCCTCTGCCTCCCAAGTGCTGGGATTAAAGACGTGCGCCACTGCCTCAGTCCTCTTACTTGGGAAACTCAGATGGCCTCTGAGGGTTGGGTCAGAGGAACCTTCCTAGCAGTATAACCATGCTGACACAACTCTGCTCTTTCTGAGTATCCGTGTGGGGCAGCTGTTCTCTAGGGTGTCCTTAAGAAAGGCTCTACCTACTCAAGAGAACAACCCAAGGTACCAACTAGATTCTTATTGACTTGGCCATGCCAGACCACAGGATGTCTAACCACTGCCCGGTGACCAGCCAAGGAAGTCTCTGTTGACAGATGGTCTAGCGTTATTGGTCAGCCCTACCTATCTGGACAGCAGCTCAGCAGAAGCTCTCACACCTCACACCCAGTTTGGACCTTGTCTGAGGGGCCTGGGCTGTGTAGACATACAGATCTCAGGAGGATGACAGACACAGGGCTTTCTGTGTTCCATGTACAGTCTTCCAGTTCCCTTTCCCACTTCCCTACTGCAGGGCCCTGCTCCTGGGTCAATCCTAACTTCCACAAGCAGCAGAGCTTCCAGGTAAAGAAAGGAGTTGGGGTGCTAGGTATCCGCCCCACTCACCTGCTCCTGCTTTCTTCTAGTGCTCACCTTCCTCCACTGCCCTTGGAGCAGAGCCAGGCCCTCTGTCCCTTGTGTTTGTTTCTTCTCCGGTGACACAGATTAGCATCTTCTGTCTGTATCTCTGGGATGGTGGTGGAAGCTAGGCCAGTGCCTGGTGCTTGGATAGCAAACCCCGCCCCCTCCATGATCTTCTGGAAACCCTTCCAAGATCCCCATAAGCACCAGATCCTTGTCCCCATGCTCCCTGTGCTCCCACTGGGAAGTTCCTTCCTGCTGCTCCCGCAGGCAGGCCGGCATGCACAGGTGCCTGAGCTACAGGCATGGAGCAAGAGCTCCACTGAGCTTCATGGAGCATGGAGAACAGGTTGGAGGGAGCTGAGGAATGAGGGCCCAGGGTAGCTGGAGAGAGTTCCTGTCCCTTCCCCTAACTTCCCACTTTGTAGAGTGGCCTCTTGGCTTAGGCTTCACTCCTGGAAACACATGAAAGGGCAGCACAGGCCATGCTGTGTCTAAGCAGCCTGAGGAAGGGACATTAGGGAGAGCTGGTCTTCTCCAGGAGTTTTTCTAGCCTGACAATGGTCAGGTTCCTGGGATACCTCCAGTGTGAAGTCACTACCTTTCTTACCCAAGGGCTCCAAGAGCATGCTCCTGTCCACTCTCTGGTCTGCTCTCATCTGAGACAGGCGGGGCTCGCTGGCTGGCTCTCTCTGTACTGTTGCTCCCTTCTTCCACAGCGATCCTGAACATTTCTGCT
Source organism: Rhynchomys soricoides (assembly GCA_019843965.1). NCBI lineage: Eukaryota > Metazoa > Chordata > Mammalia > Rodentia > Muridae > Rhynchomys > Rhynchomys soricoides. The sequence continues at coordinate 667,074 of JADRCH010000238.1, read as the reverse complement.
CTTCCACACACCCCTCAGGGCCCTGGGCAGAGCTTTCGAGGTTCATTTTTCCTCAGGGACCCTGAAGGTCAGGCCTCTGTATGTACCCGGAACAGAGGGTGGGGTGGGGGTGGGGCTTGTGGAACACACAGTGAGAGCCAGTGGGGAGGTCCAGGATGTCTTTGTTCATTTCTTTATTTAGAAAGTTGTTTGCTTGTTCTTACAATACTTTGGTCTCTCTCTCCATTCTCTGTCTCTGTCTCTCTCTGTGTGTGTCTGTGCATGCACGCGCGCGTGCGCGCGCGCGCACACACACACACACACATGTTCATGCACATGCACAAAGATCAGAGGACAATTTGAGGGACTCAGGTTCTCTTTTTCCACCATTTTGATACCCAGAATTACACTCAAGCCATTACAGTCGAAAGCATATATATGCCTTTACCCACTGAACCATCTTGCCAGCTTTCTTTTTGTGGTTTTATATCTACATTTTTTAAAAAAATAGCTTGGGGCTGGAAAGATGACTCAGCTGTTAAGAGCGCCGACTGCTCTTCTGAAAGTCATGAGTTCAAATCCCAGCAACCTCATGATGGCTCACAACCATCGGTAATGAGATTTGATGCCCTCTTCTGGGGTGTCTGAAGATAGCTACAACGAGTGGGCTGGAGCTAGCTGGGCCATAGCAAGAAGAAAAGGTGTTTGAAGACAGCTACAGTGTACTTGCATATAATAACAAGTAACTCTTTTTAAAAAAATAGCTCATTTTATGTGTTTGAGTGCTTTGCCTGCATGTATGCATGTGTGCCTGAGGAAGTCAGAACAGGAGATCCTTTGGAGTCATGGATGACTGTAAGCCACCCTGTAGGAGCTGGGAACCCGACATAGGCCCTCACCAAAATACTCTTAACCCCGGAGTCCGTAGGTCCAGTCTCAAGTTTCTTTTTATTTCTAAGATTTATTTTTATTTTAATGCATATGTATGTGTGTTCTGGGGGGAGGGGAGGGCAGGAGAGAGTTCCCTGGAGCCCGAGTTACAGACGGACAGTTCGGTACCTAACTGGGAGCAGGAACCAAACTTTGGGCCTCTGCCAGAGCAGCAAGCACTCTTAACTGCTGAGCCACCTCTCCAGCCCCCTTATTTCATCTTTGCTACTCGGCTTGGTTAGTCTGGAACTCACTGTAAAACTTAGACTGACCCAGATTTATCTTTCCTGCCTCAGCCTCCTGATTGCGGTATAAAACTGCCTTAGAACCACCAGGCCATAGAACTGGAGTTTTAGGCTGCCAGTCTTAATTGTTTAAATGCAGGAACTTGCATTTTTCACTTGGAGCCAGCCTGCCTAGATGCAGGGTGACTGGTTTTCCAACAGCGGGGGGGAAGGGGGGACGGGGGAACGGCGAAGGGACGGGGCGGGGAGGGTTTCCTTGCAGCTCCTCTGTCCCCTATCCCATCCAGCATCCCTGCCCCCATCCCACCATAGCAGGGTACTCCTGGGGTCCCTGGGGCAGTCCTTCCCCCATCCCTGGGAACCCTGGAGGAGCAGCGTCTGCTTCCTGCTACTATTAAACCTTTAAAAGGCAGAGGGTAAATAAAATCGTGCACTGAAAGGCGATGACTCAGCCACCCCGGCCGCCCCTGGCCCTTGGGTCGATCCCCGCATTCCTCAAGCTAGCTTTGCTAGCCCCCACCCCCAGCCCCCACCCCCGTCCCCCTGAGCTTCTAGCATGTTGGGGTTGTATGGGTCGCAACCCGAGGTGTCTTTCGCCTGGATTGGGGCACACAAGGAAGGAGGCAGGCCTTTCTCTTCACGTGGCTGAGCATTGCAGGGTGCTATTCCTCCTCCCACTTCTGCACTGCCTAACTTTCCAAAGGTCATTGTCCCATTTTACAGAAGGGAAAAGGAACTCAGAGAATTTCGAGGCACAACTCTGGGGAGCAACACGGGTGATAAAGCCCGTTGGGGCAGGGTTACTTCCCAAGAAAGTCTAGTGGGTGGCCTTTGGATGCTCGCCTAAGGTGGGAGGAGACAGTGGCCAGGGCTTGAAAAGAACCCGTAGGTCCACGACCGTCGTGCTCAGGAGTCTTCGATCTCCCCGTGAGTGGGATTCTGAGAGCTGTAGTTCCGTCTAGGGGTCCGGGCGCTTCCCGGGGCTTCCCGGCCGGTGAATCACAGCGGGCAGGGGCCGCTGAGGTGCATTCCTCTGCCGGCAGGGCGGTAACCCGGGCGGGGAGGGGACCACAAGGCACTCCACCTGGCAGCTGGGACGTTGGGGCTGGAGGGAAGGCTCGGGGCTCCCGTCAGAGAGGCGCCGAGCAATTCTCGCCCCCCACCCTCCGTCCTCCGATAAGCGGTAGCTTCAAGCTATGGGTAAGGGGCAGCCTGGGGCGGTGGTGGGGGGCAGCTACGAGAGCAGCCTGGGTAGGAGAGTGCCCGACTCCGGGGCGTGTCTGGTCTGCGGGGCGGAGTCCTTATAAAGACCACGCCGCGGCCGGCGGCCCGCAGCAGAGCGAGCGCATTTGGTGCAACCTTTCGAAATGGCTTCGAAAACCGTGAAGACCTCTGATGAGATTCTTTGCGAGGGCGAGCTGGAGAAGAGAAGCGACAGCCTGTTCCAGGTCTGGAAGAAGAAGCGCTGCGTGCTCACCGCCGACCGCCTGCGCCTCTTCTCCCGGAACGGCGAGCGCGCCAAGGAGCTATTCTTCCACTCCATCCTCAAGGTGGACTGCGTGGAGCACACCTCCAAGTACGTGTACTTCACCATGGTCACCAACTTTTACAAGGAGATCGACTTCCGCTGCACAGTCCAGAGTTGCTGGAACGCGGCCATCACCATGGCGCTGATCGACTTCCAGAACCGACGGGCGCTGGAAGACTTTCGCCGCTACCGGTATCATCGCTCTGCATCTGAAACGCAGTCGGAGCCGGGAGAGTGGAGCTCTCTGGGTTCGTGGTGAGTACCGCCCTCGTTCGCGGCGTCGGAGTACGGGGCATGGGGGGTGGTGGTGGTGGTGGTGAGTGGATGGAGGTTATGGCTCCCAGTGGGGAAACTTCGATTTTAAAAGCCACAGGGGGAGGGAGGTGAGGGGGAATCCTACGTCTTTGAAGATCTTTTGGAGAGGGGACCTGGGACGCATAGCAGGAACTGCTCGCCCCACCTGGACACTTAAAGGCTGCACCCGAGCAGCTCCTGACTCAGTCTTCTCCCTACAGAAACGCACGGGACCAGTCGAGCCGGGAACCAGCCCACGCCGCCGCATCAGACAGGAGCCCAGGAGCCCAGGGGATGTCCCGGGTGACGCCGCCGCTGCTCTTCACAGATATTCCCGTGCTTGCTGAGCCTTGCCCCGCTGTGCGGGTGCGCTAACTTATTGGACCGTATTTATATTGGTTGCCTGCTTCCAACCCACCATTCCGTGTTAATATTTTTTATACCATATTTTCATTCCAAATAAACAATGCCATTTCTCTTTTTTAACAACTGTGTGGTCCGTGTAGTTCCTACTGGGGCGTATGTGTGGAAGGGTGGAGTGAAAGGGTCTCCTATCCGGTGGTATTCCCTCTCCACATCCCAGGAACCATTCAAAGTGCCTTTGAATGAACTTGTCATCTACCAGCGGGGCTCATAGCCTCTCCAGGTCAGGAAGTACTCTGGGTGTGGTTTGGCTACCTTTTGCTCCTGGGTGTGGCTTGAGAGCATACGGGATTGCTCAGAGTTCATTCACTAGTTAGCACCTCCTGGACATCTGAGAGGTTGCTTTGTTCACTAGAGTGGCTGCCCTCATTGTCCCCTCCCACTCACCCAAATACCCCACCCACATACCCCACCCACATACCGTCTGTCTTGTAATGGACTCAAAGGACATTGATTGTTTACTCAATTGACAACCCCCATCACTCGACCACGGTGGCTTGAGACAGCCCTCCTGTCCAGAGCCTAGGAACAGGGATACCACACTGTATACCTTTTGTCACAGATGGGAGGCAGGCCCTGGTTGTCTCCAATGATGGAGCAGTGAGGCCCAGAGCCTGAGAGCTCCCCAGACATCTGTCCTACCTCCACCCCACTTCTCGGGTCACCTGCCAGGTATCAACTCTGACTCCTTACCTGGCTGTGTTTCTGTTAAGGGGCTCAAAGTCTGTGTCAGGTGGGCAGGCAGGCAGCCAGGTGATAGGGCCTGTGACAGAAGTAAATCTCTTCCTCCAAGGTTTTACTGGAGGACAATCCCCAAAAGGCAGAGCAACAAGACACAGAGTCCCTGCCCAAGCAGGTATCATTCTTCCTGGGCCTCTCTGGCTATGGGAATGCTATGAAGATGGGGGTGAAGATGGCCTTGGAAGCCAGCACTGGGAGAAGGAGAATCCTCCCCCCCCCCTTTCTCATTTGGAAGGAAGGCTTCATTCTAGAGTTGTTTTTTCTTACAAGGAATTGACTGTTAGAACAAACGAGGGAGGGGCTTTCTAAGAGCAGAAGTGATAGCGGGTCCCAGGACCCTTCCATTCCATTTGTCTAAGGACCTCCCCCACACAGATCTTTATATGGTCAAAAGACCAAGCTCAGCAGCTCCTGCTGCTGGTGGGGTTTAAATGGACGCTGTGTCCTGAGGTGGTAGGTGGACAGTGGACGAATCTCATGGTTTAGGGACTGTGGAGTTCTGAGGTTTGAGGATTCTTAGGCCATTGGGTTTTTTGTTGTTTGTTTGTTTTTGTTTTTGTTTTTAGAGTCAGAGTTTCTCTGTGTAGCCCTGGCTGTCCTGGAACTCACTTTGTAGACCAGGCTGACCTCAAACTCAGAGACCTATCCACCTACCTTTCCTCTAGAGTGCTGGGATTAAAGGTGTGCACCACTAAGCCCAGCTTGCTTGTTTGTTTTAAATTACATTTTATTAATTGTGTGTGTTTTGTTTGTTTTATTTTGCTTTCAAGACAGGATTATCTCTGTGTAGCCCTGGCTATCCTGGACTCTCTCTGTAGACCAGGCTTGATGGGCCAGGCCAGTGTCCCTGGTGCAGCTTTAAAGCTGGGAAAGGTGGTGGTAGGGGGTTATGTGCTTGGCTTTTAACAGCTCCCTCTCAAGCCTCCTTCCCCTCCTTTTCCTCCTTCTCTTCCTTTTAAAGACAAGGTCTCATTATGTAGCCCAAGCTGACTTGAAACTAGCAAGTTAGTATACAGACCAGGCCGATCTTGAACTCAAGAGATCTGCCTGCCTCTACCTCCTGAGTTCTGGGATTAACAGCCTGCACTAATGTAACTGCCCCCTTTTAAACCGACCTGGATTGATGACCTGGAACTGGCAAGTCTGTGCTCCCTAGATAGAGCCTTGGGCCTAGCTATAGTTCCTCCTCCACAAAGCTTGGCCCCATCCTTGACCCTTAGGCTTGCTACCCACAGATCTAGGCAAAGCCCAAAGAACTTAAGACGAAGAGGTTCTTAAGTTTATTGCCTGACTGGGCTAGGTCACTGGGCTTTGTCTCTTTTCTGGGACAATGGCTTCTTCCAGAGGACTAATAGGACAAGCAAGTTCACCATGAGCTGCACATGGCCAAAGATGGGGACACCATAGCTACGGTACAGCAGGCCACCCAGGGTGGGTCCTAGAGTGCGGGTCAACGGGTGCACAGATGCAGAGAGGCCCAGCATGGTCCCTGGGAGAAAGGGGGAATAGTAATCAGACCCTGGGCAGGTCTCTGGACAGGCTGCCTACCTTCTGGCTATAGCCCAGCCTTCTGCCCATCCCAACCTGCCCTGTACATTGTTCACAGATGGCCTGAGACACTTTTCAGGGGACCTGTCCATTCTCCTCACAGCTGCCCCTCATCTGCAGCACCCTCCCACCCCAATTAAGCAGATCCTCTTCCTCCCACAAGGTCAGTCAGTTTCTCTGTGTGGATGGGGCTGAGCCTCTTTCCTGCTCCAGCTATTTCCCAGGCAAGGGAGGAGTCTGGGAAAGGAGTCAAAGGTCAGGAATAGGCCACACCCTCCCAGACCTGTTAGTGTAAACCTGATCTTCATAGTCTGGGCTCCACCCAGGACATCAGGGTTCCGGTTCTCATACTTTCTCCAAATGGTGTCTCCAAATGAGACGGCCAGTGAATTCAGTTAGGGAAGGTCCTCTGAGACACTGTAGAGTTCTAGGGCTGGCGTTCTAGTTGGGCATGGTGTCCTTACTGCCTCCTATATGGCCCTTCCTCTTGTCCCTCCACCATCCTTCTATGGATTCAGAGCCAGGGTTTCGGGCAGGCTAAAGAGATATGCACAGGTCCCAAGCTCAGAGCACTAGTGTCCTTGCCTGAGCATGTGAGTCCACATCTCCACACCTCTGGTCAGCTTCTCAGTGTGGACATGCCTGCACAGGACTTTGTTAAATCAACTGTGAGTGGAGGACCACACTCACTAACACAGTGTACCCATCTCACCTTGCATCCCCAGATGGGAGTCACAGTCTGCCTCCCCCTGCTCCAGAAGGTGACCCAGCTTTGCTGCTCACTGGCCAGGGACTTCTGAGACCAGGCTTTTAAACTTGGCCAAGACAAGGGCCTGTAAGGCTCCACCCACACTGAGGGCCTGCTGTGGGGAAACTCGAGTATATCACTGCCCACATGCCTGCAGACATTAACTGACAGGGCAATTACTGCCTCCTCTGCACCTCCTGTTCCCAGGTAAACCAGGCTGGGCTCTTCCCAAGCTAAGGGGTGGTGCCACAGGCATGACATGGCCTTGGTGGCTTGGCCTGCTCCTCCTGGCCAGCCCCACCCTCCACTCACCTGGCCTTAACATTCCTCCTTCCAGAGAGGCTTCTCTCCCAGCCCGTTGGAGCTGCTGCCCTGGCAGCATGGAGTAACTCCCCTAGACAGCCTTGAAGGTCAAGCTCAGAAGATATCCCTAGCTGTGTGGATTTGAACCCTCTCTTCAGGAGCACTGTGTTGTCAAGGACTGGGAACTCTCCCTGCTGTTCTCCCTGTTTCCTTCTCACCACCCCAGCACCAGCTGTCTTTCTAAGTAGCCCCTGTAGGCCCCACAGGTCCATTTCTTTGCTCATCTGACCCCTGCCTGGACAATGCCTCTGGACTCTCCTCTTTTTAGTGAAATTTTGGAATGGATCAGAGCCAAGCCAAATGCCTCCTCCAGGAAGCCCTCCACCTGTGCCCCTACCTGACTCTGGACTTGTCAGCAGCGCTGGGAAGGGGACAGGATCTTGACCAGGTCTCCTTTTTCTTGTCACCCCCATCTTATCTGGCCCAGCCTATTGGGAGGAATCCTGGATGTTGGGGGCCCCTATGTACAGCTCACCTGTGTCTGAAGAGGACACAGCCTTGGTCAGCATGCTGTCTGTGACTATGTTGAGAGTACAGAGACTGAATACCAGTCCAGGCATCAAAAAGCAGAAGTGGAGCACATTGGACATCAGCGCCTGGCAGAGCAATGGGCAGGGCCATGCTGAGAGGGATGTTACAAAGCTAGATGGCTCCACCCTGAGGTCCCACCTTCACTGCCCTACCATGGAAGATGCCTGGGCTGGGGAGGAGGGACAGTGCAGGTGACCTGAGGCACACACAAGACATGGGTGGAGGATGGCCTGAGACCTGCTTCACAGGGCAGGTGTGTGTGTGTGTGTGTGTGTGTGTGTGTGTGTGTGCCTTTTTGTGTATGTGCTCTCACCATGCCCAGTCCCACAACAGCAAAGACCAGCACACTGGATCGCAGCAGGGCTTCCTCTGGAAAACGGGTGCTCAGTTTCCCAATGACCAGGCCTTGGATCATCTAGGAAGGGTGGTGTGGGGAGGGGAAGACAGTCTAAACCAGCAGTTCTCAACCTGTGCATTTCAACCTCTTTGGGGGATCAAATGACCCTTTTACAGGGGTCTCCTAAGACCATTGAAAAACATAGATATTATATTATGATTCTTAACAGTAGCAACATTACAGCTATGAAGAAGCAAGAAGAAATTATTATTTTTTGTTTGTTTAAGACAGGGTTTCTTGTGTAGCCTTGGTTATCCTGGAACAAACTCTGAGACCAGGTTAACTTCAAACTTAGCAATCAGCCTGTCTCTGCTTCCCAAGTGTCATAATTAAAGGCATGTGCCACCACTGCCCGGCTAACAATGAAAATAGTTTTATGGTTGGGGGTCACTACAACATAAGGAACTGAACTAAAGGGTCACAACATTCGGAAGGCTGAGAACCACTGATATAGATAGACCTTGGCCTGGTCTTCTGAAAGAGTTCTGTCAGGAGAGAAGATATTCAAAAGAGATACTTGTGAACCTCTTTTTGGCCATCAGACCACTGAAACAACAGAACCCAAGGCACTGGAATTGCCCCAGGAGTTTCATGCTGGGGAGGGAAAGGCTGAAGTCTGGGGCCAGACAGGGGGGCAGCTTTTCTCCCAGAGACCTCCCTGAGTTCTGAGAACTTGTCAGATCACTTTGCAGAAGAGACTGGAGCTGAGACAGTGATGGGTCAGTGACAGGCAGGACCACACCCTGACCAGGACTTTCAGCTCTGCACTCCTCCTGCCCTCTATTTAAGCCTGAGCCTCATCTCTGGACCCAAAGATAAACAAGAGGGTCACTGAACTTTTTTGTTCCTCTTCCCATTGTGGTTGCACTGAATGACTCTCCTCTCTCTGCTTTTAACTCTTTCGTTGACCTATTGAGGATAAGAGGCTGAGCCAAAGTTGTTAGGGCTCCAGGACCTTAGCTCTGATCCTGAAAAGTCTGATAATACCTTCAAGGGAAGGGTGGTGGACTGGTGGCTGGGTGACCCTCACCATCTGCATCCCTTGAGAGTCCCTCCACCCCAGCAGACACCGCAATGCTGAACCACGTGGTTCCTAGAAAGCCACAAGGTCACAGAGCAAAGGTTCCTCTCAACAAAGAAGGAAAGAGAATCTCTACCGGGGAGACTCAGGGACACCAGAGACATGACTCAGCAGGCCAGGAAGCCCAGGGTGAGACTCCCTATCTCCTTTCTCAGATAGCAAGTGCCTGTTTCTTTTCTTTTTTTTTCTTTTCTTTCTTTTTTCTTTTTTCCTTTTTTTGGTTTTTCTAGACAGGGTTTCTCTGTGTAGCCCTGGCTGTCCTGGAACTCACTCTGTAGACCAGGCTGGCCTCGAACTCAGAAATCCGCCTGCCTCTGCCTCCCAAGTGCTGGGATTAAAGGCGTGCGCCACCACTGCCCGGCAGAAGTGCGTGTTTCTACCGGAGAAGGAAGTGTGTGGGACCAAAGGCCAGGATTGAATAGAGTCAGAGCAAGGAGCTGTCAGGCTGCTGGGGCCAGTGGTTGTCAAGATTCATGGGGGTTGGACACAGGCTTCTAGAGCCCAAACCGGTCCAACCACAACCCCTACTTTTGCTGGGCAGAACCTGGTTGCTTCTTACAGAACCATCAATGTCTTAGAAAAACAAATCCTCTCTAGACTGGTTTTATGGAAGCATTTAATACTGGCCTCAGCCGCTTGGACCTACATCCTGACTAACCGCCCCAGCCTCAACTTCCCTATTAAGTTGAAAATAAGCTTCTAGACGCCATGCAGTCCTCACCGTTATCTGACAAAACAGTGAGTTAGTCAGCCAGCCAAGAAGGCCACTTTCCCTCAACCCTCCCAGCTGTACCCTCTGGCTTCTCACACACCCACTCACCTAACCAAGGCAGTTGCTGCTGCCCTCTACCTAGCAGCTAAAGCCTACGGTCTCCCCTCCTTTACTCTGACTCCCTGCTACTCGCAGTAGATCAGCAGGCTACCCTTCCCTGTGAATGTCAACAAAACCTTGTGTGGTCCTACCAAGGTCTTTGTCCCTGTGGAGATCACATCTCTGATCTTACCCATAATCCACTTCTCCATTCCTTGCTTTTTCTTCTGTGTTCTTTCCCTCTTTACAGGGTCTCTCTTTCTTACTCAGGATCTTATTTGCTATCCTAGTAGCTCTGTACTGTCCCCACCTCAGTGTCCTCTGAATGGCTGTCATCCTAGAAACAGCTCTGGGTGACAATCAGGTATCAGGGCTCCCTCTCTTGAAGGGTCCTTAAGAGACATGGTTTGCTGGCTGGGCAGTGGTGACGCACGCCTTTAATCCAGGCACTTGGGAGGCAGAGGCAGGTGGATTTCTGAGTTTGAGGTCATCCTGGTCTACAGAGTGAGTTCCAGGACAGCCAGAGCTACACACAGAGAAGCCCAGGCTTAAAAAAACCAAGGGGGAAGGGGTATCTGTAAACCTGCTGGAGCCATGATCCTGATCCCATACCTTAGGACTCCCTGCATGCCACTCCCCAGAGTCCCCCAGTCCCTGGGAACCTGTAGGAGCATATGGAGTAAGCAGGATATGACTTGAATGGAATCTTCTTTTTTCTCAGGGAATTTGGTGATATGGTTGGGATATCCTAATGTAGTTGGGACATGCCTGGTCCTCAGTCTTACCCTCTTTCCAAGGACGCAAGTCTACCCACTCCTTGCTGGTCTTGGGACCCAGAGCTCTGACACACTGCTCTTCTGCTCCCCCTTCCCTGCCTTGTGTCAGGTTCATAAGACAAACTCTTGTTTCTAAGCCTCTGCAACAATCCCAGATTACCACACTAAAGCGCCACAGCCTCAGGTGACCATAACCAGAGATCCTAGAAGAATCTGCCTCCAAGGGCTTGGACTTCAAATGAGTACAGGCTTGTGTGGCCTGGCTGTAAGCAAGAGGCAAGCAGCTCATTCATTCACTTTTGAGGACCCGTATTTTGTAGCTCAATTTAGACTAAAAATTTCTATGTGGTAAAGGATGACTTTGAACTTCTGATCCTCCTGCCTCCGCCTCCTGAGTGTTGGGATTACAGGCTTGCACCACCATGCCTGGTTTATGAAGTGTTGAGGATGGAACTCAGGTATTGTACGTGATAGACAGGCATTCTACCAACTGAGCTATATTCCCAGCATGCAGTCCATCTTGAATGGAGGTTTGCTTAGCCATGGGTCAGTATTGTGGGGTTTGTTTATTTCTTTTATCCCCAGAAGTGTGTCATTTCTTGCTGGTGCAGATTAGAGACTTTTCTTGTCCTAGGTAGGGGGGTTGACCAGGGTGTAGGTCAGCTCTGGGCATGGATGCTCAGGGAACAGATGTCCCAGAGGTGCCAGGAATGTCACCAAGCTTCCAGAGTAAACTGGACCCCTCCTCTGCTAGTCTCAGAATAGATACTCCTGTGCACCAGTGGTTAGACAGTCAAGTCATACTGGGTCATGGCTGCACATCACCACCTGTCTCTGGCACCCAGGGTCTGCTCAAATGCCAATAGGACCCAGGGAGCAGATAGCTGACTTTAACTATGCTAGCCTTGGGTTTGGAGCTAGGGGGTCCTGAGGGACTGGCAGAGAGGATACTTGACCCCCCTATTTCAAACTGGCCCAAGGGTACCCCTGATGCCCTAGCAACCAGAAGCTCCTAGCTCTTAAAAGGATAGCATGTTAGATGACTATGCCTTTCTCTTAAGGAGATCCTTGAGTATCCAGGATCTCCCTATGATATCCCAGCCACCTCACGGAACATGCATTGTAGTATCATTTAACTAAGAAAGGAAATGGAGCCTGGAAACTTGCTATGTTAACCAGCTAGGAAGGACAGACACCGACTCCAGGCAGAACCCCATCATAATATGCCCATTTCTGCATCTTCAGTCCCTCCTTCAAGTCCTGTCTACTGCCCAGCATTGAGGCATGTACTGGACTGACCTGGTCTCTGCCACATTGTAGGATGGAAAGCCAGGGAGGTGAGTGTTTTTGTGTGTTTCTCCATGGATACTCTGTCACTCAAGATAGAACACCTCAGGTGGTTAAGGAAGAAGCCAGGATGGCCACTCAGGCAGCTCTTCCAGAGACTAATGCTGGGAAACTGAGTTCTCTCTGGCCTGCAGCACTCTCTGCTCATGCCCACTTACCATCTGGAGGATCCCAAAGAAGGACATGAGGTAGCCAGCCTGTGCAGCCTCCAGCTGGAAGAATTCCATAGAGATGATGGAGAACATAACCATGAAGAGTCCTAGGGAGAAGAGCAGGTCAGCCGTGTGCCAGGCCCCAGTGCAGCATACATCTCCCTCCTGTGTCCTGGCCAGGGGACTTGCCTGACAAGGGAGGACATGTAACATTACCTGGGACTCTATAGAAGGTGACTGGGGGTTGGGAGTAGCTGTTGGTAAGTAGTTTATGTGAGCTACAAGGGGCCAAGATGGGGACCCAAGGAATCATGGGAGCCCTCAGAGGTGTGTAGGGGTGTGTGTGGGGGGGGGCGCGTTTCTCAGGGTCCAGTCACTGTAGCTGAAATACACAGCCTGGATGGGTGGCCCCTATCCCAGCTGGCATGGGGAACTTTGTGGCCCCTTCCAGCCCTGCCAGGGGTTTCAGTCTGGTGTTTCCCAGCCACAGAGCTTCTGGGTCAGGAAGAAGCTGAATCTTTGGTATTTTAGTACCTCTGAGCCCATAAGGAGAAAAGATCAGTGGTGGGGTCCTTGCCTGGCTTTTGTGAAGCTCTGGATTCTATTACCAGTACCACAAACAAAACCTTCAGACTATGGTGGTCTCTGAACAATGTGGTCACCATGGCACATTCAAAGCTGGGCAGACTGTATATGGGGTCCTGTGTTCCTTCCTCAGATGGCTAGAGCAAGAGTCTCCAGAGTCTGGGTGCCTCTCAGACCTGTGTGGTATCTCTGGAAGCCAGGCCTGAGTGATGAGGTTTAGAGATGAGCAGGAGTCTATGGGTTGTGTCTGAGGCCCTGTGGTGGCAATTCAGAAGGGGACCCAGAGCACAGCAGGGAGGACCTGGACTTCCTTCTCCTCCCTTTGTGCTAGCACAAAACTGAAATCTGCACCCACAGGGTATGCTGGAAGCCCCCACAGGTGTAACTGGATAATACTCATAGGCAGAACAAAGCATCATCTAGACCTGCGTCCCCAGCCTTGGTATCTCAGACTGTAGACACAAGTGAGGGAGGGGGAGTGTGACTCACCTGAAGGGAAGCCAGAGATTACTTTGACCAGGAATACAGGCAGCACTCTAGGCAGCAGCAGCAGGCGGGTAATGGCCTTCAGGTCAAATACACTGGCCTTGGTTCCACCTGGCCACCAGGGGATATCAGTCAGAACACTGGTTGTGGGGTTGTGGCTTCCAGCCTTGTCCCCCATACTTAGAGGTGACTACTCTATTGGCAGCCTTCTTCCACAGCCTCTGAGGGACGATGGGCCACATGTTGGCCAGCCAGGTGTTCAGGAGAAGATGCACCTGGCACCAGGTAGCTCTGCTAGAGCATTCCTAGGTCTTCAGTCTTCTTGACAAGGGTGGTGGCTCCCAGCCCAGTTGGAAGGCAGTAGTAGCCAGAGAGGCATGCCTTCACACCCAGGACACTTTCAGCCACAGGCTCCCACTATGCCTAGGTGTCCCCTGGGGCTCTACTCTTTCTTCTTGGATTATAACCTCCTGTCCTAAAGATTTTCCCAGGTTAGTCTCCATGTTAGTCACTGGGCAGAGTCATAGCCATGACCGACCCTTCTGAAGAGCCAACCTGGCCTATATTTGCCTCCTTCTCCCCGCTTCACTTCCTTCTCCCTGCCTCACTTCCTTCTCCCTCACACACTGAGCCAATAACCTCACATGGCTCTGGACACTCAGCACCTCAGAGACGGCAGCCACTCCCATCCTGCTTTGTCCCCTGTGTATTCCCTGGCTTTTCTAGACCTGCCTCCCTGCTCAGGGCCTTGGCTTGTCTGATTCCCATGACTGTGCCCAGCTTGTCCTACCAGGAATTGGCAGCAAGAAGTGCAGAGGAGATCCCATCCCCTCTTTGAGTTCCTTGAACCCCTTGTCTATAAGGTCTTCCCTCCACCCGCAGTAGAGGTACCAGGATGCTGACTTCTTGGGCATGGTGGTGTCCATTGGCCCACTTGTGGGCAGGTGGGGCTTACCCTGATGGGCTAACTGGATACTGGCATCCTTGGTGGTAGCAGGGATACAGGTAAAGCTGAGGACAGCTCCTAGAAGGGTGATCACGAAGGCCAGGAGGGCAGGACACTGGATCCTAAGGACACAGCCTGGGTCATACGTATGCTGTTGTACTGGTATACTCGGAAGCAATCCCCCATCCCTACCTTGCTCCTTTGGCTCCATTAAAGCCTCACCTACTAAGGGTGCTCAGTCCCAGCTACTTGATCCCTTAAAGCACATTTAGCAAATGACCTATGCCTCAGCATGCAAGCCCTGCAGGCTCTGGGAGGTAGGGGTGGGGTGGAGGGGTGGAGCAGTATGTGAGTCCGGAGAGTTGCTCTGCTGGGGGAGGTAAAGTGACCTTGCTCAGGGTGCAGTTGGTTCCCAGGTTCCTCAGGGTCAGATAGGCTTGTGGGTATCCCTGAGGATGGCTTTAGAGACCCGAGACCAAGAGGGGTGCAATGTCCCCTCCCAGTGAGTACGGGCTGGGCACTTGGTAGTCTCTAAGAAACCACCTTTCCTCCCTCAGAAGACCCTTGTTTATACTCTAGGGGGCTGGGCATACCAGAGCTGGGGAGTTTGGGTTTTGTGTCTCAGGCCCCTAATGAATGATTTTGTAGGAAACCCTCCTGCCAGACTCCTGTCAGAGACTTGTTGTCCCCTTGGTGCCTTGCAATGAACCATGGACATGTAACAACCCAATATGTTCAATAGAACCTGCCCCTCTGGGAAACACAGGCACCTGGGAACTGGTCCTTCAGACTTCATAGTCAGCTGGGTAGTGGTGGCACACACCTTTAATCCCAGCACTTGGGAGGCAGAGACAGGCAGGTTTCTGAGTTCGAGGACAGCCTGGTCTACAGAGTGAGTTCCAGGATAGCCAGGGCTGTACAGAGAAACCCTGTCTCAAACAAAACAAAACAAACAAACAAACAAACAAACAGACTTCATAGTCTCCTCTAGCGCCCAGCCCAACCTTTCCTCTGAGTGGGGGATTTCTCTAAGCTAGCCATGGACACTAGCCTGTAACACTCTTTCCTTCTCAGATGCATGAGCTCCTAACCACTCTACATGGGCCCTTTCTCCCAGGCCCCTCCCCCCAGCCCCCTCCCCCCCAGGGTTTCAGCACGGTACTCTTTACCATATGTTTAGAATCTGGACCTCATGAGCAGATAGACCTAGGCTGGACCTTTTATTGCCTGTGAAAGCTGGGTTGTCACCCTCTCAGGGTGACAACACAAAACAGTGAAAGGACAGGCAAGAAGGAAACCCAGCCCTGGAGGTGGAGCTGTGTGGCTTAGTGCTAATGTTCTTGCTTACTGTATGCAGTACTGGGGCCAGGGGAGTGACACCTGAGGCAGTGAGATGGTTCAGAGGGTCAAGGCACCTGGAGTTTAAGCTCCAGACCCCACTTGTTGGAACAGAGAACCGACTCCTGCGCATTGTCCTCTGACCCCGACGAGCACACCTTAGCACATGCTCACATGCTCTCTCTCTCTCTTACACACACACACACACACACACACACACACACACACACACGTAATACAAAAAAATCAGGGGGCTGGAGAGATGGCTCAGGAGTTAAAGAGTCCTTACTGCTTTCAGAGGATTCAAGTATAATTCTAGCACCCAAATTGGGCAGCTCACAATTGCCTAAAATTCCAGCTCCAGGGGACATGACACCTTTCTCTGATTTCTCTGGCCTGACACTCACATGCAGCATCAATACACAAATAAAAATAAATAATTGTACTCAGGAGGTAGAGGCAGGCAGATTTCTGGGTTCCAGGGCTACATGGAGAAACCTTGTCTCAACAAACAGAACAAAACAAACAAACAAAAACCTAAAAAGAACTAACAAGTCAAGAAATTATATATATGTACACACTATACACGCACACCACACACACACACATGCACACCACACACACACACGCACACCACACACACACACACACCACACACACACACCACACACACATGCACACCACATACACACACACACACACCCCACACACATGCACACACACACAAACATGCACACCACACACACACACGCACACCACATACACACACATGCACACCACACACACACACATGCACACCACACACACACACACACCCCACACACACACTACACACACACATGCACACCACACACACACTACACACACACATGCACACCACACACACACATGCACACCACACACACACACACATCCCACACACACACTACACACACACATGCACACACACACACATGCACACCACACACACACACACACACACACACACACGCACACATTTTAGTAATGGCTGACTATAGAGCCCTGGCTGGTATAAACCTGCTGTGTAGACCCAGCAGGCTTCCGACTTGCAGAGAGCCACCTGCTTCTCTCAACTGCTTAAGGCATTACCTTGCCTGTCTAAAATTACGTCTTACATTTTTTTCCTAAAAAAGAAGTAAAACTGTAGGGCAGCTAAACCTTAGGGCTTTCAAGATTGTGGGATATTGTGACATTCCTCTAGGGCCTTGAGGTTATCACTATCGCACCCCAGAATGTAATTCAAAAATCTTCCCCTCAGGGTCCCTCCTTCTGACTTGCACAGGTGCAAGAGCACATAGCACAGGTTCCTGGATGCACTTTGTACCTGATTTTCTACCTTTGCTCTTCTCTCTCTCTCTCTTTTTCTTCTTTCTCCTTTTTTCCTTTCTCCCTTCCCCTCTCTTCCTCTCCTCTTCTTCTCCTCTCCTTTCTTTCTTCTTTTTGAAGACAGGGTTTCTCTGTGTAGCCCCGGCTGTCCTGGAACTCACTCTGTAGACCAGGCTGGCCTCAGATGCAGAGATCCGCCTGCCTCTGCCTCCCGAGTGCTGGGATTAAAGGCGTGCTCTGCCGTCCAGCTCCTTCTTTTTAATGATTAATTTATGTTTATTTCATGTGCATTGGTGTTTTGCCTGTGTGCATGTCTGGGTGAGGGTGTTAGATCCCTGGAACTGGAGTTACAGTTGTGAGCTGCCGTGTGGGTACTGGGAATTTAATCCAGGAGCCCGCTTTGTTTCTTTCTCCCTTTCTTTCTTTCTTTCTTTCTTCTTGAGGCATGGTCCTGCTATTTAGCCCTGTCTGGCCTAGAACTCACAGAGATCTGTCTGCTTCTGCCTCCCAAGTGCTGGGATTAAAGGCACGTACCAGCCAGGCATAGTGGGGAAGAGGCAGAGACAGGTGGATCTCTGTGAGTTTGAGGCCAGCTAAGGCTACATAGTGAGACCCTGTTTCGAAAACAAACAAACAAAAAATCCAAAAATAAAAAATAAAAATATAAAAGTACTTGCCACCATACTTGGTACATTTTATTTATTCTTCTTTCTAAGTTGAGCCAAGACTTCAAAGACATCAGCTCAGCCTTTCACTGTCCCTCATCTCCTTCTTTCTATCCACTGGATGAGTGGAAACTGTGTATGGGCATATGGATGGATGCCTCTGTCAGAGAGCTGGAATCCTCCACAGACACCCTTCTCTTCTCTTCCCTTGCTATCCGACTGCATTTTCTCAGTTGCAAATGAGGGCTGGCCTCAGCCCTGTCTGTCTTCTTTTTACAGTACTCATGGCTGTCCTGGAGCCTGGTTACCCACACTGATCTGCCAGCCACTGGGAGGCTTCTGGCACTGCAGCCATAGCTCTGCAAATAATAGTCACTGCTCTTTTCTCCCAAGTCTGTCTGTAACGATGAGGGTGGCCATGGCCCTCTGCCTGGCCTAGACTCTGCCCAACCCTATCTGGGCTTCTGCTGTGTTCTAGGACAGTAATTCCTTCCTCACCATTCTGGACCCTGCCCGATGTCTCTGAGGCTATGAGAGGACTGTAGAGCCAAGGTCCTTGGTGCCAGGAGCTGGCATGCAGGTGTGGCTTAAGGCCTTCAGTTTCACATTTTCTCTCTCGTCACTTGGAGGACAGTGTGCATATGGTATCTTTCATAAGAAGTGAGGCAGGGGACTCCAGAGCACCATTGAACACCCAGCCCGAGGCTCAGTGAGAAACTCACCTGCACCACCTGCTCTGTATGTGCCAAGCACTCAAGCCCTGTGGCTAAGATATATCTGAAAACAAAAATCCTACAGGTGGGATGCTCCTGTAAGCCCCAAACATGCTTTGAATCACCTTAACCTGGTGCTTTCTAGCCTGGAGCTCCCGCTCAGCTACTCTTCCCAAGTCTCCATTGTGATACAGAACTCCAACCAAATGACCAGTTTCTTCTTGCCTGGAGCTGAGGGGTGAAGACGTGAGGGTAAGGAAGAACTCCCCTCCTTCCTTGTTGTGAAAGGCCTATGCTCTAAGGCCTCAGGGACCAGATAAGGTTTTGCAACCAGTGTGTGGTATGCCCTGGGTATGAGCAGGGGTCACAACGCCATTTGGTATCCAGGAGGGTTTGCAGGTGGCCACTGTTATCTCGGACAACCTGACCCTCAGGGTCTGTGGGCTAGATACCTCACAGCCCTACCAGACCTGGTGGCGTCTGCTCAAATTCCTGCTCTTTGTGGGTGACTTAGAGCCCAGACTCCTAGGCTACAGGCCCAGCTGGGCCAATAATAGGCTAGATGGCCTTACTGGGACAGGGGAGAAAGTCTCCTTTTGCTGTGGCCCTGGGTCACCTCCCTTCAGGTTTGCATGATTCTGCAGCAGCTCTGTCTCCCCCCAGCCTCCTTGTCTGATCCCCATGGGACCTGCAAGCTTGGATCTGGAGAGGTGGTACAGTTGAAGCTGGTTACCACCTCAGCATTGCTTACAGCAGTGGTTCTCAACCTGTGGGCTGCAACCCCTTTGGGGGCCAAACTACCCTTTCAGATATTTATATTATGAACTGTAACAGTAGCAGTTTCAAAAGCTTCAAAGTGTACAGTTAGGAAGAAGCAATAAAATAATGTGATGGGTGGGGGTCACCACAATATAAGGAACTGTATTAAGGGTTGAAGCATTGGGAAAGTCGGGTCCCCCTGGTTTACAGGGACTGTCCACAGGCTGCCCCATTTGACAGGCATTGTTCCATGCCCCAGATCTCAGTAACTGACTACACCTCCATAGCCCTCAGAATTGAACTTAGATGTCTCCTACTGTCTCCTAGGGTCTTTTGATACTCATCGGTAAACCGGAAGGCTCCACCATCAAAAGAATGAAATCTGACCCTCTTGGGCAGCCCTTACCCCCAACTCCCAGGCCAGGTCTCCCTGAACTACCTAAGGCATTTACTGCATTCTGTCTCCAAACGGCCAGTACCCCAATAGCAGGGACGTTACTATATGGCCACTGGGTACTACACAGGTCTTGTGCTCCACACTGATGGTGGCCCCTGAGACAATGTGAAGGGTATCCTCACCACCCCCAAATGCCCCTTTGGACCTTGCTCCCATCTTCCTGGCTCTGGCCATTTTCAACCCTTGGGTCTTTTCAAAAAACCAGGACATTGTTTACAGGACTATGTCTCCATTAACAGGCACTTCATGTCCTCTCTGGCCCCGTACTATGGCCCTGAAGGCCAATGGCTCAGGACCCTCCCCAAGTCCAACCCCAGGATGTGAGACGTTGGGGTTCATGGTAATAAGTCACACGACCACCCCCACATGCTGATGTGTGGGTAGTGGCTCTGGGCTCAAGGCTCTCCTCGGGCAGTTCAGCCTCCTGATCCTGAGGAGTAGGCTGGCCCAAACCAGTTACACCAGTGCCTGTCTCTGCAGGCTCCAGTGCCAAATCTACTTCCTCCTCCCACCTGCTGCTCTGGGCTTCAGAAATGGGCATGGTTGGGACCTTCCAGGGGGACAGGCTCCCAGAGGTGGGCAGAGAGACAGGGGACAGGGAGACCCCTATGTGGGCTTGATTACCATTGAGGAGGGGTGGGTAAGGTAGAGGTGTCTCTTGCCTGAGGCAAAGTCAGGTGTCAGGTACAGAGTAGACTTAGGGGGTGGGGGTGGGGTGAAGTGTTGGGAGGTGGGGGTGAAGGGGGAATGGTAGGGTAAGGAAGTCTGGGTCTTGGGAAGTCTGGGCTGCCTCCTTGGCCTCTATGGGAATGAGAAGTGACTACAAATGGGTTAAATATTTAGGCCTCCATGCCCTCACAAAACATGTGAGGGACAATCACACAGCTGTGTGAATCCTGGAGGGCTGCTTGGCTATGGGTGTGGCTAGTCACATGTGAATGGGACACAGTCAGACCCCTCAGCCAAAAGCCATCAAGAGAGAACTTTCCATGGACCTCCCACAACTTTGGACAGCTTGAGGTCTCATCATGAGGGTTCTGTCCCCCACTGTCACTGTGCACTGCCCCCAGGTCTGGGTACTTGACCGCCTCCTTTCTTAGATCTCAGTTCCCTAACTCATTAAATTAGATGCTGAGGTCGATCACTTTCGACATAAATGTCTTGGTTATAAAGGGATCTTGGGATAAAAGGAGCCAGAGAGGCTGATAGACCATCCTGGGAGGTGCAGCAGAGGAGAAGAGAGGCTGATAGACCATCCTGGGAGGTGCAGCAGAGGAGAAGAGCATCTTGGTAGCAACTGAGAAGGAAAAGGGAGCAAGTGGTGTCCTCTGAGTCAGTGGCTGGGAGGTAGAAAATGCACCTGAGGACAAAGGGTGTGTAAGGGGCTGGACGGGCAGACTGCTGGTGGACAGTGTGTGGCTGGCAGTGACTGTCCTCCATCAAGGCTGCTCGGTACCTGAGGGTGAGGTCACCCCTGCAGCACCCACATCATCACAGGCAAAGAAAACATGTGGAGGTAAGGGAATGTACCCCTGCCTCTGGCAGCAGGAGGGTGGCCCCATGAATGTTGCCTACCCCTGGGTGCCTACATCTTCTTCTCCCCTGCACAGCCATAGACTGCTTTTTTGACCCCCCTCTTCTCTCCTTTCCTGTCGTCCACCCATGAACCCCAACACAGAGGCCACAGGGACAAATCCTTGTCCCCTTCTGGGCCTGAGCTGACTTGCCATTGCAGCTAAGGTCCCTATTCTCTGTAAGGCACACAGCCCTCAGCTCCTCTGCTTCCTAAACTTGAGAGGCCAGGAACATCCAGGGAAGCCTGGAGATGCAGCCATTAGAGGTGCTCATCTATACATCTCCTCCACAGACCCATGGGACCTCCAGCTGCTCACACCCCACAGGGCGAGCCCAGTTTGGACTGCATAATTAGTGTTGAGACTTGAGTTTGCATTTCCCTCACACCCATGGGCAGAAACAGGCAAGAATCTGTTCTTTGTCCCATGGCCACCTCTGGTCCGGTCACAGTTCTTACTTGGACGGACGGTGCTGAGTCCTCATTCCTACCCCACCCCCATCACCTTGTATGTGCTCTTCCCTTCTCCCTCCATGGCTTGACTCCTCCCCTTCCTTGGCCCCTGCAGCTACTTGGCAGCCCTGCCTTGCTTCCCTGGACACTGGGGTCTGAACACCCTCTGCTGATTTGCTTTACTCCTTTCTTGAATTGAGTCTTCACTCAAAAGTCACCTGTTTAGAAATCCCGATGGTCACCTATCCCCTCCCGCACACCCTAATCCTGATTTCTTTCCTTCCGTATCTCACGTAGTTCAATCTAACTTTATAACATCTGTGGGAAATGCACTGTCTTTTCTATTAACCCATTAAATAAGACAAAACTTCATTAAAAAACAAACTGTAAGCTGGCTGTGGTGGTGGATGCCTTTAATCTCAGCACATAGGAGGCAGAGGCAGACAAATTTCTGTGAGGTTGAAGTCAGCCTGGTGGTCTACATAGCAAGTTCCAGGCTAGCCAGGGCTCTCCGTAGTAAAACCCTGTTTTTTTGGTTTTTGTTTTGTTTTTAGATAGAAAAGATAAAGAAAAAAGTAAAGAAGCTGCTTGGCCCAAACTCCAATTCCTCCGGTCATCACTTCTTGAAATCAAAATATGTGCTCAAGTTCAGGAATTCTGCTCAAAATTGCATTGGCTTATCAGCTACACTGCTTTAAATCAGCCAGTCGTGTATGAACATTGAGGTCGACGTAAAAACACCAGACCGAGGAGCTCTGACCCTTCGGAGTAAGGCACAGGAACTTTTGCATTAGGAATAAAAACCTAGGAAGACCTCCAGTGGGGGCTTGCCTGTGTGACTAGGTGTGACTATGACCCCCTTTGCAGAAGTGAAACTTTTTGCCTTGCTGGTCATTTTCTTAGGACCCTAGACCCATTTCTAAGACATTGTAGAGACTTGGACTGTCTTATTTTCTATTGTGCCCAGAATCTAAAACCCCAGGGGCACTTATTAGATCTTCAATTGACACTACTGAGCAGACAAGCTCAGCTCCCTTTCACATACTAAGAGGACATTCAGAGCCATGTCGATGAGCCATGCCATGTGTCTCCACTGCAGGGACAGACAGACAGGAGAGCCCACCACAGACCATCTTGGAACCAAGCTGTAATGGGGACATGGTGTCAGCCCATGTCTGGATCTCTATGTTCGGCCATTACCCAGATAACTCTACTGTAATTGGGGCTGGTCTGAGAAAATTTGGGGAGCCTAGGTTACAGGCCCTCAGAAGGCCCTGGCTTCTGAATAAGTCAAAACTCTAAGAACCTACTACTGGCATTGTTTATCCAAGGTAAGAAAGCCTTGTCATGACAGAAGTATCCCTTTAAAGCACAAAAATGTAGGCTCTAGAGAAAGCTCTATCCAGAGGCACACACCCCTGCCAGATGAGGCACCTGACCCAGCCCACAGCTGACTTCATGTGACTTTGGGGTGAATGACAGGCAGGCTGACTCTTAAGGTCTGACTGGGAGTGGTGCAGGGGGTTTGGTGCAAGGAGCAAGGGAACGTGCTAAGTTCAGTGAAGCTTTTCTCCCAAGAGGCTCTCCGCTACGTAAAGATATCTGGGCCTGTCCCCACAGCAGGGGACAGACAAGAGAACCCAACCCAGATCATCCTAGAATCATGAATTGGGGGAAAAGAGCTAAGTCTCAGGACAGGGCCAGGTGAAGAGCAAGACGACAAAACCTTGGCTCTACATAGTGAGCTTTTCCGATGGGGCTCTTTTGGGCTTATGGCCGTCACTGTAGCGCCCCCTGGCGGCACTCGCTGGTGGCGTTGCCACCCCAAGGCCCCATCCACCCTGCAGGCTGGCTGGTCCCCAAACGCTTGTAACTTAAGTGGGGAAACGAAGTCTCAAGAGAAGTGGTGCAGCTGGGCTGATTGCCCGAACTCGAGCAACCTGCCCAATGACTTCCCAGCACTCCATCTCGCTAGGTCACTTACCCGTATGCGGTGCTAAGGGTCCCGCCAAGCAGGGAGCCGAAGATAACTCCAACGCCAAAGCAGAGGCCCAGCCGGCCCAGTGCTGCGGGACGCTCTGTGGGCGCTGTCAGATCAGTAATGACCATCTGGGCAGCTGCGGGTGGGAGGGGGCTGAGCTGGATACGGCCCCTCACCGTGGAGAGCCCACCCAGGGGTCCAAGCCATGCTCCCAAGCTCCTTCAACGTGGCCACGCCCCACAGCCACAGGACTTCCTTCCAGGCCACAGCTCTACAAACCTCTCCACTCTTAATCTGGCCTGCCCCAGACCATACACCATCTCTCCATCCAGAGACCACCACTCATTCCATTCACCGGCTACCTTCCCCCTACCTGAAGCCAAGTCCCCATCTCTCCCCTCTACCTGCTTAGAGCTAGGTCTACCCACCAGTCCCTACCGGGCAGTGTGTGCATGAGTGCAGCAGGCAGGCGCGAGGTGAAGAGCAGGAAGACACCAGGCAAGGCTGGGCTACAGGAGGCCACCAGGAGCACGTACAGGGCAGAGGCCGCCAGGAAGGAGAGTGAGAGTGCCGCTCGGGCCCCACACTGGTCTGCAAACCTGGGGCCACAGGGCAGGTCAGTCCCTAGCAGGCAGGAGGCCCTTCCCTCACTCCCTACTCAGGCCTGCTGGTAGGCTGGGACGCTGGTGAAGGACCACCCAGGGAGTATGTGGGCATGTGTGTGGGCTTCCACCAAGGCAGCTGTCTATAGGCCCACCAGTTGGAATTCGGGGTGTCACTAATGTGGATACTTGGAATTCAGCCAGGGACTGGACCTCTCCTGCATTTGTCCTTTCATTGAACAAGGATGCCGAGGACCTGCTAGAACCCAGACTGAGGGTGGTAATGGGTCTTGTGGATTGAGGGACCTGCATCCCTCACATACTATACCTGCCGAATACAGGCCCACCCAGCAGCTGAAGCACCCCAAAGGTTGTCTGTAGGTAGCCAAAGGAGACGGAATCTAAGCCCAGTGTCCGAGATAGATACTGAAAGACAAGGAGGGTCTGGAGTCAGACAGGTAGAGGTGAGAGGAGCAGAGGGTAGTGTCATGGGAGAGGAGGCCTTCCATGGGGTCTCTGCTCCTCCTCCCTAGCCAAAGACTTCTGGCCTACCCCCTCTGCAGGACACACAGTGGGCCACAGAATGACATCCATCCTCAATATTTTGTCTTCAAAGCTTTATAGCATTGTCCCCTGGCCCGCAAGCAACTGCCCCCAAACCCCTTAATAACCTCTGAGATGTGGCCCATTGGCCAGCAACAGTCGGCTCTGTGAATTCCTTAGGACTCAGCCCCTTGTGTGTGTGTGTGTGTGTGTGTGTGTGTGTGTGTGAGAGAGAGAGAGAGAGAGAGAGAGAGAGAGAGAGAGAGAGAGAGAGAGACTATCTGATAGGAGAAGGGAGGTGGCAGAGACTCTATAGAGGACCCAAGCTGTCCTGGGACCCCAGGATCTTATCCCCACCTTAGCTGCATCTCAGAAGTCTGAGGCACTGCCTCCCTTCAAACCTGTGCCTCTTCCCACCATTTTGGCCCACCTGAGTCTTCAGCCCTATGCCAAGGATAACATTCCTTCAGCTCCCCTCTCCTCTCTTGAGGCCTTCTTGGTGGGCCTCCATTCCAGCAAGGTGACTCAGCAAGGACTCTTCCTAGTGCCTTCTTGTTTGGCCCTCCTCAGAGCCTGGTGTCAGTTCCAGCTGCTCTCTCTCCCACCTTGCCTGGAGCAGTTGCTTTCCTCATTCCTCACTCCTCAAGCAGTCAGTTCAGGGCAACTCCAGCAGGCCCCTCTGATTGGCACCTGACTCAGGTGGTTTTCTTCTTTCTCTGTGACCCTGTGCCTAGACTGTCCTGGGTCTCCTACCTAGACTGTCACTGCTCTCTGCTAGCTTCTTTTCAAGTTTGGAGAGCTTGCTGTCGCCACCTCCTCCCTGCAGAGCCCCAGGCCACTTCCCACTGCCAGCATATCCCTCCTCTACTTTGTACTATGTCTGAAATCATCTCCAGCATAGTGTAGCAATCGCCGACACCTGTTCTCCTCAGTCCTGAGGCTCCTGGCCATTGTTTCTTTTCTTCTTTTTTTTTCATTTTATTTTATGTGTATGGTTGTTTTGCTGGCATACAGCCTGTGTACCATTTATGTGTAGTGCCCATAGAAGGCATCCTGTTCCCCAGGACTACAGTTCCAAGTGATTGTGGGCCACCATGTGGGTGCTGGGAATCAAATCCCCATCCTTTGGAAAAGCAGCCAGTGCTCTTAGCCAGTCAGCTCCCTAATGTTTTTTCACCGCTGGTAGCATCTCAGACCTCCTGGGATTAGGTCCAAAGTCCTAGTGTCATCTCTGAATTCCTTTCTATCCCCCTCACATGCTATAGATCTGCCACCTTCTCACCCCTCCACAGCTCTCCCTAACCTGGAATCTCTTCAGCATCTGACAGGTGTGGTCCTGGGACCTCAATGCCTCCTCTGTAGCTGCAGGTTCAGCACGACCCCAGGGCCTTTGCACTGGCAATGCTTTTCTGTCTGCCTTCAGTCCTCCACTCTTATGTTGCCTTCTCAGCCAAATTTTCCTGACCCCACATGACCCCCACATGACCCCATGTACCCGTAGGACCCCCAGCACCCTTACTGTTTCTCACTCCAGCCGTTTCTTCTTGCACTGCACAGTGTAATTATTAAGCCATCACCACTTAAACCAGCCACCAGCTTTGAGGGGCAGCTGTCTGGTCCTTTGTGCCCCTGCTGTGTCACAGTCCAGTGTCTGCTCACAGGACTTAATGAGGATAGGCTGGCCGACCGGGCCTTCTCTGGGAGCCACTGCAGGCCCTGGTACGGACCTTCCTTTGATGAGAAGCAAGGTAAGGCTCCTGCCCAGGCCCCCCCATTTCAGGCTTGCATTGGGGACCCTTGCTACCTGTGAGTGAGCAGAGCTCTACCTAGGAGAAGGGTGGAGTCCTGATCTGGAAGTGTCAGCCACTCCCAGAATGGTGACAAAGGCCAGGGCTATCTCTAACCCATATCCACAGCTGCCTGCAAGGTTAGCTCTGCTTCTCTGGGCTCCAGGGAGCAGAGGAGAGACGGACCAGAGAGCCAGGATTTAGATTATCCCTTTTGGTCTTAGCTGCCTTTTTCCTCTGTTTCCCTGAACCTTGGACTTTGGGGTATAATGTGAGTATATGGTTTCAATCCAAATCCCTGTGAGCCTGGGCATCTCACTTCTGCCTAGCCTGGTCTACTGACCATACTGAGAGCCAGGTCCATATGCTGCCCAAGCCTAGCGCAGCACCAACCTTAAAACAATACTCCAGCCAGCTTGGGCTTTGAGAATCTCTGAGGGATCCCAGGTTAGACGGAAAAAGGAGATGGACAGTCAACCTCTGAGTTCTAAGTTCTCTTAGATGCCTTGTGGGCCAACTCCATAAAGGTTTGTTGAGTGACTACATGATAGTAAAAAGTAGGAATGAACCAAAGGGTGTGGTGGGCACTCTGTAGTCAATAGTGACTATTCTGCCCCACCCTTCCCCATTCCCAGTAGAGCTCGGAAAGGCTCTTGTGGGATCAAGTCCCTGTCCTCATATTTTGGCGGGTGGGAGAGAAACCAATGGAATGGGTAGTATGAGATAAGGTAGACATAAGTAAACAGCAGGACAAAGGGATGGACAGACATGATGTCAGAGAGAATGGGACTGCATTCAGCCCTTTGGGACAGGAGCTGAGCAGGTGTCAGGCAGAGGGGCTCTGAAAGAACAGGGCCAGGGGGCAGCAAGTGAGGGTGGCTACAGGAGGAGAGTGCTTTCTCAAGAAGGGCGGAAGTGGTGATGGCGGGTGACCAATGGGTCCAGTTCCTAGGATCCTTACCTTATCCAGCAGCAAACCCTACCTCGCTTCCTGCCATTGCCCAGCAGGAAGGCAGTGTGGGGTTTCTGGTGAGGGGTGTGGGTGTTACTCACTGGTATGATGGAGAACTGCATGAAGAGACACGTTAGCTCCAGGGCCGCCAGCACATAGGTAAGTATGATGACCCCCTGCCGGGGCAGAGCAGCCATGCTGCCAGGGAGCTGGCCAGACATCCTGGGCAGGCGGTATCCAGAGCCCTGGAGGGACCTGAACCAGAGCAAGGCAAGCCTTGCAGCAGGAAAGGGGCAAAAGTCCTGTTGATTCTGGCTGGATGCTGACTCACCAGGTTGGAAGGGGTGGCCTGTGCCTGTAGGAGAAGGAGAAGACAGCGGCTGACTGCAGAGCTCACCAGTTTCTCTAGCTACCTCAACCTTCAAGAATGGGCCAGCTACCTTCCCCACCTGCCAGCTCCTGGTTTAGGTCATAGTCTCCATAGAAGAGGAGACAGGGCATCTGAAGGTGTGTGTGTGTGTGTGTGTGTGTGTGTGTGTGTGTGACCTCCACCTGAAAGGGACTTCTGGCCAAGCCCCAGGTGTCCTCTTCAGGGAGATGCCATGCCTTATTTCTAGAGGAATTGCAGGCAGGTGTGGTTTCTGGCTATTGCTTTTGGTGGGTACAGGGATGATGTAAAGTCATTATGCCGGGACCCTCTTGGCTCCATTTTCCTTCTTCAGGGACCTGCCTCTAGCTCCAGAGTCGTCTGGAGTTGCAGTGGAGTAGGGACTGGGGGTAGCTCAGCTCTTCAGACTTTATCCTCACAGAGGACCTCAGCCCCACAGTAGGGTGCTTTCCTCCCTTTTAACTTCCTCCACGGGTGGGAACAGGATTTTGCGACCAGTGTGAGCCCCTTTGAAAGTTTTGCCTGGTTCCACCGTTAGGGCCCCACTGCCTTAGCCCGACATCCCGTCAAGAGCTCCGAGCTGCACCCAGGTTGGCATCTTGAGTTCTGGAAGCTCAACAGGTAAGCTCTGGTACCTGCTTTCGCCGGGAGACAGTTGTGTTCCGGGTGGGTGAGCCCTCCCAAGTGTTTCTTGCTACAGGCCCTTCCGCAGTCACTCGGAAAGGCCCCACCCCACAATAGCTTGGGTCCTCCCACTACACCAGGGCTGGCCCTCCAGCCCGGGAGCTCGCTCCACCTACCCTGGGAGCTGGGCTAACACAGTCTCTGAGCATTCATTGGCCAATCAAGACACGCCTCCCGAGGCCCCGCCCCCGCCCTCCCCCGCAGGGCTTGCGGGGTTCCAAGTGTTAGGTTTCGGACCTGCCCTGGCCCCTGGCCCTGAGGAAGTTGGAATTCTGACCGCTGAAGCAACACAAGGTGTCCATTTAGGGATGGAGAGGGAAGACGAGGAGAAGAAGAAGGAGGAAGAGGAGGGGGATAGTTTGGGATCCAGGAGAAGAAGGGAAAGCAGAAGCCAGGGGAGGTAAAGATACTACACTTGTCTGGGTAGTTTTTGGGCACCGAAACTATCTCTACTGACCAAGAGGCTTCTGGAAGCTACAGAACTGCCTCCCCTACCCACTTCATGTCATCCTGTCTGCCCTGTTCTCACATTTCTGGAGGGGCACCCTGATGATGCCCGGATGCTGCCGCTGAGGGAACCCCGGGAACACCTGATCTAGTTTGGCCCAGGCCAGTACTATCCATACTCATTCATCTCCAGACAGATTGATCACTGCTAGGAAGCCAGCCACAACTTTACACTCCCGCCCCTCCTCTCTACCTTGCACTGAGTAGGGGTCAAGCCACAGGCCACAACATCAAAATCAGATCTCTGCTGCATGCTCACCCCAGCTCAGCAGATCAGAAACAAGAGAAATTGTGACAGAGTGAGACAGACATGACGCACCCAGGGATGCCCAGTGAGAGCATGCCTCAAATTGGGCAGTCAGGGGCATGGCCATTGGCGTTCTAACCAATGGGTCAGGCCCAGGGCGGATGGGAGACATGTTGCAAATGTGGATGCAAGTGTTCCCAGGTCCTCTGCCAAGAGGCTGCAGGAACCCGGCACAACTCTCTGAGGGTTGGAGGAGACCCAGTTAGCCAGGGCTTCCAGGAGCGATAAGAAGAAGGCGGGTTATGGAAAGGAGAGGAATCTCAGGACTCCGGGGGGAAAGACCAGAGTCCAGGTCCTTCTGAACTCCATGGGGGTAGAAATGAGGGATAGTTTCTGTCAGGTCAGCTCTCTGATTGGGTTAATTCTTACCTAGGGTGCAGGTGACATCTTTATTGATGCCAGGGTTTGGGGGGGTAGAGTTTGGGGGATAATTAAGGCTATCTCAGGACAGTTGGGGAAGGTCGAAGGTCCTCCAGTGTTCATGATAAACAACAAGGGGGCAGGCTACTTACCCACAAACAGAGCTTGCAGTTGTGGGGGAACAGGCAGGCCGAATGATTCTAGCTTTTGTGCTTGTTCTAAACAGGCTGTGGAAGGGTGGTGCACTTCCTGGTTGTGAGGGAGTGTGGGAAAATTGCCCTTCTGGCTAGAGAAGAACAGGGAACCCTAGAACCTGGGATCACCTCCTGAAGAGGAAGTAGCTTTTTCTGGGGACTAATATCATTCACATGGGGCCACTGTTCAGCCAAGGAGACCAATCCAGACAGCTGTAGGAAGGGCTGATTCTTATCTGGGGCCTGTCTGGGAGGCAGCTTCTCAGCAGCGTCCTAAGGAGGAACACAAGTGTATCAGGTGTAGGAAGGGTATGTCAGACAGCAGGAATAGTGTGGTAAGGCTCAGGGGTGAGCTCAGGCAACCGAGAGCATCTGATGGGGCTTAGACTTAAGGGGTCCTGTGGGGTTAGGGGCGAAAATAGAGGGGTGTGGGCGTGGCCTCATGTGCAGAGAAAGTGACTGCTGTGTGCTGGGGTTCAGGACACCCTGGAGCTTCCCTGAGAAGAGAGATACGGCCTATATGATTTCCTGGGCCTAATGATGTGCCTGTGAAGTAGGAACCTCCTTCATCCCATAAGCATTGAGTCCTACTGTGTGCAGGCTGTGACCTATTTAAAGGAAGAGAATATAATTTGTTATTTTTGCCAATTTTATGCATTTATACAATGTATCTTGTTTATATGCACACTTAACTATCTCTTCCCATTTCCCCTCACATAACCTCCAACCTATCTCCTTCCTACCTCTTCCATGGTCAATCTCTGTCTCTCTCTGTCTCTTACTTTAGAGTTCTGTTCATGCCACATGTTGGACTGTTTACTGATCCTGTCGTCTTGATCTTTAAATCTTTTTTTTTTTTTTAAAGATTCATTTTATTTTATGTATATGAGGACACTGTCACTATCTTCAGACACACCAGAAGAGGGCATCTGATCCCATTACAGATGATTATGAGCCACCATGTGGTTGCTGGGAATTGAACTCAGGACCTCTGTAAGAACAGTCAGTGCTCTTAACCGCCGAGCCATCTCTCCAGTCCTAGCACTATGCATCTTTGATTAGCTTGTTTAAAGTGTCTGTGTTGAGAGAGACAGATAATATCTCATCTGTGACAACGTCTGTGTCTTAGTTACTTCTCTATTGCTGTGATAAAACATGAACAAGACAGCTTAGGGGAAAAGAGGCTATTTGGGCTTATGTTTCCAGGGGAATAACCGTCCGTGGTGGCAGAGCTGAGGCACGGAGCTGGGGCTGGGAGCTGCGAGTGTATGGTTTGAACTGTAAGTAAGAAGCAGGAAGAGTGAACTTGAAACGATGTGAGAACTTTCCACCGCTGTCCCCTGACATACTTCTCCAATAAGGCCACGTCTCCTAAGCTTTCCTAAAAGAGTATTACCGACTGGGAACCAATTACTTGAATTGGCGTATGGGAGTACATCTCATTTAAACCACCAGTCTTTGACCCCCATAAGCTTTGTGGCCATATCATAATGCAAAATGCATCTAGTCAGCTTCAAAAGTCTCCACAGTCTCTCAGTCTCAACAGTGTTCAGGAGTCCAAAGTGTTTTCAGAGACTCAAGGAAATCTCTTAACTGTAACACCTTGCAAAATAATAATATTAAATAAGCAAAATAATAAAAAAGCAAATGACATACTTCCACCATATAATGACACAGAATATATTTATTTTACCATCCAAAAGGGCTGTATGGGGACACAGCAAGGAAATAGTGTGATTCTAGGACCAAGTAAGATCAAACCCACCAAGGCCAACTCTAAAATCTATAACTCCAATGTGTCATGTCAGAGGAATTAGAGGTCTCCACTTTTCTAGATTTTGCTGCCTGTCACCTACTTTTCTTTCTTGGGCTGGTTCCACTTCCTGTATGCAGCTCTCCCTGACAGATATACTATGGTGTCGGCCTTTCAGGGCTGCTTGTCTTCTCAGGGCTATCAGGCAGGGTCTCTCCTGTCATACATACTCCATGCCTGGTGTTGGTGGCTCTCTGAAACTGTGGAGAAAGATCCCATGACTCCTTCTCTTTTGTGACTTTAAAGTCAGCACCACATGGACAGTACCTCAAAACTTGGCTGCTAGCCTGTGGTAGGTCCTTGCTCCTATGCAGCACTTTGGCAGCAGCTTTGATTATACTTGTTTTCCAGGAACAGAAAATGCCTTATGCTCTCTTTTACAGATTGGAAGCTTAGCTTTATTCTGGCGCACATGAGGCCTCTCCTGACGGTGTTCATCTGCAGCTTTTTAGAACCGCTGCCCCTCTTCCTGCACACATCTCGCCTGTAGTGTCAATCTGGCCTGTAGTGTCAATCTGGCCAGTGTCCTTCCTTCTCCAAACTGCATCTTTTGCATTTCTTTCTGTCCTTTGTTATTCTTCATCGTAGATCTGCATAAGAGTAATCACTAATAAACACGCAATAGAGCCAATATTAGGCTGTCTTGAGGTCTCCTCTGTCAATAAAATTAGCTTATTATTTTTAAACTTAGCCTCAGGCAAGCTCTGAAGACAAGGACAGAAAGCAAATTCACTCTTTTAGTCAAAATATCCCAGGAAGCATCTCTAGGTCAGTTGCTAATATTCCCTTCTGAAATCTCTTGAGTCAGGCTGCCACAGTCTTCATTTCTCCTGGAGCTAATGTCTTCCAGGATACTAAGATATCCTACTAAACTTTATGTATCACATTTAACTGTTTTCCCCTCACCCCCCAAAGTCTTCCATATTCTTGGACCCAGAATGATCAGGCCGTCACAGCAATACCTTACTCCTGGTACCAACTTCTGTATCATTTACCTTTCTAAGCTGTGAAAAAACACCCCAAGGAAGGACAACTTATAAAAGGAAGAGATCCTGAGATCATTTAGGCTAGTGTTTCCAGAGGGATCTAAGTCCATGATGGTGGAACAGACTCATGATGGCTGGAGCTGGAAGCTGAGAACTCATACCTTGAACTGCAAACAGGAAGCAGAGTGAATCCAACATGGTGTGAGCCTTTAAACCCCCAGACCTTGCCCCCAGTGACACAGCTCCTCAAAGGCCTCCTCCAGACAGCATCACCAGCTAGGGACCAGCTATCTAAACACCCAAGACTATGGAGGACATCTCATTGAAACCATCAAACCTGTAAGTCATTCCCTAACTGGTAGCATTGGTTTCTGATCTGGTCTGCTGTCGGTTTGCAGAGGGATATATCCTGGCTGGGGAGCTACTGAGAAACTGAGAGACAGCCAGCACAGGCAGCTTCTGCCATGGTCCAGCTGGAAAGCTGTGGGTCTTAGGTCTGACAGGAGCTGTGAACACTGGGATGTACATACCTATGGGGAGAAAAGTTGACCTGAGACACTGGGTAGCAAGCAGGCAAGCTAACCCCAATACCAGCCCTGCTGCATGGAGCTGCCCTCAGTTGACTAGCACAGAATTTCTATTGAAGGATGAGAGCTCTGGGCTTGTCAGCAGAGGGAACTGTGAGCAGACAGATAACAAGAGAGTGGGCAGTGTGGGATTGTGTCTGAGTTTGCTTATGACTGCTGGGCTAGAACTCAGGACCTGTGTCCAGTTAGGTGTGTGCTCTTCCTCCTGTGGCCAGGCATGAGCACTTTCCAGTGTGGCCAACAGTGCAGTCTATACAGTTCATTTGAGAAGTATGGAATCACCTCTGTGTCTTTGGGAATAACAGAGTTTTGACTGGGGGTGGGCACAGAGAAGGGGGCAGGGTTCGGGTAGTTGTAACAGCTCTCTGCTCAGGCTCTTGAGGTCTCAGCCTGCCCCAGGTTTCTTCTCTGCCAAAGTGGGTGAAGTTTCAGACGTTGGTCAGCAGGCGGCGCCCAGGTCTACAGCTCTCTCCCCTGCTCTCAGAAAGTTGCAGTTTCTCAGGCTGCATCTATTGGTGTTGGCGCCAGGAAACAGCCTGGGAACTGACTTGGGGCATCAAAGCATGGGATCCAGACTAGGCATATGGGTTCCCATCATCCACTAAGCCTCACTGTAGGCCTGTTCCCTGGGAGTTTATACGGTCTGGCTGACACTGATAATGGAGACTGAGTACAGCTTTCCCAGAAGTCTATAAAAGTGTCTATTGAGCATTAGAGTGATAGCTGAGGTGCTGTCTGCTGAGCCTGGTATCATTTTCCAAACCCAGACCAGATGACCAGATATCAGCTGGTAGGAGCTGGTAAAGCTCATAATTGACTTGGGGACACTTGGCTTTATTGGGATGGAAAGCCTTCCTGTCTCTTATCTCTGGAAGCCACACAGACCACTGTGGTATCTCAGCTGGGCTCCTAATCAGACCAGAGAGCAGTGTCAGGGAACCCTGACACTCAATGCTGTATCCCCTTCTGGATGCTGACCACTGCATCTGGAATTTCACCTTCTCTGTCCCAAGTGTTCCCAAGATATGGTCCCTATGTGCCAATAATTGTGTTTAATCTTTGGGAAAGTCAAGGAGGTAGAGAGCTGCCCCTGTACCCCAGTGAAGAGAAACAGGGATTATTCTTTGTTTGTATTTTTTAAATATTTATTTTATTATTTTAAGTTAGGGGTGCATGTGTGTGTGTGTACATGTGAGAGTATATGTTCATATGTGCAGGTGCCTCTAGTGGCCAGGGTTACTGGCTTTGGGGTTATAGGCAGGTATGAGCCGCATGATGTGGGTGCTGGGAACCAAACTCAAGTCCTCTGGAAGGACAGTATGTGCTCTTAACCACTGAGCGATCTCTCCAGCCCTGCTATTTTATTGTTTGAGTCAGGGGCTCACTCTGTAGCCTAGTCAAGGCAATCCTCCTGCCCCTGCCTCCTGAGTGCTGGAACTACTGTTGTGAAGAGCAGTTTTCAGTGCTACATTCCCTCTCCCCCCACCCTCTCTCTCTTTTGTTTTTTTCGAGACAGGGTTTCTCTGTACAGCCCTGGCTGTCCTGGAACTCACTCTGTAGACCAGGCTGTCCTTGAACTCAGAAATCCACCTGCCTCTGCCTCCTGAGTGCTGGGATTAAAGGCGTGCACCACCACTGCCTGGCTCTCTCTCTCTTTTGGGACCCAGTCTCGCTATGAGGTTCTGGCTGGCCTGGAGCTCACTGTGTAGACCAGGTTGGTTTTGCACTCACAGAGACCCGCCTGATGCCTCTGGGATGCTGGGATTAAACGTGTGCATCACCACATTTAGTTAGCTGGGTAGGTTTCTGAGACCCTGCTGCCCCTACCCTAGGTCCTTAGGGTATAACTGTTCAACCCAGGGAATGGTCACTGAGGACAGGAGTCTTTCTGTTCCTACTGGTTCTGGAACAAATCTTCCAAACCAGGGCAACCTATCAGAGCCTAGCCATGGGTTCTACCCTGGGTTCTGTCTGTCACGGTCATATATGGCATCTCTGAGTGGGTCTTTCCCTTGTCCAGCTGTGTGCACACTTATGGATGTGGCACAGAGTAATACCTTCTGTCTCCAATCTTGCTGGGCCTTTACTGAGGCTCCTTCTCTCCCTGCCCACCTGCTTGGAAACCCCACCCCCCACCCAGAGGCATACTTACTCCAAAACAGGTGCTCCTCTTCTGTGCCCTGATTTAACACAAAGGGAAGAACATTGGCTTGGGACAATCAGGCCCAGGCCCAGACCCTTCATGTCCATTTCAGTGCCCTGGGCACTATGGCTGAAATCCAGGTATGGTATGAGTAGCTAAGGCTCAGCCCTGGCTGGGTGGAAACTGGGCATGTTGTTATTTCTAATCTCAGCACTCAGGAAGCTAAGACAGAGTTGTGAGTTGGAGACCAGCCTCTGCTTCACAGAAGATCCTGTCTAAACAAAATCCCACTCAAAATAAAAGTCTGGGGAAACACAAGGAGGTAGCAGAGGAAGTTGGGGCTCAGCGTGGGGACTGCTAGCATGCATGGGAACATTCACACGGGGCTCTTTGGTCAACAGTCATGAACGATCAAGTTTAGATAAAGCATTTGTCCTCTCCAGCCTCAGTTTTCCCATCTAGGATGTGGGAGTGAACCCTGCTCTCTGCCTCCTTGACTTTCCCAAAGATTAAACGCAATTATTGGCACATAGGGACCATAGCTTGGAAAAACTTGGGACAGAGAGGGTGAAATTCCAGATGCAGTGGTCAGCATCCAGAAGGAGATAAAGCACCGAGGGTCTGCATGCATATGCAGAGACTGAAGGAATGAGCACTGCTGACTTGCTGGGGGAGGGGTTGTGTTGTCAGAGCTGGTACTCAGACTGCAGATTAGGGGACCCCACGTGACCACTGGTGCAAGCACTTGGGTTGTGGTCTGAGTCTCCCTTGGCGATACCTCCACCCCCACCCCCGGGATCAAAGGATATGCACAGTTTTCTTTGCACAATGGGAAGGGGTCACCTGGAGGGGTCTGTGCCTTCCTCTCCACGTTGTTAGGGGCGACCAAGGGCAAGAGGTAGTCAGGCTCTCTTGAGGGGAGGCTTGTTTTGACAGTTCCCATGCCTCTTACTTGGTCCTCAAGCCTCTACAGGAGCCTCACAAATGAGAAGGCAGAGGCACAGAGAGGGCCATATATGTGCCCAAGGACAGCCAGTAAAGGAATGCAGCTCTACCTGAGCCTTCACCTGCACTTGTCTCCCTCCGTCCCCACCCCATCAAGTGTGGCAGGTACTTCTTACAGCCTTCAGGGATGGAACCTCAGGCCTTCCCTGCCAGGCTCCAGTGGTCTCTTCAGAACCTATCCTCTCGTTCTCTCATTGTCTGCCACAACCAGCTGAGAAGGCTGGGGTGCTCATAGACCTAGGGTTCTGCCCATAGCCACCTTCCTATGAAGAGTCACTGATTGTGGAGCCCATGTGTCCCGGGGCTGCTAACGCTTCGCCATTGGGCCTTGAATCTTAAGGCATGCCTATATCCACACACTTGGTCACCTAGGCCCAAGAAGGGAGAGCCAGGGGACAGGCCTAGCAAGCTAGCTGGCTTTGGAGCTCTCTGGGGCTTTGTGCAACAAATTCAGGAGAGGAAAACAAGTAAGAAGTACCGGAGGCAGGCTAGGCCTGGGGGGAGGATAGTGACAGAGAAGTTGGGGCTAGAAAGGAGGGGTAGGGATGGGGAAGGATCGGAATGGTGGAAGAAAAAACCCATTTTTTGGTCTCTCTCTCTCTCTCTCTCTCTCTCTCTCTCTCTCTCTGTCTTACTGTGTAGCCCTAGAACATACTATATAGACCGGGCTGGGCTTGAACACACAGAAATTACACCTTTAGTCTTATTTTGAAAAAGATTTATTTATTTAATTTTATGTGAGTACATCCCTGTCTCTACACACACACACACACACACACACACACACACACACCAGATCCTATTACAGATGGTTGTGAGCCACCATGTGTTTACTGGGACTTGAACTCAGGACCTATGGAAGAGCAGTCAGTGCTCTTAACCGCTGAGCCATCTCTCCAACCCAAGCACCTTCAGTTTCTAGAGCAGGCTCTTTGCCCCTGTAGTTGACCTACCTTTCCTATGTCCTACTTACCAGCCTCGGAGGAGAGGACAGGCCCAAGGCTTTTAGCAATTCTAACTGGCTACATTGGGAAAAAAAATAATCTTGAGGGCATGCAGCCTCAGAACAGCAAGACCCCTATCAAGTCACCTGTGTGTGAGGCACAGTGTGTGGGTGGGCAACACCAGCTTTCAACAAGCCAGGTTGGGATCCGGTGGGTGACACACTCCTGTTGTAATGTGGTCTCTGACCACCAGGGGACAGCAGGAGCCCAGCTTTGGTCTTGAGGGGCCGGAGGCCTCTCTGCTGTAGCTGGTGTAGCCACTCATGCCTCAGCCTTGAGCAGCCCAGATAGGGAAGAGCCCCTTACCCCACCCAGCACGGGGCCTGGAGGAGACACTGTGAAGATGGAGTGGTTCCAGGAGCTGTTGTTCCAACTTCCAGCCTGGTAACTGGTCTCTTTAAAACACAACCCAGGGAGGACTGTGTGGAACGGGGTAGTAGGAGCTATGTGAAGGAAGAAAGGGAGGAAGGCCCTCTTGCCCTGACCATTCAGGGCCCAGGTGAGCATATTCTTTCAGCTCCATTTATGGCGGGATCCTGAGCAGTCACTCCATCTCTCTGGCCTTGGTTCCTTCCATAGGGACGTTTCAGGATTAATGAGGTCACACGAAGTAGGGGCTCGACTACCGTCTAGAAGGCTCGTGGTCTAGGGACACAGCCCAGTTGTTAGAACACTTGCCTAGCTTACAGATCCCCAGCACTGCATGAACCAGGCATGTGGTAAATCTATGAAATCCGGGCACTTAGGAGATGGAGGCAGGGGGATCAGAACTAAGAGGTCATCCTTGGCTACATATTGAGTTTGAAGCCAGTCTGGGCCACTAGAAGACTGTCTCAAAAATAAAGTATCTTTTGGCAACTCCCTTCAACTCCTGAGGTTCTCTCTCTTTCCCTCTCCCCCTCTCTGTGTGGTGAGGGTGAAGACACTCCTTTCTGTGGGCCCTTATCATTTCTAGCCTCTTCAGCAGGTTCTGGGCTCCTCTGACACTGTAGCTACTGGAAGCTAGGCTAAAGGTAGGTGGTTTGGAGGGTCCTGGGTGCACCTCATGGGCAGGAGGTTCTGATTGTGAGTGCTGCTAGTGCCAACAAGAAAGGGGCGTGGGGGAAGGGAATCCAGAAGTATAGGATGTACGTTTTTATTTCCTTGGCAAAGTGGGGCACTGGACCCGTCGTTGCACATGGTCTGTGGAAAGAGGGAAGGCTGGGGACTTGGGGCTGGCCCAGTGTTTGACTTCGGTTCGCACTAGCCCTTTAGACTACCTCATTCCCGAGATGGGCATCAGGATCCCGGGGTGCCCAGTGGTCCTGGACTTTTAGAACACTGGGGCCTGGGCACAGTCAAGTCATGTAACTGTGCGCAGGCTCCCCGCCTCCAAACCGCGGCGGCGGCGGCGAGGCGGTCGCCGCACGTGTCTGGGGGCGGCTCCTGCCTGCGGCTGTTCCTTGTTCGTAGTCTCCCTCTGCAGGGCCTGCCCCGCCTCTCCCACCCATTCCTGGGGAGTGAGGACCCCCAGCCCGGACCCCGAGTACAAGGCAGGCCCTGTAATCGGAGCCTGGGCCGCATGTGGCCGCGTCACCGGAGAGAGGCCGGCACCTGCGGAGGACGTGTCTGGCAGCGGCCCCAAGAACAGCCCGTCCTGGGGGCGGGGCGAGCCGAGCGCGGGAACTGGTGCGGGAGGGCGTTCGCCCTGCGCCCGCCTGGGGGCCCGCCAAGTGCGCGCAGGGAGCTGCTTACGGCTGGGGACGGCGGGGTTCTTTAACCGCACACACCCCTCGGAGCCTCCAGCCCAACCAACAGGGCAGGAGTTGGAGGCAGGGAGGACTGGGGGTGGGGGGTGGGGGAGCATTCCAGGGGCTCCCGCCATCGCAAACAGAATCAAACTCCATCCAGGGCTTGGTCCAAGTGTTCGTTAAGATCGAGGCCAGTGATTCTGACTGCTGAGTGATCTCAGGCAGGGTGCGGAACCTCTCTGAGCCTTTGTCGTTGCCCTGTTCTCTCTCTACAGGCTGTTGGATTAAAGCAGGAAGGGAGCCCAAGCCAGATACTGGTCAGAGCCCGCAGTAGGCACAAGATGGAGACTTTTTTGGCCTTCGTGAAGGTGCATCATTATCAGGAAGGCAGCTGGACCCCTGCCCCCAACATGAAGAGACCCCAGAAAGACTGTGGGAGGACTGCTCTCTGTCCATGACTCTCCAGAAGTCTCCAGAGGCAACAAAGTGTGTCACCCAGCCCTTCGGCCTTCTCCCTCTAGTCCTGACCCTGGGCCTGCATTCTCCACCTTCCTTGATGGATGGGTGACATGTGGCTCATGGTTTCATGGAAAATTCTTCAAGGCCTTAATTTATCTGATATGACAGCTCAGGGTCTTAGAATCTGAGAAGGCAGCTTTAAGGGCCAGAGGAAAGACAAGTCTCAACTCCACACTTGTTTCTCCGGGAGGGCCCCAGAACCTGGGGTTCTAGGTCAGGGGTGTGGATGACCAGGAGAGCCATCCACGCAGACAGGAAAGGGAGGCTTGAGGCGGCCAAGAAACTGGTGTTGCCCAAATCGGCCACCGGGGGGCAGAATGAAGCCAAGGACAGGCCTCCTGGATTCGGACTCTGCTCTGGCTAGGGGCTGGAAGACTCTGAGCACCCGGCTTCCTCGGGGCGCCCGGAGTTCCCGGAGTTCCCGTAGCTGACCAGCTATGCGGGTTGTTGTGAGTGCGATCCCGGGACGTTCCAGGAAACTGAACTGGCTTAGCTGCTCCAGTCTCCTCTAAGAATTAAAGGGCAGGAGGGCTCGGGCCAAGAGCCTTCCTGCGTTACAATTCAGCAGGAGAGTGTAGGTTAAGCTGGCCTTAATCACCTAGAAGCCATGCAAGGTTTTGATATAGCCAGCCCATTTTCTTCTCGGAACATACTACTGAAGTGTCCGCCTGCCTGCTGTGTGTTCTAGCTTCAGTCAGTAGCTGCACCGCGGAGTCAGCTCCTAACTTTTAGCGATTTAGGACACAAAATTTATTGATCTATTTATTCATTCATTCGTTTATTTTCGGTGATGGGGATGGAACCCAGAGCCAGCGTTCATACTTCTCAAGTGCCTTACCACTGAGTCACCCCCAGCTTTCAGATTTTATCTCGTACTCCATCACTGGCCGAGTGGCTGTGTCTGAGCCTTGCCACAGCCCTCTGCTCCTTATTTGGCCAGCCAGGTGGGTACACAGAAAACCAGCTCCTATGGTTGTAATGTCACTGGGTGCACACAGAAATGTCGCTAACAACTGATGGCAGAAACTGGTCTTTGAATTGGGATCTGTGGTCTTTCTGGGTGCTCCAGGAGAGGCAAGAGATGAAGTACACACACTGCCCAAGGGTATGGGTGAAGATTGTGGGAGAGACTCATTCTGCTCACTAGGTCCAAGGGAGCGGTCCCACAGCTTTTAACACCACACAAGAAAGAAGTCAGGAAACTTGTGTCTGATGAGCCCGGGCACCAGACCAGAGCCCCATCCCCCAGCTCTCCACAGCAACACAGTAAAAATGTTCTTGTTTCCTTTGGATGTATTTTTAATGTCAAAAATAGAAGACGATTCTTGTAGCCAGACAGATGTTTACTTACCTACAGGTCCCTTGGGTTGGAGGGCTAGACGGGGAACTTAACCCTACTCCTGGAAGCAGTGTGCCTATCAGGACATTTGATGGGATTTCACCGTTACAGACTTGCAGAGCGATCACTTTTTACCTGTGTTGAGATGGACAAATAAGCAGATGAAATAGGAATACATGAAAGGAGAAAGCAAGTGATACAGACAACCTGAGGTAGGGATGCCCTAGCCAGACTGATGTCCAGTGAGGCAGCCTGCAGTACAGCTCATCTGGTCATCTATATGGCTTCTCCCAACAAATAGGGCCTGATAGCTCCACACCACAGGGAGTGTGTTCAGTCCTCTGAGACTGCTGAGGCCTGGGTTGTGGGCAGGTTGGGCCTTGCCATCCTTGACAGCTGCAGTCTGGGCATTGGGATTTTGGGGAGACCCTGGTCGGAGGCCAGGTGGTCACTAACAAGTGTGGAGTGTGGTCCTGTGCCCAGGGTCTCTGGAGAGGCCCATGTGGCTTGAACACAGGGACAGAACAAAGCCCTGCCTCCTTCTGACCCTGGGCTAGTCGATTTTAGCCTTTAGCAAGGGGTTCTTGGGGCCCCTTGGAAGCTTTCATTAGTTTTATTTTACTGAAGAAAAATACTGTGACATACCGATGCCCTGAGAGATTTGTAATATGGTGTACTGAGAAAACTAAATCCTTACAGGTTACAGGCACTGGTCCCTCCACTAGAGCAGCTTCCAAATCCTGTCTCTCACCTGTTCCAGGACCGCCTGTTTAGTCTGGCCCCTGGCTTCAGGGTTTGACTCCCTAGTTGGTCCAACCTACCTAACCCTGTAAACAGAATTCTCACAGGCATCTCTACTAGGAGCAGAGAGCTTGGGACTCTGCAGGGCCTTTCAAGTATGTCCAGAAGTCCTGGTTCCCCACGGCGGGGGTGGGGGGTGGGGGGTGAGAGGGCGAGCTCCTGGCACATTCCTGAGTCACCTTCTCCATTCCCTGCCCTAAATAATGAACTCCTTTTGGCGGCGGCGGGGGTGGGGGGAGTTGTCGGGGGGGGGATGTCGGGGGTCTCTGTCAAGTCTGTCTGTGTGTTTGTGTGAGTATCCAGGGCCCCACCAAGAGGCACCGCTGTGGAGGAGGGGTGGGTCATTCCTTCTTTCCTAGCACAACTACTTCCAGCCAACTAAGGTAGGCAGAACTGGGGGCCGAATATGGCATGACCCAAACCCAAGGTCCTGAGCATCTATCAGTGTCATGATGTAGGCACAGGCCAGGATGGGCCCAACTTTGTGTTTCAACTTCTGGGTAGGTGGGCCTATTATAGATCAGGCTACAGACCCTGGTTCAGGTCCTTAAGATCTCCACAGTATTGTTCCTCGGGAAAAGAATGGAGGTGACCCCTGTCTCTAACTCGGTGATAGAGGCTTAGGGCCAGCAGGTGTGCAGATGCCTCGAAGGCAGATACTTAGGCCTGGGTGCAGAGGGTGGATCCAGCCATGGTACTGCCAGGGCCAGGACCCAGCTGGTAGTGGCAGGTTAAAGCCCTAATCAGTTGGCGCAGTCCTAGGACCAGCGCGGGCCGCGGGGACCGAGGGACCTGCACCGACGTCGGCATCGCCGAGGGGCTGTGCCCAGCTCCATGGTCCGAGGGGGCGCGCGCGTCGCGGCTGCGCGAGCCCCCGCCTGCAGACAAAGGAGCCCGCGGGGGGCGGGGGGGATGGGGCGAGGGGGAGGGGCGTCGCGGTGTCACGTTACCGCCCGCAGAGCTCTTTAACTGGAGCCCCGCCCCTTGTCCCGCGCAGCCCGCCCGCCGAGCGGCCGCCAATCAGCGCCCGCCCGTCGCCCGCCCCGCCCGGCCCCGGGGGTGTGTGCGTGCGGCCAATGAACGCCGCGCGGGGGCCGGGCCTCTGTGGGCGGGGCGGGGTGCGCCCTCCAATCGCCGCGGTGTTGTTGAAACTGAAAATACTACATTATGCTAATCGTGAGGAGGCCCGCG
Source organism: Rhynchomys soricoides (assembly GCA_019843965.1). NCBI lineage: Eukaryota > Metazoa > Chordata > Mammalia > Rodentia > Muridae > Rhynchomys > Rhynchomys soricoides. The sequence continues at coordinate 624,435 of JADRCH010000238.1, read as the reverse complement.
CGCGCGGGGGTGGGGCCAGCGCGTATAAAGGGGCGCAGCGGGTTGGGCGTTCCACAGGCCGAGTGCGCTGTGCTCGAGGGGTGCCGGCTAGGCCCGACTGAGAGCAAGCGAACAGGCAGGCAAGCTCCGAGGGGGCGCGGCCCAAGCTGGACAGGACAAGCGATCGAGACGCAGGAGCCGTCCATCACCAATCAGCCAGGTAGCCGCTGCGTCCCTAGGCAGAGGCGGACGCGGGCTGTGCAAGGGGTCTCACCCACGCCCAGCCTCCGCCCTCCTCCTCTCCCCTCTTCCTTCTCCTCCCGCTCCCTTCTTTCTCGCTGCCCGCGTTTGCACAGCCTTCGACCATGGGCATGTCCGACGTGTACCTCCGCAGCAGAACAGCGATGGAACGTTTGGCCTCCAGCGACACCTTCCCAGTGATAGCGCGCAGCAGCGCCTGCCGCAGCCTCTTCGGGCCTGTAGACCACGAGGAGCTGGGCCGTGAGCTGCGGATGCGCCTGGCGGAGCTGAACGCCGAGGACCAGAACCGCTGGGACTTCAACTTCCAGCAGGATGTGCCTCTTCGAGGCCCTGGTCGTCTGCAGTGGATGGAGGTGGACAGCGAGTCTGTGCCCGCCTTCTACCGCGAGACGGTGCAGGTGGGGCGCTGTCGCCTGCAGCTGGGGCCTCGGCCACCCCCGGTGGCCGTGGCTGTCATCCCGCGTTCTGGGCCGCCGGCTGGCGAGGCCCCCGACGGCCTAGAGGAGGCGCCTGAGCAGCCGCCCAGCGCCCCAGCCTCGGCCGTGGTCGCGGAGCCCACCCCACCCGCGACCCCGGCCCCGGCCTCAGATCTGACCTCAGACCCGATTCCGGACGTGACCCCTGTCGCAACCTCAGACCCGACTCCGGATCCGATCCCGGACGCGAACCCGGACGTGGCGACTCAGGACGGCGAGGAACAGGTCCCTGAGCAGGTCCCTGAGCAGGTCTCTGAGCAGGGCGAGGAGTCGGGTGATGAGCTGGGAACTGAGCCGGTCTCTGAGCAGGGCGAGGAGCAGGGCGCGGAGCCGGTCGAGGAGAAGGATGAGGAGCCGGTGGAGGAGCAGGGCGCGGAACCGGTCGAGGAGCAGGGCGCCGAGCCGGTCGAGGAGCAGAACGGAGAGCCGGTCGAGGAGCAGGACGAGAATCAAGAGCAGCGCGGCCAGGAGCTGAAGGACCAGCCTCTCTCGGGGATTCCGGGACGTCCTGCAGCCGGGACTGCTGCGGCCAATGCGAACGGTGCGATCAAGAAGCTGTCGGGGCCTCTCATCTCCGGTGAGCCCCGCACGGCCCCGCCCCGGCCCGGCCTCGCTTTGTCCAGCCGGCCGGGCTCTCCCTCGCCCTCGGGGGCCTCGCCCGGTCCCCGCCTCCTCCCGTGGCATTAAAGGGCCCGCGGCGCTTAGGGCGCGGTTGCGCCCGCACCCCTTTCCTACTGGTAGGGGTGCAGCTTCAAGGCTCCCGAGCGTGCAGTGGGAGGGCGAGCCTGGCCGCGACCCACTCGGATCGCGGTCTTTGGCTCGGGCCGCGGGAGCCCCTTAGGGAGCCGTGTGTGCGGCATGGAGGGGGTTAAGTGCGGCGGCAGCCCCGGGGGGCTTGGCCGCGGGACAAGGGGAAATGCTTACACAGCACATTGCGCGGCGACGTAAACAAAGCTGACCCGCCGCGGACCTCGGCGCGGGCGGGGATGGCGCCCCCACCCCGGCCCCGCGCCTTGCGCACTTCGCGGGTCCCCTCGCGGGTCTCTGGGCCGGCCCCGCCCTGACCGGCGCGCGTTGTCGCCCGCAGACTTCTTCGCCAAGCGCAAGAGAACTGCGCAGGAGAACAAGGCGTCGAACGACGTTCCTCCAGGGTGTCCCTCTCCAAACGTGGCTCCTGGGGTGGGCGCGGTGGAGCAGACCCCGCGCAAACGTCTGCGATGAGTTAGGTGAGTCTGGCGTCCCCCCGGGGGTCGCGGAGGGGCCGCCCCTGGGGAGTTCCCGCCGTGCCTGCTCACCTGAGTCCCTCTTCCCGCAGTTTAGAGCCTTACGGCCAGAGAGAACTTGCTGGGCATCTGGGCAGCGGACGATGGAAGAACTCTGGGCTTCGGCTGGGACCTTTCATTCATGTAGCAGGAACCGGAGATGGCTGCGCAGAGCAGCCCACGGTTTTGTGGAAATCTGAAAACTGTGCAATGTATTGAGAATACTCTGTACCATGTGCAAGGAGTACGCTGGTCCCAAGGTGTAAAGCTTTAAAATCATTTATGTAAAATGTTTAATCTCTACTCGCTCTCAGTGCAAAAAAAAAAAAAAAAAAAAGAAAAAAAAAAGAGAGAAACTAGAAAATGTAGAACGAAGGAAAAAGATGAGTAAAAGGAAAAAATGTATATTTGTACAAAAAGTTAAAAAAATTATGCTAACTTAATATTTGTATTTATCCATGCGTGGATCCCTCTGTCACGCAACTGCTGGGTTATTGATTATTACCAAAGGCACTAGAAATCACCAGCTTCGGATTACCCACAAATGTAAATCTACTTTTATATTAGACGCTAGGGGAATGGTTGTTGAGTAAAAGCCCCCCCCCAATTCATCTTCAGTTAGCTTACAGTGTCTCCCACTTTATTAGATCGCTCTTAAACTTGGTGACCAGACTGTGGAAATGGTTCCTGTACTGCCCATACCAACTGCCCAGGGCTCCTCGTCCACCAGGTTCTAAATAAAGAGGCCCAACAAAAATCACACTTGTAGTCTTCTTGTTCTTTTACACTTTTGTAGCTCAGAGATGAGGCAAATGAATATGGTGGGTGGAGGCTGGGGCAAAGGAGAGTCAGCCAAACATTGCCACCACTTGACAGGGTGTTGGCTGCTTACAAGGAAGGGGAACAACTTTCACAGGACCTACTGACCTGCTACTCAGGAGTTTGGGAAACAAGTGTCTGTCCCTAACAGACCCTCACAGTTTTTGTCTAACTCCAGCCAGACTCTGATGGGCACTTGCAGGGTTTAGAACAACATAAACTCCCATGTACCTGTGGTTCTCCAAGCTGAAGAACACAGTGGATCCCTGAAAGCTCCAGGACCCCTAGGTCCATAAATCAGAGCTTTGCCAAGAATGGGCAGTGAGATAGTTTGGTAGGGGGTGGGGAGGGGGTGATGAACAGGGGAGAACACAGGGTGGGGTGGACTGGGGATGGGTTCTGACCTAGTTTCTGTGTGAGAATTCATAGCTGTGGCTCCTACATCCCCATGCCCTGTTTCCAGCCAGTCCACTGGATCCAAAGAGACCCCTTTTTGTTCAAAACGGGAAGGGTTCTTTATACCTGGCCTAATGATCAAAGGAGAAGGTGACATAAAACAGATTGTCCATGAAGCCCTTGCAAAGTTTCGTGGGCCAAGAGAGAAGAACTTATGGACATTATTCGGGTGTACAAAGCTGGACCAAGATTTTACAGATGTGTATGGGGGTGTATGATTAACTTAGCCTTCCCTGAAAGGCTAAGCGACCACACTTAAAGGCCCAGTGTGATCAGGCTTTGAGGAATGCCCCCACCCCATTGAGAGGGCAGACCTCAAGGAGGGCAGGCCCTACTGTGTGCAGCAGCCCTCAGCTTGCTGGTAGTTCAGGAATTAGAACCCAGAAAGGAAAACTACTTACTGTATGTGCCCATGGGGGTGGGGGATAGTCCCAGCATTTGCCTGTATGCTAGAGCAGCCCTTTCCTCCATGCCTTGAGGGTGGCCATGGTACTTGAGGTGCCGGACAGCAGAGGCATGGGTTAGGTCCCAACTATTAGAAGAACACTGGGTCAGAAGCCTGGCAGGTAGTCATGGGGTTTCAAGGACATCAATGAGCTATGTGGCACTCACACAGTGCAGAGAGGCCTCTGTTCTCTGCCATGATTCTCACAAACACTAAACCTAGGGCCCACCTGTAACCCCACATTCTGTATTGCTTTGGGGTTCCTCAGAAGCATCCAGGGCTGTGTGAGAACACAGGCCATTTCATGGGTGTGGCAGGGTCTGCAGCAGATACTCAAGATACCTGAGCTAGGAAGCAACATCACACACATGACTCTGAGTCCATGTGGCCCCAGCCAGGCCTGTTTGACCTTGGGAACAAGTTTCTCTATTTGAGCTGGGAAATATTTGGTGTCCTATGGCTGTTGCCCTAGGCATGCAGGATGTCGGGTGGTATTGCACTGTCCTGTGCCCAAGACATAGGAGTAGTTGTTATGTCTGTGGAACTAACTATCCAAGTGGTATGACACATGATGGTGGGTAGGTCACATTGGGAAGGGTCTCGATGGGGGTGATCCAGGACCCCTCAACAGAACAACCTGGACCATGAAGGAGAGGGAAGAAGGGTGAGTGTGCAGGAGCAGAGAAAGAGGAGAAAGGGGAGGCCATGCGGAGGACCCTCAGGCTCTCAGGGGCTGCCTGGAGCCTTGGTGAAACTTGGACTACCATCATATGGGTTATGCTATTGAGGGTGAGTATGCACTTTGGAGTGGGGCTGATGGAGCCACCTTTGTCCCTTTGACCTCCTGAGTTTGATTGACAGGCTATGGGCTGGATTTTTGTGCAAGGCAGTGGTGAATGAAAGCAAAGGGCTCTTGTACAGGCAGAGAGCAGGGAAGCCATCAGGAAGGTGGGGCACAGCAGGAGGGTTCTGTGCTATAGAGGGTGGGTGGCTAATATTCCAAAGGAATGGGGATGCCAGAGAACACGGGAAGACTGAAGTTCCAGGTTCCCAAAGACCCTTTGTGTTGGAAGCAAATATAAAACCAGTGAACCACAGTACATAAAGACCAGTGTTGGACACAGCCAAGCAACACCCAAGCTTTGCTTAAAACAGGGTACAGCAGGGTTCCTAGCAGCTTGCACATGCTGACTGAACAAGATCAGTGGGACTGATGAGGAACCATGCAGAGCAGAGACCCGGAGGCCCTGGGGTATTCCTGGAGCTAGAGTAGAGGTAAGAGTTTGGTAGTGCTGTGAAAAGTATTTAGCTGAAAGGCCTGAGTTGACGTGAAGAATGGGGGTGGGAGCAGTTTGTCAGAGAGCAGAGAGAGAAAGGGCCAACCTCCCTTTGAGAAGTAAATTGCCACTCACTGCCCTGATTTCCCTTCTCCTCAAGACAGGCCTCAAGAACCTCAGAGCAGTTTCATTATATCAACAGGCCTATGGTGAGATATGAGCACCCATGTCACAGATGTGTGGACTGAGGCTTTGAGAAGCAAGCTAGCTTGCCCAGTACCAATTCTGGTTAGACACAGGAGAGAACGAACCAGCGCATAGCCTGGCGGCTCTGCAGGGTCACCAACATTGATCTGGGCTTCTGCTTTTTTGTTTTTGACACATTGTCATTAGTGAAAGTTCACAATTTATATTCAGGTTCACTTTTGGTAGGTTGTCCCGTCTATCGGTTTAGACAAATGTGTGATGCCCAGAGTTCACCATATGATCAAAGAGCAGAATTCATCTGGTTCTGCCTCCACTCCCCCCAGAAATCCTGTTCATTTGGGCCCCCATAGTTTTGCCTTTGCAGGATGACTGGCTGCTTACATTCAAGGCTCCCCATGGCGTTTCTGTGGCCTCCCTTTCTTTTTAACACACAGTTATTGTAGCTGTAGGGTGCTCTACACTAGTTTGTCTCACCTCCCTCTGAAGGGAATCATGGCTGCTTTCAGTTTAGGCAAATTTGACTAAAGTCTTTGTAAACATCTGTATACATCCAAGTTTTCAGTTCATTCGGGCAAATACCAAGGCGCTCAGTTGATGTGACCCATGGAAAGAGCCTGTTTGGTTTTGAGAGAAAGCACCAAGCTGCCTCCCAGAGGGGCTACAGTGTTCTGATCCCAACAACAATGAGGGAGTTCTTGTTGGGACTGGTCTCAGGGCTTCTTCTCTTTGTACCATGTCTACACCAATTCAGGTGAACCAGAGAACAGAAACCAGCTGGCAAAACGGCTCAGCAAGCAGAGGTACCTGATGCCAAGGCTGATGGCCTGGGTTTGCTCCCTGGGACCAGGTGATGAAAAGCAAAAACCAGCTTCCACAAGTTGTACTATGTGTACCCCATGTGCGCGTGCACACACACACACACACACACACACACACACACACACACACACACTGTAATAAAAAAAAAGAAAAGAAAGAAAAATCTGTACCGGGGATGTGATTTAGCAGTCAGAGTGCTTTTGAGGCTGTCCTAGGCCAAACATGATGCTCCAAAACAAAAGCCCCCAATTAAAAAAAAAAACCCTCCATTTAATCTATAGTAAAAAAAAGAAAAAGGAAAGTCAAACCTAGAATCCTGTGTGTATGGCTCATGTCTAGTGCCTCAAGAGCTCCAGGTCAGCCTGAGTTGCAAGTGGGGACCCTGTCTCAAGAAAGTAATTAAAAAAGGAGAGATAGAAACCATCTTCCAGTTTGCACATGACCAAGACAGCATAATTAAAAACTGACACTGAGAGTTGGGGCTTTATCTCTGTTCATTGGCTTCTTTGACCTAGCCTAGAACAAAGAATCAGAGCTGTGGTTAATCCTTTAACTAGCTCTGAGGTCACTTGCATTATTACCAGGATATATGCTGCCCTTTCCTGTGGGGAGTCTGCCTCTCCTGCACTCTATCAGACCTTTCACATGTGACTCTTGCTGCCTAGTGAAATATGACTGTTCTATGTTGCTTCTAAAATGTTCTGCCGTTTTGTCTCTGCCTTGGGACGGTCAACATCTGAGACAGGCTGCTCCTTCCCAGAAGACAGAGCAGAGAGTTAACCACAGCCCACTAGTCTGGCTGTCATAGAGAGTGAGAAATGTTCCTTGCTTTCTGTCAGCTATTGAGGGTATGGGGTGTGCTTGTTATGCAGTACAGTAAAAACCAAGTCGACAGATACACTTCTCAGCTCACCATCTACAGACCCTGGTAGCACTGTCTTGGCATTCTGGAGACTTGGTGCTGTGTTTTGTACAGTGTTTGAGTGTATCTCCCAAGGGTTCATGGGATGGAAGCTCTGTCCCCAGGATTTTGGTGTGAAGAGGTGGAGGAGATAGTTGGTGGTCCTTAGTAAATTGGGAGTAGACCCTTGGGAAGGATTGTGGGATCTTTTGTCATCCTCTGGCTTCCCATTTTGTGATGAGCTTTCTTCCTCTCCCAGATACCTACCATGAAGCTCTCAATAGAAACTAGCAGGTCCTGGTATTGTATTGTATCCTAAAACTGACGGAACTCTGAGCTAAGCAAATCTTTTCATTTGATAAAGTATTCAGTTTCATATAATATGTTATAGTAACAGGATATGAACTAATACAAGTAGAAATGTGTCCAGGAATGATTCACAGACTCTTGAGAGTTAGAGACAGTTCTTATCAATACCAAATCCAGCTGTAGAGATACTGACTATCTTGGGATGTGTGATGTAGATTAGCCAGGGAGTACAAAGGGTAAATGGCCTCACTCAGCCAGCCTTGTGGACTTGGGAAGAAATGCTTTGATTTCTACTGCCCTTGGAAGCTCTGGAAATGATCTTTCTGCTTTGTCCATGTGGCTTCAGCACCATCTCAGTTCCCATGCTGTCTGGCTCTCACCATGGCTACATACGCACCACACAACGTCACCAGCATGGAGCCGGATATGGATCACAACTGGCATCCTCTCTTCCACAGCTAACAACTGTCCCAAGTCTTTTGTCAAGTCAAGAACCAGTCAGTGCTGTGTGGTTGAGACAGTGCCTGTGATTATGAGTTGGAGTCTGGGGAAAGCAGGGGGAATGATATGTCTGTATTTCATGAGGTAAGAGTGTAGAGAGTGACAGAGGTTGAGATCAACATCCAACACAGCTCATCTCCTGCCTCATCCAGGAAGAAACTGACAGCAGTCCCCCCCCCCCCCCAAGTCTTGTCCTTGGGCCTGTGGATGCCAGAGGCCATGTGCTAGTGTTTTGGGGTGGATGTCCCAGGTAGAAGCGGAGCAACCTCTCAGCCTGGCCCTGGAAGTGGCACCTTTTTACCTCTGCTGCATGTGATTCTCAGCAGAGAGACCCCCAGACTCAAGAAACAGGAGGCAGAGTTTGCTTCTCAGGGGCAACAGGGATGAAGACTCTACAGCCATCATGGCAGGGCAGCTCTTAGTGTGGAGTTGACTTCAGGGCAGTAGGTAGTTGTCATCTGATTTTCAAACAAAAGCATTTCCCCCCCTTTGAGCAAAAAATACTCAGCAGTAAAAACAAACACACACACAACCAAAAACCAAAAACCAAAAAACTTCTTAATGAGTTCAGTGCACTTTCAGGGAGGAGGGCAATAGAGGTAATGAGGGGTGTATATGTGTATATGTGTGTGTATGTCTATGTCTATGATGTATATATATATATATATGCATAAAACTTCAAAAACATAAATTAGGGTTAGGAACGGTTTCATGGTTAATGTGTTTGTCACATAAGTACAGACAGGAAGGAGACTTTGGATCCTCAGAGCCCATACAAACACCAGGTAGTCATGGTGGCCTGCCTCTAGTCCCAGAACTTAGAAGACAGAAACAGGGGATCTCTGGAGCAAACGTGCTGGTGGGACTAGCCATATCACTGAGCTCTGGGGTCAACCGAGGGACTCTGCATGTCTGCCTCAGTGACTAAGATGGAGAGAAAGTGAAGACTCAAAACCCAGGTCCAATGGGCACACTTGCACACACATGTGCACCCATAGATTTGAACACACACGCATACCACATATATGTGAACACTCATGTACATTATATATGTGTGCAATACATGCGTGTACGTGTATACACACATGTATGCACTCCATACATGAAAAGGAAAAAAATAGAAACAGGCCAAATTTAGAAAGCAGTGAGAGTCAACAATGAGTAGAGAATTCGTGTAGTATGTTAAATACACACAGCTTTTAATGGAATTAAACCATGATTCATAAAGAAATAAAAAAATATAAGATTAAAAAGGTTCTTGGGTCTGGAGATGCTGCTCAGTCCGCTGAGTGCTTGCCTGGCGCACAGGAAGCCCTGGATTCCATCCGCAGCACCACATCAACAGGGTGTGATGACCCATGCCTGGGATCCCAGCTCTCAGAGGTGGAGACAGGAGAACCAGAAGTTGAAAGTCATCTTTGTTACATAGCAAGTTGAAGGGCAGCCTGGCTATATAAGACCCTGTGTCCAAAAAGAAAAAAAAAATTTTGTTTGAAATTCCCAAATGGCTTTCTGCTTGCTACATCAGGAAAATGAGCACATAGGCAGGAACCAAATAACCACCAACAGGCTGGCAAGGACACTGAATCCAGGAGCCAGTGAGATAGCACCATCAAAACACTTAGCCAAGGCACTCACTGGTAGCTTTCTGCCTTTGTTTCTGTGTTGTGTGTATGTGTGTGTACACAATACACATATGCATGGGCCCTATCACACTGCGCTTGTATGTATTTGCACACACATCTATTTTCTGTTTTTAAATCTGATTTTACATTTATTTATTTTATTACATTCAATTTTTGTGTGTGTATTTATGTGTGTGCTCACACATGTGGAAGTCAGAGAACAACATGAGAGTTGGCTTTATCTTTCCACCATGGGAGTCTGGAGAATTGAATTCAGGTCTTCATGCTTAGTGACATCCATCTTTATCGAGTGAACTTTGAATCTCTTGGGTCCTACATTTATGAGTAGGCATATGTGTGTGTAGGAGAATGTGTATGTGTGGAGATCAGGGGACCAAGTGGAGGAGTCAGTTCTCTCCTTCCCTGGTGTGGGTCCCAGGGATGGAACTCAGGTAGTAAAGTTTGGCAGCAGTACCATCTGGGCCTTAATGTTTCTTTTTTGGTAACTTTGTATCTGATCTTGAATTTTTCTCAGCAACTTGTAATAGTATTGCTTACACTTCCTGAAAGTTTCTTAGGGAAGTTTGAAAACAGGGCCAATAAGTAGTCTAACAACAAAATAACAGCAAACTCCCCTCCCCTTCTGTTTCCATCTCCGTTTTTGTTTTTTTTCTGTAGTGAGGTGAGAAGATCCCTGCTTCCTGCATATGCTCACTGGATTTACGCACCCAACTGGCCTTGTCCTCAAGTGAGTCCTCTTCTCCACTTTCAGGAGCCTTCATCAGGAATGCCTATCCGGGATCCCTCCTCAGTGTTGTCTGTCTAATACTGTTCTCTGTAAGGCCCTGTGCCAAGTCTTAGGAGATGCTGAGTAATTTTGTATTCAATACCACTGTGTATCCACTGTCCTTGTTGGGTGGCTCCCCACTGGAGGAGGGCATGTATACTTGCCTGGGAGCCTTAACTGGTCCTATGCTGCTGCTGAGCTTTGGAGTCATTGATCCATCTTTGGTGACCAACAGGAACTAAAAAGGGAGTAGCTCATGGGGATGCTAATGGTCGAAGGAGCCGCAATCTGAGGATCTCATCCACTGAGAGACAGACTGGGTTCCTCAGCTGCCACGAGCTGCCCTTTGGGATGTAATGGCTTGTATGCGGTTAGAACTCATCTTTTCTTAGCTAAGCATGGGGGCACAGGCCAAGAGCTGGAGAAAGTAGGATCAGAAAGTCAAGATCATTCTCTACTACGTAGTGAGTTCAAAGCCAGGCTAGGCTACATAAGACCCTGCCTCAACATAAACAAACAAACAAACAAACAAATGTATGTAAAATTTGGAAAAATATAACTTTTTATTCTTCCCCTTGAAACCACCTACTTCTTTCCTTAGGGGGCTGCCCCAGGGGCACATTGGCAGTCCTAGGGACCATGGGCAGGGGCTTGGTTTGAGATGGTTGGCTCAAGGCTGGGAGATCAGAGCATGCTAAGCTCCTTGGTTAGTATCCATATGAACAGGGATTGTAGCTGTCCAGCTCACATTGGCTGTAGTGGGTCCAGCCTGCCTCTGGGCAGCAGGAGGCTGTAGCCATGCTGGGCTATTCCTGTCTGTGTTTCCTCTCCTTGCCACAGTCTGACTCCTCTTGCCTCCCCATGGGTTTAGCTTCTCGATCATGAAAAGGGCAGACGAGTCTGTTTCCCTCTGTGAGCCTGTTTCCCCTTTTTGATGAGGATCATAGGATGCAAAGTCCAGCATCAGTGTCTTCAGGGTATATTAATCTTACTCGAGTCTTCGCGTAGTCTCCCTAGATGCTCCCATCTGTAAAGAACCCAAGGCTCCAGTAATGATAATTCCATTCCCACCCTTGTCTGGTGTGAGGCCTAGGAGACATTTCTTCTGCAGGTAGAAGGGAGTCCCAGCCTTGTTCCTTAATCTCTGGAGGGGCTTTCGTGTTGATGGTCTCATGGGGATTTATTCTTGGGCCCTAACATTTCACCTTCAGTCTTGAACCAAAGCCCAAGGTTTGGATGACAAGGCCTTAACCTTAAAGATGTAGTGAATGCAGACCTGAGAGGCCAGGGTGAAGATACCTGATACTCAGGGCTGGGCTGGGAGGTGCCTGTGTCTAGGAGGCCTGTGTGATAGTATTGAGCATTAAAGGCTTGGGAGAATGGATACTATCATGAAGTCTTGGACATCCTCATTTCCCTTGCACTAGCCACCATCTTGGAAGTAGAGAGCAGCCCATGACAGTTGCTAACCTACAGGTGCCTTGTCCTGGACATGCAAGCTATTCAGGTGTCAGAAATACTTTGAGCTTTTCATATACAGCACAGTGTCAAGTGTTTTGTCATAGTGCACAGGGTAGCTGAGGAAATGGCTTAGTGGTAGAGCACTCACCTAGCATGTGCAAGGCCTGAGGTTAAAATCCCATTATCACTTAAAAATAAAAGTCATAGTTCACAGGGATGCAATGCCCAACAACAGGCAGTGCCCAGTTTCTGGTCCCTGGTGAGAGGTCTGTATCCTCTGCCTCTCACAGTCGAAACTTGTTTGTTTATGGTACTCCAAAGGGTCAGGGAATTTGGGCTTTGCATTTTTTCATTCCAGGGTTACATCATACAGTTCAGGATCTGCTCTTAGAGGTTCACATTGATTTGGATGGTGCTCTGCTTCAACCCAGAGCCCAGCTCATAAATGAGGAGGGAGAAGGGGTGAAGAGAAGAGCTCAGTGTGGGGGAAGAGAAGAGAAGCTGAGATAGAACTCAGTGGTAGAACACTTACATAGCATGTGCAAAGTCCCTGGGCTCTGTCCCCAGCATTGAATGAAAAAAAACAGAAGAGAGGAGGAGGAGGGGGGGAGGAGGAAGAGGAGAAGGAAGAGGAGGAGGAAGAGGAAAAGGAGGAAGAGGAGGAGGAGGAGGAAGAGGAGCAGGAGGTAAAGGAAGAGGAGGAGAATAAGGAGGAGGAAGAGGAGGAGGAGGAGGAAGAGAAGGAGGAAGAGGAGGAGAAGGAAGAGGAGGAGGAGAAGGAGGAGGAGGAGGAGGAGAGGGAAGAGGAGGAGAAGGAGGAGGAGGAAGAGGAGGAGAAGGAGGAGGAGGAGGAGAAGGAAGAGGAGGAGAAGGAGGAGGAGGAGGAAGAGGAGGAGAAGGAAGAGGAGGAGAAGGAGGAGGAGGAGGAAGAGGAGGAGAAGGAAGAGGAGGAGAAGGAGGAGGAGAAAGCTGGGGCAGGGGGAGGAAGTGAGGGTTCTGTGGATACAGGCACTTGTTGCCAAGCCTGCCCTGGGGCCCCACATGGTAAAAGGAGAGAACCTACTCCTGCAAGTGGTCCTCTGGCTTCTACACATGCAGGCCTTGTGTGCACCTCACATATTAAATAGAAAAATAATACAAAGCTTTTTCTTTTTTAAGAGGAAGAAAAGAAGGAAACAGGGAAGAAAGAGAGAGGGGAGAAAGTTGAATTGCCTCACATGGTTGATTTGTCTTTTTTTTTCTTTCTTTCTCAGTTGCTTAGTTCAGGGGTTCCTTGCACTTTTATAGCTGTGTTCTAGGGTTGGTAGGTATTTCCCTGACCCTGCCCTTGTATGACCCACTATCCTGCCCGGCTCCACCCCTTGAAGGCTTTGAACACCAACTAAGCTGGGCTCTTGTGATGCTGAGGAGCTTGGGTCGGCCCTCCCCCATCAGTCTATGAGAAGTGGTGGAATGGGCAGAAATGGCCCTTTGAAAGGGGACAGCATTGGAAAAAACAATAATGGAGATGGTGAGAGACCTCAGGGGAGGCAACAGGGGTTTGTAGCAAGCAGGCTGCCTTTGCTGTGGATAGGACCATTCCTCCCAGGGAACCACTGGAAGAAAGGCGGGGAAGGCAGCTAGCCATTGCACACAGAGAATTGAGCCCTTTTAAACTGACTGCTGGGTGGGACGTCAAGGAGACCAGCCACACAGCCACGACAGGCAGTCACACAAGTGTCCCAAGCTGGAGTCACTGGAGGTTAGAAATGCCCAAGCAGGAAATGAGATGCAACTTATAAAAGACATCAAAGGAAATGGAAAAAATTCTAATATGTGAGGGAGGCAAAGGTGGGGGAGGAATGCTGGCCTTCTAACAGGGCATGGGGGAGGGGACAGAGGGGATACCAGGATCCTGGACACCTGCGTGTGGGGGTGTTACACATATACCCCATCCCATCAAGAGACCTGCTGCGGCCCTGCTCCACTTTGCCAACTCCTCTAGCCTCCAGGATGTGGCCTGTGTGGCTGTCCAGTGGGGTGCATGCAGGCAGCCAGCTTGGGGCTGGCAAGGACTTGGGGACTGAACACATGCCTTTTCCTGGAAGAAAGTCCTGGTAGGTGTGTGCCAATGCCTGAAGAGCCCATAGGGAGTGGGGCTGCCAAGTCCTGCTCTCACTGAACAGAGATGGAGTGTCCAACAGAAAGGGTGCTTGTGTTGAGGGAGGATGGTGGCTGTCCTTGGATACACCCATGGGTCTCAGCCTCCTTCTGCTCAAATCTGGCTCCTCTTGTCCTTTGTGTCATGTATTGTTAGGAATTTAAATGTGGCTCTTCTAGACACACACGGTGGCCAATGCCTGTAATCTCAGTACTCGAAAGCTAAGGCAAGAAGACTGTCAAGAGTTGGAGGCTATCTTGGGCTATATAACGAGCTCCAGGTTAACCTGGAATAGAGTGAAATCCAGTTTTATAGGGGAGGGGGAGGCTCATGCGGATGATCTCAGTATTCAGGAGGCTGAAGCAGGAGGATTTCTATGAGTTCTCGGCCAGCCTGGGCTACAGAGTGAGATTCTGCTTCAAAAAGGCAAAACTAACGCAAACCTAAACCAACCAAACAATAAATGGGCTCTCTACTCTCACTCCTGCCCTTCCTGTGGCTGTCCTGGGGAGAAGCCTCTTTCACGAACCTGGGTGACCCCAGGGAAAGCTTTAGAATGCCAGGGCCTTCCAGGTGGCATTTACCACTTCTTGTCCATCTCAGCCACTGTGTCCCTTTCCAACAGGGAGGTAGATACATGGGTCAGTCCAAACTTCTTAAAGTTCTCCTCAGCCCTCCCAAGTGTGCTCTGTGGTGTGTGTATCAGAAAAGACTAGCCCCTCCCCCGAGCAGGGTCCCCGGAGAGGACCACAGTCCTGGGCTTGCTTTCCTTACTGTGAGGGGAAGTTGGTGCTGCTTGCATGGGAAAACTTCCCAGAAGCGTTGAACTCATTCCGAGCCTGCTCCACTTCCCCACTCAGCGGACACAGGGAAGTTGGCTGGAAGTGGACCCAGACCAACAGGCAAGGCTTTAGCTGGTTTCCGCCTGAATAAGTAGTTAGAACTAATGTAAATGGCGTTGGGCCCTAGCTTAGCAAAATTAGGAGCGCAGCAAGGATTGCTTTTCCCAGATCCTGGGGGAAACAAGGAGACCCACACTTTTTCAACCTCCCAACATTGTGAATGTTAGAATCTGTATGTAACAACTGGGTTCAAAAACGCTTCTGAGGCTGCCTAGTTACACCCCAATTCTGGTGGGTCAGAAGTCTCCCGCCGTGCCCTGCAGGAGGGATGGCTGCAGCCTGAGGTCACCCCAGGACAGAGGGAGGCAGAGTAGGCCTCAGCGGCTCAGTTGGGGGTGCAGGCAGCTGCGCCCAGGCAGAAGGGCAGACGCGCGCCACGGTGGCCCGGATCGCTCTGCCGGGACGGACGACCGAGCCTCCCCCTCCCGGCCGAGGCAGGACTCGGCCCGCCGGTCCTCGGGGAGGGGCGGGAAGGCAGCTGGACCCGGCAGCGATTTATGGGCCTTTCAGGAGAGCAGGTGCCTCCTCGGGCCGCTCATTGTCTCACGGGCTTCACAATGGGGCTGCGGCAGCCGTAGAGCCTCCCCCGCCGCGCCTCGAGGCCTGCACGGGCGCCACGCCGGACCGGGGCGGCGCAGGAGTCCCGGATCCGTTCATCCATCCTTCCATCCTTGCAGCCATCCACCCGTCTTTTCATCCACGTAGCCATCAATCTTTCCATCCGTCCATCCACCTACCCATCCATCCCTGCCCCCCCCCTCCACGCATCCATGCACGCATGCATCCCCGCACAGCGGTCCTACTCTCTCAGCGTCCCAGTCTGCGTGCCGCCTGGCCCGCCTGGACTCCGGGGACCCCGCGCCCCGACGGTACGCCCACGGCTGCGGCGGCCGTTCCTCCTGAGCCGTCGGGCACCCGGGTCTCCGCAGGGCTGGCACGGCCAGCGCCGCCACGTCCGGGTCGAACACACAGGGGCCCATTCTTCTGGGCTCCGCGCAACCATATGTCAAATCCGCGTCGACGCAGCAGCCCCCCGCTCATTCAGGCGCAGAACGTCCCGCAACAGCGAACAATCGCAACTCTGTTCGTGTCTATTATGGATGCGAACCGGGCGAGAAAAAAAAATCATTTAACGCCAAGAGATAGCCAGCTAATTACCAACCATATGTGAGCCCGGATTCAAAGCCACGCGGAGTTCATTCTGAGTCCCGGCGACTTTATTAGGTATAGAAGACAGATGTCCCGACAGCCCACGCATCACAGAAAACCGTGTCAGGGAGTTTTTGAAACGAGGGGAGAGATCTTTAAACATTAAAGGCCCAGCCTGCTGATGGACTGGGCCAGGGTCTGCTGGGACCAGGGCCCTGGGAGTAGGATTTGGCCACTGGCTGTGCCAAAGTCTTGCCTGGCTGGCCCAGGGGAGGGCCCCTCTTTTCCCTTGGCTGTAGACTCAGGTGTTCCAGAGGCCCTTTAAGATTTATGGTATCTATCAGGACGTTGGGACTACCTTCTCGGGAGCTTAAGAGATACTTTCTCTTTCCTCTAAGGGGGTTTTTAGTAGAGAGCTGTGTCGGTAGGATCTGGTTAAATCACCTAGCCTGGGTCTGCCTAAACGTGGCATATAATATGTTTTTTTGCTTGGAGTGGAAGAAATGAGTGACTTGGTGAATGAATAAATGAGCCCGAATGTGGCAGCCTACCCAGCTATGAAAACCCCCTGGGAATGGGGGTGGCAGAGTGGGTACAATAGCAAGGAAAACACCCATGATTCCTTTACCAAGAAAATAGTCTCTGGTCACAAGCTTCCAGTTCTGTGATGACGGAAAAGGAGAAGCAAGCAAGTGAACTGAGAGAGGAGAGTAGAGAAGAGAGACAGACAGACAGACAAAGACAGACTCACACACAGAGAGACATACAGAGAAACAGAGAGATCTTCCTGTTTTCCATGCAATGTAATTATGTCCCAGCTTTCCCCCCTTGTTATTCTTTTAAGCCAAATGTCTGAATAAAAGGATTATGCCCCCCCCCCCACCTGCGATTGACAGGCAGGGGCCTAGATTAACTGCGGCCCATGCCTTCTGATTTTTTTTTTCTATGAAAATAAGTGAGGTCAGCTGCCACTCAATTGTCACAGAATATATATTTGAGAATTTAAATATTTGAATCAAAGGAAGAGGCTGGGCTTTACATCTATGACCAACCAGACCAGCGTGTTCCCCGAATCCCTGTACAAAGGAAACAGTTCACTCCAGATGAATTGTCTCCACCAGGAAGAGTTTGCAGAAGAGGCAGCCAGCTCTCTCCCTTTTGTTTCTGGTGCTTTTGTTTTGTGTTGTATTTTTCTTTCTTCTTTTTCTCCCTCCCTCCTCATCCAATACAGGAGGATGTTTTCTGAAACCTGGGGACTGACTTTGGGCCGGAGGACATGAAGAAACACGTGGAACCTCCCAGAACAGTTCACATCGGAGACCACCCTGACATAAAGAAAAGTTTAACATGTGTGGGTGAAGAAGCTGATAGAAGGAGATGCCCCGAGTCACTCGGACACAAGCAGATGATCATCTGACTCCAGTTGGGAAGGACTGGCTCATGTTCACAGCCTAAGCAAGGATTGGCCCTTCAGCGATCACCCTGGATTTTCAAGGCAATAAATCTCTCTAGTCCTCAGGCCAGACTATTTTAGCATTTAGCCATTAGGAGACACAGAGACTGCACATGGACTGTCTCGATCTGTGAGGATGACATGGTGGGGGACACTGTCATGATCCCCCACATAACATGTGTCCCTATGTGCTAGTGTGAGACTTCTAAAGGACATTGGCTAGAACCACCTTAACAAAATTGCACAAAAGGTCTCTGGGCTAGGGGCAGGTGGCAGCCACTCTTGTCCAAGATCTAGAGGCCAAGGCTGTTGTCTCTTTGAGCAGGAATCTCCTTTGTGGGCTGATGGGATGGAGGCTGGGGTTTCACAGGAAACACCACAGCCAGGGGCCTCAGCGGTTCACACCCCTTGTCCCATGTCCGGAGGTTGGGAGTCAGAGAGGAAGAGTGAGAGGCTGAGGAGCTGGCCCCTCCCAAGGCCTCTGTCCTTAGCTCACAGACTTTATCTTCCTGTGTCCTTATGTGATTTTTCTCTGGGCAGCTATGCTCCGATCTCCCTTCCCCTCACAGATACCAGTCAGAGCGAGTTAGGGTCACCACGGGAGACCCTGGTGTTTCCCCACACCTCCCTTCCCCAGAGGTGGGTCTAGAAGCAGGCTTTGTGTGGGTCTCCATCCTCACTGAGAACAGAGGCACCTTGGAAGCTGGCCCTTATCCAGAGGTGAAGGAGGAAGAGTTGGCAGACAGAGCAGGCTGACTCTTTACTGGGGTTCCTAAATGCCATTCTGCCAGCCCCCTGCTTTCCCAGGTCCAATCCTTCTACGTTAGACCCTTGTGCTTTCCTCGAGCTCCTTTTCTTTCCTGCCCCTTCCCCTCTCTCCTTTTTCTTCTCAAATATTCCCTCTCAACTAGAAGACTTTCTTAAATCCAAAGAAGAGCCTAGCAGGGGCAGATAAGTCAGATGGTCTCCACAGTCCAACAGGATGGCCGGGCTGAGCTTCATACTTTCTGTTTTTTTATCAGTCACATTGCTGCTGTGTGACCCAGGTGGGGAGGTTGACCTCTCTGAACCTTGACCATATTGCTTTGTGGCAAGCCAAATGCTGACCTGCCTCTTCAGCACAGTGAGAAGGAGCTAATGAAAATGGCTGAACAAACACTCCAGGCATTTAAAAAATGTCACATAATTGCAAAATAATAACAATAACAACAATATACTTTGGAATTTTGCTGGAACTGAGAGCAGGCCCGAGTGGAATTTGGCATTAAGTGGTCTGCTCTGGCCTCTGTCCAATGGGGTCTAGTTACTTGGGCACCCCAGGAAGGCATTCTGAGGAAGATTTCTTGTAAAGTGGTCCTGCCACTGGACTCCACCATGTACTGGGGCTCAGGCACCCCCATCGGCCAGGGGCCAGGGGCCAGTTTGGAGCATTGTTGCTACTAATTCAGGTCATGTGGCTGGCAAGTCAGTAATGTTTCTTATACATTTAAAAAAATGCCCCAAACAAAAATGTATTTCTCTGATTGTAAAACTATGTGCCTGTTGAGGGGGTGGGGGAAGGGAGCAAATACAAAGAGGTGCTATTTCTCTTGGTGGAGTCTTGCCTCTGCCATAGCCTGATGTCTGAGGACCTGGACACTCTTGTATTGAGAGGAACCATATTCACATTTGAGGTAAGAATCATGTACTTGGTTAAGCATTGGGATATACATACGTGCACACACAGAGATGGCTTGTTGATTTTTGATAGAGTCATATACAAACAAACCTGCTGTAAGTTAAAAATAACATAAGCCCAAAGTGCAGAGACAAGTTCCGGAATCTGGAGGCCATCCCAGCCCACCTTCACTTGCCTCCTCTACTCAGCTGCTGCTCCCACTCTCCTTAGCCTGCAGCCCAGCAAAACCATCTAACAAAGGCCTCTTGTTAGCTTTCTTGCGATGGGGTCTTATGTAGCACAGGCTGGCCTCAAATTTGCTATGTATCCAAGGCTGGCCAAACTCCTTGATTCTCCTGCCTTTACCTTCTGAATGTTGGGATTTCAGAAGTGCACAGCCCCTACGAAACCTTCTCTTTTATAAAGTAAGAAATCGTGGAGCACCTCATGCAATGTTTTGAATACTATACTGAAAATAAAAATGGAATAGCTGTACAGATCCAAAGTTCAAAGTTCAGGTTCTACTGAAGGGCTGAGACATTTGCAGGCTCCCCAAGGAAGTGGTGCTTTTTTTGGGGGGGGAGGGAGGTGTCAGGCTTCCTGGAGCTCTTGATTCTCCTACTTCTACCTCTCAAATGTTGGGTTCTTTGTTCTTTTTGAGGGGTAGGTCTTGGTATGTTGTGAAAACTGACCTGGAACTCACCATGTAGGCCAGGGTGGTCTCTAGCCTGAGATCCTCTTGTCTCAGCCTCCTAAAGGCTGGGATTCCAGGTGTGTATCCCTGCGGCCTCTGCAACTGTTCAAACTGGAAATCTTTAACCACGATGAGATGTTTAAGAGGCCCAGAATATGAGAGTGTTACAAACAGAACATGCAAAATGCAGCTCAATACAGTACAGAACCAACTGATGGCCTGCTAGAATCCAAGATTCAGCAGAACTGTTGGGATGTGCTTGTTGCCCTGGGGTCTGTGGAGACAGGCAGCTGCGTGGAGCTCATTGGTTACATAGTCTAGCCAATCACTGAGCTCCAAATTCTGTGAGGCCTTTGCCTGGAAAAGTCAGGTGGGTCTCAGGCCCAAAGATCAATCCAGAGGCTAGTCCCAACACCGCCCCCCCAACCCCCCATTACATAGACACAGGAGTGCTCGAGGGGGGTAGTGAGGGGTGGTGTTTGTGGGTGGGGGAGGGGACAGAGTGATGCTGCCATGGAAACATAGGGAGTCACCTCTGCTGAGTCTATGTCATCTTGTCATACAAGATGCTCTACTGATGCAACTGAAAGCCTTGAACTGCCAACCGCTTCCTGTGATGTGGCACGAGAAATCCCACAGCAGTACTACACTGGTGTTGTACATCTGAGTGGCCTTAAACCTAAGATGTGGTAGCCGCAATCTTTCAAAATGGTTGCTAGGAGTATCGAATTGTCCCTATTGTAGGCACTAAAGTCTCCTGTCTTGTCAAGTCACCACAGACAGCAAGTCCTCCAGAAGAGACCATGTTGAAGTCAGGGAACACATCCTTCTGGGAATGAGAAGCAGAGACTTGCTTTGGAGGCTGCAGCGATGTCCGTCCACTCTTACAGGTTTTCTTCTTTCCCCTGGAAGCCAACACAGTTGACCAGATATCCACCTCCAGTCTAGGCTCAGCGTCCTTCCTCAGTCAGAGCCACCTGTGACACCCAAAGCACCCGCTCACTGCTCCGTGTCCTCCCCAGTTCCTTCTCTTCTCTGGTTTCCACTAGTTCCCTTCACCCCATGAGTTTGTGTTGGTGACTTCAAATCTTCTGTGGTAGCAACGCTGCTGTGTGATAAAACAACAATGAGAACAACAACCCAGTCAACCAACCAACCAACAAACAAAACAGCCCTCTTAAGAGGGCAGTGCTCCAGAGAAACCTTGTCTTGAAAAACAAACAAACAAAAAAACCAAACCAAACCAAACCAAAACAAAAAAAAAGAGGGCAGTGCTTTAGTTTTGAATTTTTCCTGATTTTTTTCTTTTAAGCAAATATATTTAAAAGACAAGATGGAGTGTGATAGAGGAAGGTACCTGACAACAACCTCTGGCCCCAATAGGCATTTATACACATTCCTACCATATGCATAAATAAATAAATAACATTGGAGATGCTCACCACCCAGAAGGATGCTGGGAAAAGGTCAACTTCCGGGTGGCAGGTTTAGAAGCTTCTGTGGAGAAGTGACAATATGATGTAGAAGAGAATATTCCCCTTTCCATATGCATTGCAGCTACGGCAGGTGTCCACTGAGGCCCAGGCCAGGCTGTCTATCCAAGACTCACTGAAGATTCGAAGCAGGCATGGGGTCTGGCTTTACTGAGTAGGCCCCCAGAAAGAAAATGGCACCTCTGGCTGTTGAAAGGACTGCAGGGGCTGGAAAGAAGGTCAAAGGAGGTCTGTGAATTCTACATTAACAGGAAACAACTTCCATTTCTAGCCTTGAAAGCTGCCATGATGTCTCTTGGCTGTGCATTTCCTATGAGATATCGCCTACCCACCTCGTGTCATGGTTGGCAGGAGCTTTCACTTGGAGGCAGGATACTCCTCAAGGCAGCAGGTAGGTATGACAAAGAGCAAAGCCCCTGACCACAGCCCAGGGAACAGCATCAGGTCCAGGGTGTTCAAAGGACACCAGGGAGGAGGTTCAGGGGGAGAGGAGTCTAAAGGCTAGGTGTGTGGAGGCAGTATAGGATTGAGCCAGCCCAGGCTGCAGTAGGGTGGGATTGGAGGAGAGGAGCTGCAGCCTGGCCTCAGGTCGGGAGAGTAAGGCCTTGGAAGACAAACTGAATTCTGGGTGCAGTTGGGCCAGACCTCCCGTGTCAACTGACTTCAGAGTGGACCAGTGCAATAATTAGGATGCATCTTCTCTTGAACAGATGACAGGAACACCACCCACTAAAGGACTAAATGACATGTCCAGAGAAAGGGAGTGGAGCTGTCTGACCCATGGAAGATCACGGTTGTCTGGTGTTCTGAGGCTGGGTTGACATCACGCTAGTAAATGGATACACCACAAGGGGACGTGCCAGTCACTTTCGCTTACCCACCTATCCATCTACCCAACTATTTACCCACTTATTCATCTATCTATCCGTCATCCATCCATCCATTTTACTCATTTATTCACTCAGTATTAATCTATTCTTTCATGAATTCGTCCATATATTCATCTACCTAAACACCAACCCACTCATCTATCTGGCTAGCGATCTATCCACCCACCCACTCACGCACTCACTCACCCACTCTCGCACCGTCCATCCCTGTACCCTTCTATCTGTTCAGACAACCTAGCCCAGTCCTGCTGTCGCTCACCTTGGTAAGGCTGCAGGAGGTGAGGCTGACACCCCATCTCCTTCTACCCCACATAGTGCTTGCCCAACCAGGCTGGAAAATAGTTTGGGCGTGGGGGAGGCGGAGGCAAATTTCTGCTTAATTGTAAGGTGGGGCGCCGGGGGCCCCAGTTATGGGAGACCCACATCTGCAGCCCCCGGCAGCCAGGCCTGGGTGGAAGGGCGCAGGCCGAGGGCCTGCCCGGCAGGGGGTCCCGTGTCCCCACCGCCCGCCTCCCCCACCGCCCCGCGCGCAGTCTGTTTGGAGAAGAAAGCGGGCCAATTTGTTTTCATTCAGAGTCACTTAAGATCCCATTTTGGAGAAATGAAAAGAGAAAAGCCCGCTTCCCGCGCCCGGCCCGCTGGGTGCTCGCCCGTGCCCGGCGGCGCGCTGGGGGGTGGGGCGGCGCCCCTCCCCCACTCTCATTCCCTCC
Source organism: Rhynchomys soricoides (assembly GCA_019843965.1). Classification (NCBI taxonomy): domain Eukaryota; kingdom Metazoa; phylum Chordata; class Mammalia; order Rodentia; family Muridae; genus Rhynchomys; species Rhynchomys soricoides. The sequence continues at coordinate 601,762 of JADRCH010000238.1, read as the reverse complement.
CCTCCCCCAACAGTCCCTCCCCACCTTCTCTCCCCTTCATTCCCTCACCCTTCTCCTTTCTCTCCCCCTCCCCCAGTCCCCTCCTCCACTCCCGCAGTCCCGCAGCCCCTTAGCCCCGCGTCCCGGCCTGGCCGCGCTCATCTACATGGCCGGCACACTCGCGGCCCATCTGCGGAGGCGCAATTAAACGCGGGGGGCGGGGGGCGCCCGAAATTAGCATTTCCGCGGCCATCTGGCGCGAGGAGCGGGCGCGGCCGGACAAAGGGCGCCGGGCGAGGGGAGAGGCGAGTGTGCCGCGGCATTGACCTGCAAATGAGGCTTTGTCTGCGCATTAAAGCTCGCCGGACCCCCGACCCCGGCCTGCGCCCCCACCGTGGCCCCCGGCGGCCCAGGCCGGACCCGGCACCCCGAGGCCCGTGACCCCGGTGCGGCGCCTGCACCCGACGTTGCACCGCGGCCTCCAGCATAGGCCAGGCCGGTCCCCTCAGCCCAGCACGGCCTTGCGAGTTCCTCAGGTGGCAGATGCCCCAATACCTGCACAAGCCCTACAGGGGTTGGTCTGGGACTTGAGGTGCTGGGAACACACAGGGCAGCCACCTGCACGGATCAATCAATCTCTGAGCCCAAGTAGCCATAAGGGCCAGAGTCTTCTACCTTCAGCACCAAGGAGGTCCAGAGTGCTGGAGTTGCCAGGTGATCTGGGATGCCTCAGAGTGCCTACCAGGACTGGTCTGTGTCAGTGACTTGTGTCTCTTTTAGGCCTTACCAGACCCCTGGGCTTTCTCCAGTGTGGCTCAGACACTGGGGAATCCTAAAATGAGGTCTCTATTGCATATCCCATGACTTCCACTGGTCTAGGAAACAGTGTGAGGCTGCATGTGGGCCTCAGTTTCCCAAATGGGAATGTTGGGGGTTCTGTTTCTGGGTGAGGACTATGTGTGGCTCAGTCTAGAGGCGGTAAGGATTTTCAAACAGGGGGCCAACAAGAGGAAAAGGGTTCATGGCCCATCCTAGGATGAGCAGAGAAAGCATGGGACCTTGGTTTCCATCATGGGAACAGTGGTGATACTAGAGAGAAGCAGTCAGGGCTAGGGTGATCACTAAGAACAAGCTGTGATTCAGGGTTGGCAGTGTCGGAAGGACAAACCTAGCCCAGGTGGAAGATTTCACGGGCACTGTACTCAGAATTGCCTAGCGACTCATCTCCTCAGAGATTAGACAAGGGTGTTTGGAGAAGTGAGGGTATATAGGCATATGGCAGTTCCTGGCACAGCCTGGCATTGAACCATAGGTATGCCAAAGGGTTGTGGTTCTAATCTTATCAGTGATGTGGCTCAGCGTCTGGGCTCATCCCTACCTGTGGGCCAATAAACATCTGAAGACTTGTTCAGAAATGCAAAGAAAACCCACCAGGGAGATGGCTTAGCTTGCATTAAGATGTGAGTTCTATCTCTTGAACTCATGTTTGGTGGTGGGGTTGGGGGGAGGTAGCATAGTGGCATATATTTGTAATCTTGGCATTGCAGAGATGGAGGGAGACAGGTGGAGTCCCGAGGCTTGCTGAATGTGAGGTGGAGGAAAGAAGCTGGGCCTGGAGCAGTGGCACTTCCACTCAGGCCTTTCAGTCTGTGTGCACAGGCTGGGGAAGCTCTGCCACCTCAGGAGCTGGGAGAGTAGCCTGGGGTTGGGGAGGGGGAAAATGGCGCTCGCTAAGAAGGGATGAATAGCTTCAGGTCTGGTCAACATGGGTGAGATGGCCAGGATAGGCCCAGTCAGCAGATCCTGACAGCAGAGGGACAGTGTTCCTCTGCCTTATGGGACATCCCCGGGCATACTGTGACCCACAAGGTTAAGACTCCCCTGTTTGTGGGGATTGACATCGAGCATGTAAAGAACTAATGAAGCTAAACGTGAAAGCAGAAACCACTCACTGAAACAGACTAGTAGAAGGAGCACTTAGTGCTCAAGAGATGAGGAACAAATGGCTAATAGCACACGAAGCATTGTTTACTTTTGCCAGTCACCAGGGAAGTGCAAATAAAAGGCACACTCAAGGGTTGGGGCGATGATTCCATTTGCATAGAGATATGAGTTCAAACCCCAGAACCCATTTTTAAAAATCGAGGCCAGGCTTGTGATCCTGCACTGGCTAGGTGAAGACAGAGCCCAGCAGTCCTAGCCTGATTGGCCAGCTTTAGGCCAATGAAAGACAAGGTGGACAGCACATGAAGAATCCTGGGGTGTCCTCCGTGTGGACATAATCCAGCTACATTGGGATACCATCTCATGTCAGTCTAATGGCAGCCTTCAAGAACAATAACAAACACTGGTCAGGCAGTAGAAAAGAGTTCCCTTGTACACTACACTGCTGGTGGGAACGAAACTAGTCCAGCCACTCTGGAAATCAGCATGGAGGCTTGTCAAAAAACTAGCAACGGATTTTCCATATGAGCCAGCTATACACTCCTGGTTATTTACCCAAAGGCCTCTAAGTCAACACATCACAAAGATATCTGCACTTCGTTGCTCATCATGGCTCTTCACACAATGGCTGAGGTATGGGGGCAGACTAGGTATGCAAGAAAAGGCGACTGGGTACAGAAAAGGTGGTTTATACACACAATGGGACCTTTTTTTTTTTTTTGAAGTCACAGAAAAGAATGAAGTGAGGTGGTTGGAAAGAAAATGGATTCAACAGGAGCGAATCACATCAAGTGAGCTATGTCAGTCCCAGAAAGACAAATGTTGCAAGTGTCCTTTGTGGGTCCTAGGCTTCAGAGATGACATAAAGTCACATATGCAACAATGGTAGGAATATAGAACCAGAAACTCCGGGAACAATGGGAGGGAGGCCAGAAGGGAGGATGGCGGGGTATGGGAGGAAGGGGAGCAATGAGGTAAATTATATGCTTGCCTGGACATGGCCTTGTAGTAGAATAATTAATAAAGATGAAAATGATAAAGATCTGGGGAGATAGCTCAGTCATTAAGTCTTTGACTTGAGAGCATGAAGACCTGTCTTCAATCCCTAGCTTAGCCTACTTGATAGGTTTGTGAGACCCTGTCTGAAAAATAAAACAGTGGACAGACCAAGGAACAGCATTCAAGGTTGACACACATTCACACATATTGTGCATCCGGAACATATGTGCGCACTTACATCTGAATAATAATAATAACGAACTGGCTGCCTGCTGGGTGTGGAGTTTGTGTAACAAGGATCCTGGGTGCATTTGGTGTCTGGGGCTCTGGGGCGTGAGCACACAGGGGATCCTATATGGGAGCGGTATGGAGGGCTTTGCTCTCTGTAGAGTTATGGTCCTGGCAGTAGGGCTGGTGGGAACAGGGAAAGCCAGTTCCTCTTTGTCCATACTAGGTACCTCCTACTCTGACCAGCCAGGCCTCAGGCCCCCAGAAAACAGAGTCTAGTGTGCTCAAGGCTGTGAGTGACCACAGCCCTCTGGTAGTTGTCCTCAGGAGTTCTTGGGTCCAGTTTGAACTGGCTTCCTGCTGGTCAGCATTTCTTAATCTCCAAGAGTTCTCCTTGTCAACTGCCCCCTGTCATCTGTTCCAAGGATACTACTTTATCTGTAGGGGACAATAGCTGCTGAAAGCCAGAGAGTCTGGAGCCACGTTGGAAGGCATTGTGTTCAGTTTTGTAGGATGGTCAGGAGTTTGGCAAACAGAGAAAGAAGGAAGGGGCAATTTGTTCTGAGGCGGTGGCCCCGGGCAAATTGGGGCTGCAGTAGGTAGAGAACAGGGTGCTGGGCCTTGACTGGGCTCTTCCTGTTAGGGTTTCTAGTTCCTGCTTTCTACCTCTCACCTGCACGGTTCTCTTTTCAGGATACCTAGAGCGGATATGGCTACAGGATGATCAGCCTCACAGAGAAGTTCAGTGGAGAGGCAGCCAGTCCAGTTTTCCCTATCCTCAGGAGAGACTGCCTGGGAGCCTGGGACTTGGGGGTGAAGTCTAACCCAGCAGATCATAGGGAAAGGGCACTGGACTCAGCATACAGGCCTATCTCAGCTGGTGGGCAGTGCCTCAGTGGCTTCAGTCTGGGTTTATCTCCTGTATATGTTAGCCTCCGGCTTCCTGCCCAACTGGTAAGTGGCCTTCGGGCTGGGTCTCCTCCATTCATCTGCTCACTTAGGAAGGATGGTGAATTAAATTGAACACTGGATAGAGTAACTCTCTCCAGCTCTGTTCCAGAGGAACTGGGCCTGTGGATAAGGGCCCAGCCTTAGTTCCAGATCATAGTACAAAGCAGGGGCAGGGCAGGGAAGTCCTTAATCACGCTCTGGGCTGCCCTGTCTGTGAAGTTCTGGAGGTAGCTGCCTTCCTTACCTATGCTCCCTGTTGTTCTGGGCCTCAGGGTGGGTACCTCCTACTCCTCTCTGCTCCTGGTGTGGGCCCCCAGGATTTCATTAGGCTTTGATGGTACTGGGCCTACATGGGGAAGCAGTTGCCACGTTGGCAGGCTGGCTTCTCTGAAGGCTGAATGGGCATTCTGCCCTGCCACCTTCGGCTGTCATCTGCTGCTGGGATTCAGTTTCCTAGAGCGGGTATGGCTGCAGGTGGATTCTGGAGGCACTGGGACTTTATGGCTCATAAGGCTGGCTCCCTGGGGAACAGGGCCCAGAGTGCTGCAAGAAAGCAATCTGCTGGTGGTGACCTGAGGCCTCTCTGCTCCTGGCAGCAAGAGGGACTACTCAGGGCAAGGGTGCCAGGCCTTGGCAGGGCTCTCTGGAAGCCGGGCCAGCTGGGTGCTGCATAACTGAAGCCCTTGGATACATTCAGGACACAGGACTGGTAGAGTGCTTTGAGGACCGTTCCCAGGCTGGTGGCTGAGGGGAGGTTAGAGGGAGTTGTATCTGGGGATAAGGGGCTGGGATTGGCTTCTGTTGGCATTCTACAGCTCCAGCTCTAGAGGGTTGCCCCCTCTGTGCACTTTAAGGGAGCTATTGGTGTTCTGGGTGGTGTATGGGAGGGAGGCATGGCTTCTCCCAGTCTCTTGAACTCTGCTAAATAAGGCAAGTGGATTAACTAAAGGACCCCCCCCCATTTTGATTTCACAGATATGTATACACACCCCTGAAGAGTCAGCTGATTTTAAGGCAGAGCTGGGGGCAGAGCCCCTGAGGTGAGGGGTATTGTGTCTTGTTATTCAGAACCTTCTTCAGGTATCAGAGGTAGTCAGCCAGCTTTCAGAGCATTGAGGGACACGGTGTGGAGGTAGTCTCCTGCATGCTGTAGCCTGGAGGCTATCAGCATATGAAGTCACCTGCTTAATCAGCCAGCCCCTGACCCCCATCCTGGTAAAGGGCAGAGATTCCTGGATGGCTACAGGGACCCAGGCATTCAGTCCTGTCCTTAAACACGGCCTTGCTCCACTTAGTCCAGTGAGAGTTGTGGAGGCTGGGAATAGGAGAATGTATGGCAAATGCTTTATGAGCTCAAAGCCCTCGACCATAACTGTTCTCCTCCCCACTTTCTGGGCCACTCCTGTCCCTTCTCCTCCATTCAAGGGTGTAGCCACTGTTTTGGGTGGTTTGGGTTGAGTCACTCACTTATTTGATTCTCCTATCCAATCTCCTAAGTGGCTCCACAGGGTCTGGCCAGGCCAGATGGGACAATGGACCTTCTGAGCCACCCCTCTTTCCACATACCTGGTGGATCTTTCTTGTCCCTGAAAACAACGAAAAGACATTGATGATCGTGGCTGTGACAAGCCCGATCCCCAGGCAAAGCTCACAGGTGTCTCAGTTTCTTTTCCTGTAAGCCTATAAACACTGGTTCTTAGCTATTGAAGGTTTGGAAGGAGGTATCAGCTTCCTGAATCGAGCAGGCCATGCGGGTTTGCCTGAGCCATAGAGTGACAAGCAGGAGGGCTGGAGAAGAATAGACCTGGTCTTGGGCACCACAGCACAGGATATTCGGCCCCTCACTGCAGAGCCAGCCTGATTTGGAGCAGACCTAGGATGACTGACTGTCTTTGTTCTGTACACCTTGCTGAGGAGCCTCCAGACATCCCCAGGACAGGTCTGGTTCCTGAGTGATGCTGAAGTCTCTCTCCTTCATCCTCCCCTAGGACCTATAGCACCCTCATGCCTTGGAGAGCCCTCCCCAGTGTGAACTTGCTTCCAAGCATGGCTGATCACTTCTAACTTTGAGTCTTCTCAGTCATGCCTCCTTGAAGCTACATTATGGGATGTGGGTTCCCCATGTTCCTCTGCACCAAGCCCCACTGTCAGATCCTCTGATCCCTGGACCTTGATATGATATATCTTAGCATAGCTATGGGTGCCATACTTACCTGAAGTCTGAACTGCCACTGGATGAGGCTCAATCTGGCTATTCCACCAAAAAGAGCTCTATCTCATCTGCTTCTGCCTGCTTTGCCTGATCCCTTCTCTGTCTATACATATCCCCCCCACGTGTGTGTGTGTGTGTGTGTGTGTGTGTGTGTGTGTGTGTGTGTGTGTTTGATGGTAGAAGAGGATAAAATCTTAAGAAACAACCAGAAAGAATTTTATGGGGTTTGGGGAGTCTCATTAGCTGTCAGTACATAAGTCACATTTTGAGGATCCAAGCGACCTTCTGTGTGGTAGGTGCTACAGTACCTGGAACCAGTGGGCATGTCCTGAAGGGCTGTGGCTGCCTTGGTTAGGCATGGTGCATAGTGATTTCCAGCTTGTGTGGACTGGCAGAGGAGCTCTGCTCAGGTCACCTGAGAACTTTTCTCCATCTTCTTCAGCCTGGTTCCTGACATCCCAAGACCTTAGAAGGCAGCTCTGCCTCAGCCAGGTCATTTCTCCATGTCCTGAGGCTTCTAGGCTAAGCATCTAACTTCTCTACTATAGCTCTTTATTTCTCTCCCAATATGATTTTTATTAATTATTTGGGAATTTCATACAATGCGCTCTGATCACACTCACTTCCCATTCTTCTCAGGCCCACCTTCCTTCCCACCCTTGCACACTTCCCTAAAAAAGAAAAAAACAAAACCAAACCCCCACCCCAAACCTCCAAGTCCAATTTGTGTTGCCTATATATATTCAACGGAACCTGGTCAAACTCCCAATAGCCAGCATGTTAAGGAAAACTGTGTCCTTCCCCATCCCTCCACCACAGAAGTCAGCAACTGTGAAGAGCTACACTACACTTCAGCATCTTTATTACAATGTTTAAGGACTCTCTTCAGTAGCTTCATGTCTGGACCATTTCTTTTTTGGTGAGGATGGGGAGAGGTTGGCACAGAATATCTTCAATGTCTCTCATTCCCAGCTATAAGTCTGTATACATTGAAAGCACAAAAGATACCTCCCTGCCCACAGCAGCCAGTGGCAGCACAGATCATGGACATCAATAGGGTGGCCACTGTCTGCTATCTTTACATATACAGGTGCTGGGCATCATGTTCCAGGAGGAGAGGCCTTATTGCTTGAAGGCCCTTCTGAAGGACACCCAGCTGCTAGTCACTGCTATGGCTTGGCAGGAAGATTAGGCTGTGGATGTGACTGGAGTAGGGCTGGAAGGTTGGGCGGGTGAGAAGGTTCAAGGGTCACTATGGTCCCCAGTATGTCTTTTTTTTTTTTTTTTTTTTTTCTCTGAGTAGCCCTGGCTGTCCTGGAACTCACCCTGTAGACCAGGCTGTCCTCGAACTCAGAAATCTGCCTGCCTCTGCCTCCAGAGTGCTGGGATTAAAGGCATGCGCCACCACTGCCCGGCCCCAGTATGTCTTGATGTCCCCCTTCCCTACACTCTGGCCCACATCTCAGAAACAATGAGAGCATCAGCCTGGTAGCCTGGGTTCTCTTGGGCTGAGAAGCTGCTGCCTGGACCTGTTTGAACCCAGGCCTGGAAGCAGATGACTGGGGGCTGGGCTGAGCTCTTGTAGTTAAGAAGGACTTGTTCTCTGGTGCTGCAGACAAGGGGGATTGGAGGGAGGCTGAAGAGTGATGGAGATAGCACCCTGGTGTGTCATGGGAACTGTAGGAGGGGATACAAGGAGACCTTTGCAGTTCCATGACAACAAGGGCACTGAGAGGAGAGCAGGTAACAGAACCAAGCTCAGGCCATAGAAGGACTGGAAAGAAAAAAAAGCATCTTGTGTCCCAGTGAACTTCATCTCCCATACTCAACCAGTATCTGAGCTTTGGTGGGAGGGGACCTGGTCCCAGAGGCTAGGGATAAGGACAGTAGGATTCATTCCTCAACTTTCCTGGACCCCCCATTAGAGAAGACCATTCTCTGGTCAACACCAAGAACTCTTAACCAACCTGCACTCTGGAGGCCGAGTGAGTAAAGCTGGGACAGCAGTGTCCTAGGGCAGGTTAGAAGGCAAGCTCCTCTGCCAGGTCCAGATGCCTCTGTGGCCCGTCAGTGCCTTTATTTTATCCAGTGATTTAACTACTTTTGCTTGAGCTCAGTTGAGGTTGGGACATTCCTGGGCCAGCTGTTCCCTCTGTCCCACTCTTGTACCTGTCCATCACAATGGAAGATCCAAGTGTGTGTGTGTGTGTGTGTGTGTGTGTGTGTGCATGCATATATACACGCATGTATGTATGTGTATATGTGTATGTGTACGGAGGGGTGTTGGATACAGGGGAGGGAGGGATATTCAGGTGAACATAGCTGCTGAGATTCCAGGAACAGTGGGTTGGCTCTGTGGTGTTCTGGTGTTGAGTCAGGGTGGTCCTGGGAGGGACTATCCAGCTGCCTTCTTGCCTTTGGAAGACTTGCTCTGCTCTGAGAAGTCAAGGCTGAGAAGAGGTGGGGCTTGATGCTGAGGGGTGTGGCCAGAAAGGGGTGTGGCTGGATACTGGAGGACCAGGGAAGGGGTCTAGAGCTAGAAGGCCAGGCATCAGTGCAGGAGGGAGGAAGAGCCAGCCTCACCCACCTAGGAGATTTCTCCAGTTGCCTTAAGTATATGGTTGTACCTTCTTCTTTGGCTTATGTGTCTCATCCCCATCAGCCCTTTGTGATAGGACACTTTTACTATCCTATGTCACACAGCTGGGTGGCAGGGGTCTCTCCCCTCTGCAAGCAGGCTCAGAGATGGGAGAAGTTCAGGTCTGGGCAGGGCCAAGCTCAGTGCTCAAGAACCACAGCCAGACCGGAAAGGGAGCAAGAGCAGTGGCAGAGGCAGCCCTATGAAACTGGAGCCCTGTTGGTCCTCTTGCGAATGCTCCTAGCACCCACTGGACACCAGGGCCTCCATAAGGGGACAAAGGCACAGCTCTGGGGACAAATACTTATGGGTATTGTCAGCCCAGCCGCTAGAGAGCCAAGGAGAGGCCCACAAAGGGCCTGAAGAAAGGGCCTCGGGAGGGGCTGCGAATGGGCCTTCCCGCACATGCCACCGTTGCCTGGGCGACGGCCCTCTCATGGAGAGGTCTGCTGGGCCATTGTCCAGGGCCTGCAGGACGTGTCACACACCAGATGGTCGTGTGCTGTCTAGGTCACTTATAGGGGGACAGAGTGAAGGAATGTGGCCAGCTCGGCAGGCCAGGGCACCATCTGTTCCTTCAGACCGTGGGCATCGGCGGGCATTGAGCGTCCAGCCTGCCAGGCCCAGCCTTCTCTCCGGCTTTAATTAGGTAATTCCATAATTGGGCTTTATTTCAGGTAAATTGCATTTCACACCCGAGAGGGCTGCAATGGTCCTTGCGGGAGAACAGCACTTGGCCACTCTACACAGTCCATAACACAGCCCTGAGGCAGGCAGGGTGCAGGGGCTGTGTCTTGCCCAGATGGATGGCCCTCAGCTCCCAGTGGGCTGTAGCCTGCCTGGGCAATACTGAGGGCCCTGGCTACAGCCAGCCACAGCCTGGGGCTTCCACAAATATTTACCCAACAAGGAAACAACAGCTTCTGCCTTCCAGCAATTGTTGCTGCAGAACCCCCCTTGAGGGGGGTTGAGGCCGGGAAGCCTGAGGCCTCAGCTGCCCTTCCACCCTTCCCTTCAAAAGCTGGCCAGTGCTTGTTAGAGCAGACACCAAGACCTTGTAGTTATGGTGGGAACCCGAGGACATCCAGACCCCTAAGAGGTTCAGGTAAGAGAGCCTTGGGTCTTTCCCCTCCTTCAGGGGCCTCCAGCTACACCCCCACACTTGGCTCTTTGATTCTACTGATTGCTACCTGCTGCTTCCAAAGACCAAGGCACCTCCATCCTTCAAATCACAGATGCCTCTGGCCCTGATGGCCAGGCATATGGGGTGGACCTTGGAAGGAGAACAGAATGGGACCAGTAGAGACAGTGGACATTGGCTGGGCAAATCCCTGCTCACAGGGCACTGTTTCCATTCACAGTGGCTGGATTACAAAGAGTGACAGCCACAGGGCCAGGTGAGCAGGGCAGTATTAACTTAGAATAGGCCTCCAGCCTAGAGGACTGATTGGACAGCCAGAGGAACATCATAATCCCAACAGGGAAATGGAGGCTTTGGAGGGAGCCCAGGAACCTCAGCGCTTATTTTTACACTTCTGTTTCTGAAGGGAAAGTCTTAGGGACTTGGGAGCTGGTCCTGGAAAAGATGCACTCTTGAATGCCTCCTGGGTCACCAGTGAGAGCCATCTTGGCTGGGAAGGACCGGTGAGAGTCCTTGGTACATGTCAGAGGGTAATTTCCTGGGAATATATCAAGTTCTGTTCCAGTTAAATCAGATCCTGACCCAGGCTCAGCTACTCCTAGGGCTCAGGGTCTTCTGGGAATCAGGCAGTAACTACATCCCAATCACACCTAGCAGACACGGATACCTGGAGTGGAAGCCCCAGGGATACCCAAGCCCAGACTGGCTCAACCTTTGACACATATCATGGTTCCTGTGAGCCCTTAGAGCCTGAGCCTTCTCTGCATGGATCAACCAATCCTGCTCACTCCATGTCTACTTGGGTACTGGGGTCCCAGGGAACTGCAGGGTCCTGTACACAGAAAGATGGCGGCTGTCTGTGGGGAGCAGCAGGAGACAGGAAGGCAGAGTAGGGCAGAGGGTGGAGGATGTTATTCTAGGTTATTCTAAAGATCCCCCAGACACTCTCAGAAGTAAGCATTGTGCCAAGATCAACCTGGGATGTCCCAACTTTATTTGGAAAAGCCTCTCAATCAAGATCATACCATGAAATTCATTAAAACACAGAGTCTGAATCACCAGAAATTATCTTCATTTCTATGAGGTGTGTGTGATACCCAAGGAACCAATTCTGGGAGAAATGGTGATGCCTCTAACCTCACTGTGGCTCAGCTGCTGACTGAGGGATGTGGTATGAAGAGGCTGGAGTCTGAGCATCTGTCCAGTACCTCTGACCAGCAAGAAGGAGGCAGGCTGCACACGTGGGGCTCATAGGGCTGGAGGGCCCTGCTTTTTACTTTAGGGGAGAAGTTGTTAGTCCATCCTGGCTAGGGTGGACAGTGGACACTCCCTTGCTTGGGATATCCTTTGGGGGAAACTGGAAATCCTTCTAGTATCTTGATGTGGTCAATATCACTAGAGAGTGAAAGTGTCAGGCTCTGGCCTGCTGAGCCCCCACTGGGCTACAGCCTGTAGTTAGTGTGGGCTGTCCTGTCTTGCCCTGCCTGTTCCCTGCTGGGCTCTAGATTCAGGGCTGAGGGTGGAAATCCCATACTCTTCAAGATTCTTCCTGTCTCCCTTTAGGAAGCCACTTGGCATCACCTGGATGGGCTTCCCTCTGCCTGCATCCTGTTCTCCACGTATAGTCCCCATCCTATGTCCCAGCCATCAGGAGAGCAACATCACCATCTTGATAGGGGCCTGAGAGTAACCCCATGCCCAGCCAAGTTCTAGTTCCCACTGGCTGGGCAGAGGGGTGTTGGTGAGCTCCAGATTCAGGCCAGTGGCTTGACCCATGGGTTTTGGGTCTGGTCGGTCATATCAGGCCTTCAAGGGGGTGAGAACCAGGTGGGTGCCCCTGTTGAGAGGGAGGTGGGGCAGACCTGTGGGGGGTTACCCTGGACCTCCCTTCTGAGCCCCTTCAGGAGCCCTCATCAGGGCCTGTTTGGGGCACCGTCAGCTGTTCGTAAGTGGGCAGGCTGTTGCTGGGCAGGAAGAGCTCAGGGTTGATAGAGCCACCTTCATCACTGGCTACAACTTGTGATCTGCTGTTGCAGGTTGGACCACCTTGTTGCAGGGACAGCAGCTGGTGGAGCATGTCTGTGATGATCACCAGTCTCTGGTCCAATTGTGTCACCTGTAGGAACAGAAGCAGAGATGAACCTGGTGCTAGAGACAGCCTAGTACAAGCCACCTTAAGGGCCTGGGCATACAAGGCCTGAAAGAGAGCATGTCATATGTCCTTACAGCTGTGGGTTGAATCGATGTGTGCACCATGCCTAGAGGCCCTTGGTCACCCTCATGTGCATGTCTGTTATTGGGGTACAGGGGGTGCAGTACAGTATTGAGTTCTTGTGTGTCTCCATACATGCATAAACTTGGGAGTGTTTAGCAGTTATCTCTCGTTTCTAGGTAGACCTAGTGGCTGGGTGTCACCTCTTAGCCCCTTCCCAGGTTTTTTGGTCTTTGAGACTCTGAACAAGCCTTCTGGAGTTTTTAGAACAGCCTCTGGCTTCCCATGGCTAAGTGGTGGTGGGGCGGTGGCATAATGAGTAGAACCTCAAAGACCCAAGCTGTCTGCTCAGCTTGGATGGGATTGGAGCCTTACACAAGGGGCTGGGGGAGGCTTTGTGGGAGGGGCCAGCAACCAGAGAGAAGGATTGGGGACAGCTTAGGGTTGAGCAGGCAGAGGCTGGGTGGGTCATGAAAGAATGTCCACCCTAAAGGTAACTCAAAGATACTAATTTAGGACACCACCACCTTTCTAGGTCCCCATGGGTCAGGGCAGTGACTGAGTGGATTTCTTGACCTTGTAGTCCTTAACCCATGCCTGTAAAGGGCTTGTTTTGCTCCAAGCACTAGGCAGGTAGCTAAGAAACTGACAGGGAGATAGAGACAGGGCAGAACCTGGAATAAACAGTGCAGAGTAGGCACTTGACAGAAGCCACACTTGCTGTGCTTGTAGGAGACAATGAAGAGCCATTGGAGAACTCCTTAGAAAGAAGGAGTCATTGTGCCAGGGGCTGGAGCCCAGCCCTGGGGGCCTGAAATGCTCAGCTACTTTCTTTTCTAGAAGAAGAGAACACCTACCATCTAGGGAGGCCAGAGGCCTTAGCACAATTCCCTAGGAGTCAGGGGCTGTTCCAGGGGCTATTGGAGAACTTGTGGGGAGATACAGGAACCTACCCAGCATAAGAAATAGAGCAGGGGTTGAGAGAGAGAGGACCTCAGCTGCTGGACACATGTGGTTCCTCCAGCGTGCTCTGTCAGTAAAGCAGGGGTCTCCCTCACATCCACATTGGGACCTGGGGTAAAGGGAACATCCGTGATGCAGGGATGGAGCCAGAGGTCCTGACAGATGACCTCATATGCTCAGACCTGCAAAGCTGCTTTAGGGAAAACCATGAGATGACTCAGCTAACTGGTGACCGCTGACCTCAAAACTTGGGTGATTCGGGCCCTGAGGACAAGAGGCAGGCAGGGGCTGGATCCCATCTTCCTAGACAAGTGTGTGCCATGAGTGAAGTCTGTGTCCCAGGCAGGTTTCTGATGCTTTCAGTACTGGTTTCTCTGTCTTAATACTTGTTTGTAGTCTGAAAGGGCCAGATAGAATTATCCAGGCTGGAGGGCTTACATGGGGGAAGCTCAGGGCTTACAGTGGTTGGAAGCTGAAACTAGGTTGTTCCTGGCAGGTGAAGCCAGGGTTCATGACCTGTTCAAGGCCTCTATGAGCCCTGTACCAAAGAAGGGTTGTTTGAGGCTAGTCTTGGTCTAGCTTCATGCAGATTTAAGCACATAGAGTCAATCTGAGTAGGCAGGGGAAAAGCACCAGTTGGCTCATGGAGATGGATGGTTTCATGAATGCTTACTAACCCACAATTGAACACCTGTGGACACCTCACATCTGCTAGTAGGTGGAGTCCTTAAGGAGAGTTCTTGGGGTGGGGATGGGACTGTTTGAAACCTCCTGTGGGACAGTTGCCACGGGGCCCATCATGCTTGTGTGTGCCAATCAAGGATGTCCCTGGACAGTTCCCAAGCTCACAATGACCCCCATGGCTGCCGCTTGTGACAACTGGGGTTTGGGTTCAAAGGTATCCTATTGGCCAAGCTGCTAGGGGAAGGATAGGGGCTAGAGTCTTAAGAGGGTCTAGAGTCTGGGACCTCACTGTGTCACTGTCACCTTGACAGGGCTGTGAAGACAGGAAACAGTGCAAGGGCTCCTTTAAGTCCACCCACTCTCTAGTCTCTTGAGAGAGTCTCTAGTCTCTCTAGTCACTTGAGAGTTTGCCTGGATTTCATGGTCACATGTGGGACCCTTCTGGGTCTTCTTAGCCATCCACAGGATCCTCCCAGATTGTCCAGCTGCCCATAAATAGGGTCCTCTTGCTTGCCCTGGTCATTATGGGTAAGGAGCAATAAGTTGTGGCTGAGTTCTGAAGCTTTTCTGGCCTTGTTCAGACCAGATTGCCTAAGCCAACTTGGCCTGGGGTGGGGACACCAGGGCTTGGGTTCAAGGTGCAAGGTCTGGAATGTATTCAAGCTGGGGATCCTTGCTGGTGAGCTCAGGACCTTCTGTAGGATCATGAGAGGACAGCCTTTGGGGAATATTCATAGGTTACTTTCAGGGGCCATATAAAAAGTGTTTGATACCCAACCAAGAGCCATCAGATGCCAACCTGGCAACAGAAGGCCTGTGGTAAGTTGGCCAGCGAGATGTCTGTACTTCATTTGTGCTCTAGCCTGGATCTTGGTGTCTGGTCATGGTGCTTGCTGTCTGATCTGTCTAGCAAAGCTTGGGGATCAAGGGCTGCTCTGAAAGGTGAGACTGCTTGATGCAGAGACCTGGCCATGCACACTCCTTGTTGCCTCTGCTTCCCTCGCTGGGAAGTGGAGCTTGCTGCTGTCCACTGGATGTGTTGCATAAGGAGCCTGGGGAGCTTGCCTACCAAAGCCATGCTTCTTGCCTCAAAGTTAGGGCACAGGGAAGTCTCAGCTTGTTCTCCTGGGTTCTGCCTCCTTCCTAGTCACTTAGGCTCCCAGAGTAGCATATAGAGAGGCTCTTAATGACCAAGCTTGTGGGCCTGGTGTATGGTGGCTCCTCAGCCCAGAACACAGCTCCAAAGACAACCTTTTAACAATTGTTCTTGAAGCCACCTGGCTCTACTTTCTCCCTTTGGTGCTTTGAATGCAGCTAGAGAGCTTGTGGGCACTGGTGCCCAGTGCTGAGTAGGTAGAGGCAGGGAGCCACGTGATAACAGGTGCCCAGAGAGGTGCCCCCACTTTCAGGGAAGGGAATATCTGCTCTGGGCTCTGGGATGGTGTTCTCCAAGAGCCACGGGGACAGATCAGTTTTGAAGATCTCGGATCTCATCACTATTTGCAATTTGATAGTGATTAACAGGGCAAGGCAGACAAAAGCCTTGTTGTGCCCCATCTCTGCTCACCAAAGGAAAAACCATAGATGACTTCTGTGGGCCTCAGAAGAGAAAAAAGCAATTAGAATAACAGCTAGTTAGAGAGCCTGCGGCGGCTGGTGATCAGACTCAAAGCGACAGGGATTCCTGTTTGATGTGGTTATGAATTTGTTTTCAAAGGAAAATCTTGAAGAGTCTTTTTATTTTTTCAGAACCTGCCCAGCCTTGAACCTTGGTCAGTACCCCCCAAACCAGCTTAACCTGGGGTGAGGACACCAGGGTGGGTTCAGGGTGCAGGGCCCTAGGATAAGTCTGCCTAGGGTACTATGGGAGAGGGAAGAGCTGGGGGGCAGGTAGCAAGAGAGCAATGAGCAGTAGACCTTCATTAAGCACTTATTGGGTACTAGTGCCCCAGTGGGGCATGATGGTCCTTTCAAAATACAAACAAGCACACACGCATCTCAGGAAGTAGTATTACAAGTCCTCATCTTAAACACCCCACAAAAGGGGCTGAGAGAATGGGTATGTAGTGGGGCTTCTTCAGGTCCTCTCCTCCCGGTAACCCCTCTGCGGGCCTTCTGCAATGTAATTTTCCTCCTGTCTCCCAGAACCCATTCAGCAGGAGGCCAGGAACCTGACACAGCTCTATCCCCACCAGTTCATCCTAGCCCCGCTACTATCCAGCTCCTGTTCTGGGACTGTTAGTGTCTACTGGTTGGCTCACTTCAGTGCGTTTATGCATGATAGCTCTTTGAAACCACAAAACATCACCGTCTTGCTGGCCCAGGAGCCACTTTGTAGCTCACTTCCATTTTCCACGTGGCCTTTTTTCTTTCTTATTCCCTTGATTCCAAGCGCACTGTTGCTCCTCAAATATGGCAGCATGTGCCTGTCTCAGGGCTGTCCATTCTTGGCCCTTTCTTTCCTCTGTAGTGTCCCTGTCAGCTCACAGTCAGGGGTTCCTTAGGGTGCTGTCTTTTGTTAGTCACCTGTTTCTTTCATTGGAACTGGGCCCTGTCAGTTGTGGGTCTCTGCCCCACTTGCTCTTGTACTCTTCTAAGCTCATGAGAGGACACAGCCAATGCTAGACATGTGAGCACCTTCACCCCAGAGCCTAAGCGTGAGAGCCTTTACCTACCTGAGAGCCATAGGGGAAGGAGTGCTGCCTTGCTGCCCACAGGGCCCATCCTCACCCAACTTGTATCTGCATGGTGAGACCACGGAGCCCTCCCATGAATTGCACATAGTCAGTTGGAGCTTGTGAAGGCTGGTCTTGTGGAGCGGATGCTAACTCACGTTAGGTGTGGTGGCCAAGGGAGGTTGTGCTTACAGTTATTGTATTTATGACTTTGTTTTAGTGCTCACGTTTTTGTAGAAAAGCCTGCATGCTGGATCTGTAGTTGACAGAATGGCCTTCTGTCCTTTGGCCCCCAGGATCCACAGAGCACATGGTCTAGCATGCCTGAGAACCCAGGCAGGGGCCAAGCTGGATGCTTCTAGGCCATGTAGAACAGTGACCCTCTGTACCAATCCCAGGGCCTTCAGCTAATAAAGCGACGGCTTCAACCTCAATTATTCATTTTACAAAGGCTAAAAAAGGCCAGGTGTGGTACTATACACCATAATCCCATCAGAGATGATCGAATCTCTGTAAATTTGAGGCTAGCCAGGGTTATATAAAGAAACACTGTCTCTAGGGGGGAAAAAAGTCAAGAAATAATGACTAGACTTCTGGTCTTGTTTATGCAGATAAACACCCGCCGCTGCTAGCTCACCAGATAAATTATTTATGCCAACAAATGAATATTCCCGATTACCAACAACACTAGAGTGAATTCATCAGCCACACCAGATGGGACATGACACTCTAAAATGAGCACCCCAAGACTGAGATGTGACAGGAACCCTCATTATTCACCCAGCCAGTCACTCCTCAAGAACTGCACACAGGAGAACTGCCTCTGTCCCTGGGCTCTGTCTGGGACACTTAGCTTTCTTTCTATGCACTTTGGAGATGCTTTTGTCATGCAGACCCGTACCTGAACAACTGCTTCATATGACTTTTTACCTGGTCGCCTACAGCTGCCTCCTGTGTCTGCCGCTCTCTTTCTTAGTCACACACCTCTGTTCACACATGCACACAAATATCCATGCACACGTATGCACACCCACATAACTATTCATATAAACTCAGCTTCTTCAAACCACTCCAGACAGGGCCCGGTCAGGCCTGCAGTCTCACCTCTGACCTAGGTGCCTGTGCTCCTCTCCTTTGCTTTGCTCTGGGCAACATCGGCTGACCTTTGCGCTTAGACCTGTGCCTTTTCTCAGATTTTCTACTACACTAATGAATGTCATCTCCCTCTGCAGTCCCCCTCCAACCCTTTCTCACACAGATCCTGAACGCATCCTACATTTACCTGAGGACTTTTGCCCTCACTGGTCCCTCTGCCTGGAAATCCCACTCTACACTTCTTTGTGGACTTTCAACTCAAATGCCCACTGCTTTAGCAAAAGTTTCTGCTTATCTCATTTCCCCTAGCACACTCTGTGACCATTGCTCTTCCACAAACTTCCTGAGTTTATTAATTTACTTGTTTATTGTTTCTTCTTCAAACTTAAGGCTCCTGAGGTCAGGTCCTGAGTGTGCCATTCCTGTTGAGTCCCTAATACGCCTTTTAATGCCTGACACACAGTAGGTGCTCAGTAAACTCATGTGATCCAGTACAAATATTTGTGGAGGAGTTAATTAATCTCTGGCCTTTCTCTTGGATGAGGGGGTGGAAGCCCCGCAAGAGCCCCACATCCTAGAAAGGCCTGGGCAAAGGCCAATGAGGTTAGGCGACAATTCCTTTCATGCTCATTGATTTGTAAAGGCTCTTTGTATGTGAAGGCTTATCTTTTGACATGTAGATCACAAACGTTTTCTCTTGCATGAGTTTGTTTTGTGTCTGCACTTATGGTGACTACTGCTTTTCCAAATAGAAGCTCATCCATTTTTTTTCTTCATGGTTTCTAAGTCAGGGTGTGCTTGGATCACTCTTCCTCAGTCCAACATGAATTTTTCAGGTGCTTTTTAGGTTTGCATTTCACCCTGAAATCTTTTATGTGTGTATGGTTGCTTTGGGGTTTCCTGTAGTGGTTGATCCTTCACATAGTGGGGGTGTCTTTTCTACATACCAAACTCTTAGCACATCTGGTTTCCTAGGGTTCCCTGTAAACAGCTCCCTTCCTATCCTGGGTTTCACTATGTAGACCAAGCCAGCCTGACACTTATGATCCTCCTGCCTCAGTCTCCCAAGCACTGGGATCACAGGCTTGTGACCACACACTTGGTTTCCAAATAGCTCTAATCCCTGGGGCTTTGGTATAGGAGGCCAGGAGTGTCCTTTATAGAGCTGCAGATGGTGGTTCTGTGGTGGAATCTTGCAGGGTAATGAGAGCAATACCTCCCTCCCAGGCAACCCTGTTGACTTTGCTCTTGACTCCCTAGCTTGAGTTGGGAGTCTTTGTCACCTCTCCCACATGATCCCATTGGCTCAGGTCACTGGGCCTCCCTTCTGCTTCTTCTGCTGCCACTGAAGTAACCCTTGGTGTTCATGTGACTTACCCCTTACCCTGTCTCCAGACTGTGCTGCCTCACACAGATACATGGTCGATGTCCCTGGGCTAGTATCATGTGGCCCCAAGGTATAGGACCATCTCCTCCCTCCTAGGTAACCCTGTCGCTTGGAATATCCCACCCCATAGTTTCCCTGTTCTGTGTGAACTGATGTCAGCATCGGGGACAAAGGTCCTGGAGCAGAGCAGTGGCAGGCTTGGGGCCCCATAGCCCCTAGCTTCTGACAATACTGGGAACCTCTGCCTGCCAGGGGAGGTTGGGGGAGACCTAGGCTTAGAATGGGGACTCTACCCTTCCCAAAAGACAAGCCAGTTCTTCAGCCCCATGTCAGGATGACTAGGAAGCTGCTGCTCTCTCTGCTCAATTCCCCCCATGGGCAGATTCTGCAGCAGCTGCTCAGGCTGGACATGCATCTAGACAGGTTGGAAAAGGGCTCTGGAAGCTGAGAGGCCCTGTTTGTGCTGGCATCAGGCTCAGGCCCCACCTGCATTGGATTCTCTCCTGATGGAGTCCCGGAAGCTTGAGAACTCCAGACAGAACATGTTGTACCAGAGGCCAGAGCCTTCGGCCAAACTAGGTGGGCAATGGTGGCAGATGGACAGGGGTCACATGGGGTTCAGGCAGTTGATCAGGGCTGCCCACCTGGGCCTACACCATACCCTGTGTCCCAAGCAAACAAAGTGGGTCTGGGGCTGCTGTTACAGGAGCTTCAGCTCCTGTCCCCAGCCTCTCTAGACCTGCAGCTTGTTCTGTTTGCCCATTGTTCATGTCCATCTCTGCCTGCCGCTCTGGGAGCTATTTGCTGATGTGAACACTGGTGAGCTGTTCTCAGCCTAGCCCTTCACACGTATACATACACCTGACCAGCTATCCTATTCACAAGATACACATTTTCTATCATCTCTAGTAGCTAGGTAGGGGAAAGAGATGTTCAACCTCTTGATTCTTACTTTCTCTCTCCTTTGGTGTCCTCGCTTCATGGTGCACAACCTTACTGGGACTCTGACTATGGCCTGGATCCATCCCTGTTGCCACACTGACCAGGACCTGCTTTGCCTGGGTGCTGCTGGGAGCTTACTCTCTTTGGATAGTCTGACTTAGCTCATCCTAGATCCTCCCCCAGATGCTTCTTTCTTGAACATTTTCAAGTACCATCTTGTCATAGACAAAGCCCCAGTTTTTGCTTCTATCCAAGGTTTTCTCTGGTCCCTGGTGTATCTCATGGGCCTCTCAGGGTCCAGGGAGTCTAGCCCTCTCCTGGTCTAAACACTGTTACTCCATGCCCTTCTAGTATAAGAGCACTTCCCTGCCCCCCAATATCAGCTGCACCTACAGCTGATGTGCATGTGGTATGTGTTTTCTTGGTATGTGTTTTCTTTACACCTCACTTAGCCCAGGACTGCCCTTGAGATGGACCCTTGCAACAGCTGTGCTTGTCCCACAGATACTTGAGTATCTGTGCATACAAGGCTTGACAGGCAATGGCTTCCTTCCTTGTCCTATCCCATAAAAAACCAGGAGCAATGGGAGCCTGGTCCCCCATGTCCCTTTGGGTCACCTGGGTGCTGGCTTTCATGGGTGACAGCTTTCTTGCTGGTCTCTACAAGATTGTGTGGATCTACATGCCTTCTATAGTAACCTATTCAGTGCTGCCTTCCCCCTTCTCCTGGGGGCCTCCTGTACCAGGTGCTTGGCTAGCGACAGCGTGTTTACCCTGCCTAGCTCCAGCTTGAGACACTGTATCCCTCCGTGGCAGCTTTGACATCAGCAGTAATATGATCCAGGTGTGGCGGTCCACTTGCTTGTTTTTGCTCAACTCAGGCTTTGAGGCCGCTGGTTAGAACATGTCAAGGGCACTTGCTTCTTGGGGTGGCTATGCATGCAGTGGGCCTCCCTGAAGGGACCTGCAGTGCACCAACCTGGGCCCAATGAAGGAAAAGAGGATCCAGGGAACAACTCTAGCCCATGTACCTAGAGCAGGCCTGAAGTAGACTCTTGTACTGAGGGATAGCATGCTAGTGTCAAGA
Organism: Rhynchomys soricoides; assembly: GCA_019843965.1. Lineage (NCBI taxonomy): Eukaryota > Metazoa > Chordata > Mammalia > Rodentia > Muridae > Rhynchomys > Rhynchomys soricoides. Next base: position 580,625 of record JADRCH010000238.1, on the reverse strand, counting down.
GCAAGGTAGCACCCCAGGGGTCCCCTCACTTGCCTCTGGCTCCCACTGCCCCTCACTCCCAGTGGCCCCTAAGCATCTGGCCCTGCTACAGGTTTTCTACCTATTACCTGTTTTCCCCAGGATATGCTTCCCGGGCATGGCTTCCTGATTCCCAGTCACGGGCTCCTTACAGACTATTCTCTTTCCAGATTACTGCCTTTCCCATACCTCCCACTTTGAGTCTGGAGCCTTTAGAGGGTACCTCCTGGCCTACCCAACCTACCCAGACCTTGGACTTCTCCTCAACATCGTGATCTTCAAGACTTCCAACCTGGGTCCTCCTTTGCCCTTCTGCTTGGTAAGAATCACTGTGCCTCAGACTCTATTCTTCTCTATAGAGATGACTGTAGCCATTTTATCTTAGAAGTTCTGACTCTTTCCCCACGGTTGGCTTTCGTGTTCCTCATAACTCTTAACCTACAGCGACTTCTGACTGACCCCAATCAGCTGGCTCCTACTATCCGTAGACCTCCTGGCCTTCTGGGACCCTTGGAACCCTCTGCACCTGCTGAACTTTAAGCAGTTCCCTCCTTCCCTCCCTCAAGGACTCAGTGCCACTCTCGGGCCTCTTTCCCTTTTCCTCAGCCTTTCATCCCTGTGCACCTTCTTCCCATCTACCACTGAGAACTCAGGGTTCTTGGGATGGCCCTGGTTTTCTGTCCCTCTAGGACAGACAAGAAGAGGAGGCTTCTTGCTTTATACATATCCAGCTCACAGTAGGCTCTCACAGACCCACAGGATGAAATACAAGAATCATAGGCTGGAATGATCTAGAACTTTGCTGGTAGGGGGTCTGGCCTACCCATGTGCACTGTGTATTCACACACCTGTGGCTGTGGGCATGGCGCTGGGCACAGGCTTCATGGGGCTGAGTGTGTCTATGTGCTGAAAGCCAGGAAACTGGGAGTTGCTTCTGGAAGGCAGATGCCTTGTTGGCATGAGGGAGCTAGGCAGGAAGTTTTGAGGTAAAGGTGAGCAATATCCAGCTGGTGTCCCAAGCCCTCAAAGCTGTGCCTGCCCTCCTGGGGCCTGAACATCCTGCCTCACTGCTGTTCAGACTCTGTCCCAGCCTGAGATGGAAGGGGCCCCATGACTCAGCCAGTCAGTCATCCAAGCTGCAGCTGTGGCTGACCCAGGTGGGCAGGCAGCCCCCAGCCCAGCCTGCAGAACGGGATGGGGCCGCTCCCTCCCCTACTTCCTGCTTCTCCTCTGAGACAGGATTTTCTGAAGTCAGGACCCCTGAGGCTAGAGTCAGGCTGGAGGCTAGGACTAGGGCTGCAGATGGGGGCTGGGTGGCTAGGCTTAGAAACTAGAATCTTGTGTCTCTCCTGGCACAGGAATCTTGTGGGGACACAGAGTTGGGATGTTCCTAACTACTCAGCATGACTCCTGTCCGGCAGCTGGGTCAGGCCTAGTATTCTGCTTGGAGTAGAGGCCTGGCTGGAGCACGGGGGTACCTTACTTCCTTAGGAACAGGGCAAGGCTTCCCATCCTGTTTCCTCTTGTCCTTTGTGCCTCAGAGCTCTTAGCTCTCACCCTTACTCCTTTCAACACAGGGTGTCCTACCTCCACATACACAGCATTTCAGTATACTGACATTTCAGTATCTCATAGGTGGGCTCGGCCTTTCCTCTGTGGTTTGGGAGAACTTAATGGAGAAACAAGCATCTTGAGGTTGGGCTCCAATGGGGCTGGCAGTGAACAAGCAGATCTTCAAGTCTTAGAGCATGTCACTGGAATAAAAGAAGCTGAGATTCCATGTCCCTTTTCTGGCCCTCCAGTGACTGGGAACAAAAGAGCTGCCAGCTCTCCTGGCTTTCATCTCTCCATATCCAGCAATGATGCTTTGCTTTATACTGGCCACCCTCTTCCCATTATTCTGTCTTCTGTGCTCAGCTCTGGTGTCTGGGCTGCCTCCTCATTGTGACACTAGGTATTCCTTCCCCATGACCCGTCATATGGTCACAAGGCTCTGAAGTCACCCATCAGGTGCTCTGTGCTGGTCCTCACATGGCTGATCAGAGTATGTGGAGATAGGCCCTGGTTGCCTCTGGTCTCCAATGGACTATTCAGGAAGTGGGTGAGAAGAATTGGACCAGCAGGAAGTCATTGGGGCTTCAAGCCAGGCCCCAGTGCTCCAGCCCATCTGGACAAATTGGCAGGTTCTCTTCCCTGTGTTCCCAGGCTCATCAGAATGGACATTAGCAGTAGACATATCCAGCCTACTACCTGCTACCTGCACATTTTGTACTGCTTCTAATGCCTCAGGCCACCCTGCCATGGTTACAGTGGCACGACTGATCCTCAGCTCAGGCCCAGGCCCTTGGGACTGCCCATCTCCCACTTCTGTGACAGGCACTGCAGGGGACACCGAGGTGCCAAAGGTATTGGATGTAAGGGGAGTGAACCTGCTCTTTGACTCTGGGCTACTCACCAGCCTTCTGTAACCTCAGTGGGGACCCTAGTGGGTATACTTAGGACCCTAGTCCCCAGGCTGGTAGATCAAGTCCCTCCCTAGTCCAGTTCACCATGGAGCTGGGTGATCTATGTTGTACTGTCACCTCTGCTTAAGTCCTGTCCCAATCCCGGAGTGGCAGGCATCGCTGGGCTTGACCCTGGCCCTGATGCCTTCTCTGAGCTTTAGCTCCTATATTAGCCTTGACTATAGTGGCAAGGCCCAGGCAGCGCACACTGGCCTCCTAGATTCTTAGGGCCCTGGAGGAGGTGCCTCCAACAGATGTCCTACCTCTAGAGGTGGTGGTGGGCATTGCTGCCATCGGCTTCCCCTTTTTGGTGACAGTCCTTCCCTAAGCAGCCTGTCCTAAATAAAGATAAGAGGGATCTTTACTGGGGGTCGGGGTTGGGGTGGGGGACTTACATGCAGTGTAGGTGACAGGTACCACCTCTCCCTGCACCCACAGGAACTCTTATCTTCACTGTAGTCCAGGGTCCATACCACAGTCATGTCCCAGCCCCCAACTCTGGCAATGACCTCCTGCCATTTACCCTGCTGCTAGGTGCCTTCACCCTGATGCTGGGCTCTGTGGGATGCTGAGCAGGCCCTGGGTCCAGGTAGGGCTAGTGATCCTGAAGAAGGACCTTCCTGAAAGCTGCTATCACTGCAGCTTTACACACACTCTCCTGTAGTGGCTCTCCTGTGCTCTCGGGAGAAGCTGATGGGCAGGGTGGGGGTTGAGCTGTAGGGGGAACATCATAGCCACCCTATGCAGTAAAGCACCTGATAGGCTGTGGGGTTTACCTTGTAAATAAGGGCAGAGCCCTGACTGCCTCATTCCTAGAGAGAACTGGACATCCATGTGCCCCACTAAATTCTTGTTCTGCTCATGCCATGCCTAGAATTGCATGTGGTGTGCTCTCTGGGGCCCGAGGCTGAGGGCAAACAGGTTGTGAGGCCCCCAGGAAGGTCTATAGTTCTCAGAAGGTAAGCCAAAAGGTAGGGAAGCCTCCACCTTGGCCCTGGGCCTGCCTGGCCTGGGCTGACCCCTTCAGCTGATGAGGGACTCAGGCCTATCCTGCAGTTCCCAGCCCGCCCTTCCTGTGCTTGGGGCTGGGAAGAAGTCACCCGGAACACCAGGGATGGGGTAAGGGTGACATGCTGACAACCTAGGCATGGTCCACAGGCCCCAGGAAGCCTCAGTCTCCCTGGTCTTCAGGTTCTTTATTACTAGCCCACTTCTTGGAGCCTTGGAGACCATCCAAAGTAACCTTCATATCTGGGAGGCCTGCTCTGGGAGGAACGTGGGTCCCTCTGTCATTTCTGTAAGCAAACTCTCATCTCTTACTACTGCCCTATTCCACAGGACCACAGACTATTTATTCTTCCCAACCAGGGTCTAATTGACCCAGACAGTACACACAAGACAGAGCTCCAGACTGGTTTGCCCCTCTTCTCCTGTCACCCTAGACCCCAGCATGCCCTTATCTTCTCCTTCTGAGTCACAGTTCCCTGTTGGACCCTCTCTTCTTCCTCACCAGGCCACAGCAGAATTCTCTATTTTCTGGCACCCATGTTCCCATCCTACAGTTTAGAAGCTTCTCATGTATGTAAGCTTATCAGAAACTCTTCTATCTCTGAACAGCCCTCTCTAAGGGTTGTTACATCTCCAGTCCCCAACAGTTCCCTGAGGGAAGTCTTCCACTTTCTTAGCTGTTTCCCTGTCATATTTCTTGACTCTCTGTTTCCCGCTCTTACAGTCTTAGACATTATCGAGTGACAGCCATGGAAGATGAGCCATCAAAATTTTGACCCACAACTTCTTCCTTGGCATTCCTTCTGTGTAGTTCTACCACAGTCCTAGGCTAGATAAATGCTTAGCCCTTGCATTTCAAAGAAACATGTAGCTTTAAAAGACTGCTGTGTAAATACTATGCTCACGGGGTCCTTCTGTGATAACAGTTTTCTGTTTTCTCTGTAGTTAAGGGTTGCCTTTGAGTTAGGCTTAGTTTTTATTTTTCTTTTGTTCTTTCTTTTATAAAAAAGCATTCTGTTTGTGTGTGTGTGCACATACATGCACATATATATGCACCTAAGTGGATGACTTGTGGGAGTTGGTTCTCTCCTTCCATCACATGTGTCCTAGAGATCAAATTTAGGTCACCAAGCTTGGTAGCAAGTGCCTTTACCTGACAAGAGATCTTGCTTATCCTTTGTTTACTTTAAAAATATTTTAAAAGAGTTTATTTTTATTTATGTATATGTGTGTATATGCCACACGTGTTCTCATGGAGGCCTATGGAGGTCAGAAGAAGGTGTTGGATCCCCTGAACCTGGGTTACAAGTGGTTGTGAACTGCCTGATGTGGGAGCTGAGAATTGAACTCAGGTCCTCTCTGAGAGCAGTGAGTGTACTTAACTTCTGAGCCATATCTTCAGCCCCAGAGAATTATTATTTTAAAATATTTGTTCCACTTTTGTTTTTTCATTGCTGGGGATCAATCCCAGGTTTTGTACATATTAAGCAAGCGCGTTACCACTGCACCACACCCCTAGCCCTTTTCTACATCTGCCACTAATCCATTCTTTAACTTTCTGCAAGAATTATAATTTTCTATTGATCCTGTTGGGAATACTGATAATGAATCAGCACAACTCCCTTTCTTTCTCCTTCCCCTCCTTTTTCTGTTGGAGTCCTTGCAGGGCTAGTTCCTTTCCGGTTTCTAGGTATTAAATTCTCCCTGGTCCCCAACTTCTGTTTTCTTGCCTGTTTTACTTCTCATTTTGCAGGAGCACATCCCTAGCTCATTTTCTGAGAAAAGGTATGTGGCAGATAAAATTTGTTTTTTGAGTGTGCATTTAAGCAAATATCTTTATTCTTCTGTTATACTTAGGATTTGAGATTGGAAATTACCTGCCTCCATTCTCAAAGTTTGAAGTTAGTGTACTAGCATATGCTCACTTCTTGATGTTTTGATTCTCCATTTTCTATGCATGACCTATATTCTTCTCTTAGGAGACTTAGGATATCTGTTTTATTTCTGTTCTGAAACAATAATGGAACCCAGTGGGACATTCTAGAAGTTGGCTTTTCAGCCTCAAAGTGTTCAGCTTCTCCATAGTATAGTGTGGTTGGGTGGAAGTCAGCAAGTACCTGGGGTTGTGGACTGGGGGGATAATGACAGAGTGCTTGCAACTCAGACTGAGCTTCTGTAGGCATCTTCTCTTTATGACTCTGCCCTCAGAATGGTATAAAGTTCTTCTAGGATCCCAGCTAGTAGCTACATCATCTTTGATGGTAGCTCTGCCTGGGGAAGGCTGGGGTCTAGTTTTCATTTCTATGGTTGTTTCTGCTGGTAGAGCTACATTTACTTTTCCAAACTTTTGGAGTCTCTTATGCTCTTATAATGTCTTCACTTGCTTACTTATACAACTAATTTTCCCCTTTGGTGATTCTACTTCCATTTTTCTTTGTGAGTTTAGAGGAAATAGAAATGAATATTAGTTGAGTCACAAGATCTTTTGTGATCTCAGCTTTCTGTCTTTCCTGGAGTTAAGACTTGCCTTTGGGTTTTTCCCTTTTCATCCTCAGACTCCAAGGATGCACATTTCCTGGGTCTCTTTCCTCCAGGCAGGCTACCACCTCTTCCTCCTAGGTCTTCTGAGTCCTGCCCTCATACCTTTGCTACTTGGCTTCTGGCCTCACTATGCCAAGCTTTAATGCCTCTATACAACAGTGATGCCAGCCTACATCCTCAAGGCTATCTGGGTCACAAAGTTGCTGGTGTCTGACCTCACCACTTAGGAATCTGAGAGGCTCTTAACTTTGACCTATCCAAAGCTGAGCTCTGCAGATTGCCTGTCAGTCTTGCCTTTATCCCAGGGATCAGGCCTGCTGTGTGCCTGTCTCTTAAGACTCAGACTGAGCCCCCAAGGGTCTATAAACTCCTCACTCTCTTTCCAACACCCAGTTCCTATCAGAATTCTTTCCCTCTGAAACACATGGGTTTGCTCTCAGACAAAGACAGAACTATTTCCTCCTTTAGCAAAAGAACCTTGAATTAGCCACTTATTCACCAAGGGGTCCTTGCAGTGTCACACTGCCCTCTGGTCATTGGACAGAAGAAAAGCTAACAGGGGCCTCTCAGGTAACCATGCTGTGTGGGGAGGGAAAGGTTGTTCTTCAGGTATTTTCCTCCTTCCTGCTACTGAAATGCAGAGGTGATGGCAACCCTGGGAGCAGCCATAGGGGTGCTGCATTGTAGATAGAAATCAGAGACATTCCTGGTCTCACTGCTGCTCTAGGCCCATGGAAGCTCTCGACTGAGACACCACTGTCATGATCTCAGCTAAAACTCAACCAATTTGCACCGCCCTTCACATATTGGTAGATGATCTGCCTGCTCCTTGAGACCTAGCACATTGTACTCCTAGCTTGATATATCCACATATAAGTTACCTCTGAGTTGTGTTTTAAGCCCTACGACTGGCTCTGAGTGACCACAAAGCCCAGACTCCTTATACAGCTCCCATACCACCCACTGCTTGGTGGTACTCACCCTGCCTCTTCCTCCCTGGCCTGAAGGCTTGCCACAAGAACACTGTGCCCTACCTCAGTGGGTCTGGCTGTAACCACGTGGTGCCAGTGGGCTGGGAATACCAGTAGGAAGGGGTTGTGGGTTCCTCTAGAGCAGGCAGAGATCCAGCTAAGCTGGGGGAGGCTGAGGATCCTAGGTGCCTGCTGCCCCATGCCTGGTCCTTTTTGACCCTATTGGGCCCCAGACAAGCAGGGCATTTCTATGACAGCTGTAGGCCTGCAGGTGAGCCCCGGGGAAGCAGGGGCAGGAGCGGGAGAAAGGGCTGGGATGCTGGCTGGGCGAACTCACAGCCCGCCCAAGTTTCCACAACTGTCTGCACAGAGCTGCACGGTGGTTTCCACAGGCTCTGCCAAGTGGCGGCTGCCGGCTCGGCCTGGGGTTCTGACCCCCGACAGGGCCTGCTCTCTGCCAGGCAGCCCTGAGAAGCTAGGGCAGACAGGGCCCAAAGAGTTAAGCCACCCTCCACCCCATCTCATTCCTACAGTTTTCTGTCCAAGGCACAGCTGACGTGAAAAACAATAGCATTCCCTTGGAGAGGTTCGGCTGCGGGCTGAGGCCCCCCTCCCCAATAATTACTCAAGACATTGGCACGAGCCAGGCCTGGTTAGGTAACAGGCTGCTCGCTCGCTCCGGAGACTTATAACTCACAGTCAGTTACACATAATCTCTGTAGACAACAAAATCGTTTCCAGGATGGTGGGGAGGGTGAGGCCTTATGGAGAGGGTACAGGGGGCAGAAGGGGCAGAGACCAGGGTAAGGTGGGGCTAGGGTGTTATTGTGGGGACTACCAGGAGTCTTAGGGATGCAGCTAGGGAACTCTGGGTGTTGGTGAAGCAGCTATGGTAAGGGAGGGAGCTACCCTGCCCCCTCCCTATAATCCTAATCCTCCCCACCCTTGTCCCAGTCCTTGGAAATGGGAGGGCCACCCTAGTCTGGTCTGTTATTGAGCAGAACTCCAGAGGCGCTCGCTCATTCATACTGGAGTGTGAATGACTGCTTTGGGTGCTTCCTCCTCCTCTCCTGACAGCCTCACAGAGGACAATTTATTGCCTGTTTACTGTCCATGGCTCACTGTACATGACTCCCTCAAGGGCAGGGCCACATATAGCACCCCCTGCCTCTCCCCACTCCCCATGTTCCCAGAGTACATAGCAGACATTCAGGAACGATCTGCCAAGAACAACGGAGGACATCTAACCCAAAGAAGCAAGCGTCCATGGGGTGGAGTCAGGCACATGGGAGGGGTGCCTGGCAGGGAGGGTAGCAGAGCTGTAGGTGCTCTGTCACCCTTCAGGGCTTACTCTCCTGGCAGTGGGACTCTTCCATAGGAAACTCTCCCATTTTCCTGGAAGGATGCTGAGCAGAGCAGGCAAGGACCAGGAAGGTTTGGGTCTGGAAGGGCCTCCCTCTGGCAACTGGGCAGCTGAGTCAGGCCACTGAGAGCTGGGATAGTATAAGGGAAGAGTCCAGCCTGTGTCTAATCTAAACCCAGCCTGGCCCTAACTTGGGGAGGGAGCCTCCCTCCTTCCTTCTGTATATCTCAGGACTTCCATCCCTTCACAACTGAGTCTCTGAGTACAAAGGTATCTATGGGTACATGAATTGAGCACACCACTGCCTGTTTTGCAGACCAGCCTTTGGAGGCAAACTTGACCTGCTGACCTCAGGTTCCCTGTCCAGTCCTTCAGGCCTTGTTTATCTGTTCTTCACCTCAGCTCAGGAGACCCAGAGGATAGGCAGCATGGCTCTTGTCATGTCCCATGTGGGCCAAATGAATGTGGCATCCAGAGGGAACCCAGTGGGCACTTAGCCCTTGCTTCCCTGTCCCTTCCTTAAAGTCTCCCTGAGACTTCTGGGATACAAGAGCTCCTGGAATTTTCTGCCTACCTTCTGGCCTCCTGCATCAGCTCAGTCCTCTCATAGCCCACGTGCACTGCTCTCTGTAGCCTCTTGTCAAGTGACCTCGAGCACATCCCTTTTTAGGGTCCCTTTCATCCACAGTCCTTTAGCACCCACTTTGAGCTCCTCTGAACCTTATAACCTAACTTCTCAGTTCACAGCTGAGTAGACACATAACCGCGTGGCCACCTCATCTGCTCTGCTCCAGCTCCCAGTCATGTGGCCAAGCAGAGCATGGAGTCCCTTTCAACCTCCATCCTTGCCTTTCTTTTCCTATAGGACCCTCTTGCCTGCACTACCCCCACTGACCTCTCATTTATTAGTTTTCCTGTCATCTTTTTGTACTTTTCCCTGTCATATTTCTTGACTCTCTGTTTCCCGCTCTTACAGTCTTAGACATTATCGAGTGACAGCCATGGAAGATGAGCCATCAAAATTTTTGACCCACAACTTCTTCCTTGGCATTCCTTCTGTGTAGTTCTACCACGGTCCTAGGCTAGATAAATGTTTAGCCCTTGCATTTCAAAGAAACATGGTGTGTGAATACTATGCTCACAAGGTCCTTCTGTGATAACAAGTTTTCTGGTTTCTTTGTAGTTAAGGGTTGCCTTTGGGTTTGCCTTAGTTTTTTATTTTTTTTAAACATTTATTTAATTATCTTTAAAAGATTTTATTATTCTTTTAAATTATGTGTCCATGTGTCTCTGTGGATGTGAGTGTATGTGCTCACAGAGACATATACCATATATATATAAAGTTTAATGATTGCATGGCCTTAAACTTCAGAAGGATCCTATATATGCACCCCTAATTTCCCTGCCTTCTGGCATCCGTGTGCTGAGGTTAGCCCCTGCCTAGTGTTCTGCCTTCCCTAACCCCATTCAGCCTTTGACTTCCTCTCAGTTCAAGCTAGGCCCCTTCCTTCCTGTGCCAGGGCCTTTACGTATGTTACACACTCTGCCTAGAGGGCTTGTTTCATCTTTGTATTCAGCTTAGCCCATTTGCCTGCATCCTTTGGTATACAGCTCATGGGGGGGAGTGGGGGGCTGTTCCTTAGGCACCTCTGCTAACTTCCTTGCTGGTTTAGTAATCCACCTGACATTCCCATAGCTCTCTTTATAGTACAGTTAAGTACATATATGATTCCTGCTGTGGTGATTAGCAGCTGCTTGGTGCCATTGAGCTCTAGTCCTCTGCTGTGGCCCAGGCTCCTGTCATTGTCTCACTCTTTTGTTTCCTTAACAAGTCACTAAGGCCTTAGGGGCATATACCTTGATTTTCCTGTCTGGGAGGTCTGAAGTTTGATAATTGCAGGGCTGACTGCTTCCTGAGAGGTCTGGGGCAAGTGTTTTCTGGCCCTTTCAGCACCCAGAATGTCATGACTCCTTGGCTCATGACTTTTCCTCTATTTCTAAGCTAGCAGCCCAGGGTTCCTCCCTCTTGGGGCTCTGCTCTAGCACCCATCTCTTATACCCACTGCCCCTGAGTGTAGGGACTCTTGTAATGATAGCTATGACCATCTAGGACTCAGCAGGCTTTCCATCTTCTGATCAGCTGTGTTCATGCTGTAAACAGATCTTTGCACATACTGTTCCCTACGCACACAGCTGAAGAATGAGGAGGTAGGATTTGCATAGAGAGCCCACCCTGTAGCCACAAGAGTGCTGAAGGAAAGAGCTCAGTCTTGATTCAGACGAGGAGAGGTCACAATGTCTGTGCTACCCAGAGGGCCAAGAGTCCCATCTAGGAGGAGAACTCAGATGGACTGGCTGAGCAGGAATTGTTCTGATGTCCTTAAAGAGATGCAAAGGTCAGACATAATTGGAGCCCAGAGCCTAAGGACCTCCCCTGCCCCTATGATGGCCGAAAGAGGCCCAGAGATATCCAGGTGCAAAATGGCTGTAAACATGTGAATGCTGATGGACAGGGAGCCAAGACACCTCAGGCAATGAAGCATTCAAGGGAGTAGAAGACTGAATGTGCAGACCTCATGGGGGGTGGGGAGGGGAAGCTTCCAGAAGCAGAGCAGGGAAAGGACAGGGTATCTGGAGCTTGAAGGGGAAGAAGAAAATCAAAGAAACCAATAAATCAAGGAATCCACCACACTCCTGAGAATTTTCACACCCATACCTGAGAAACCAGCACTACAGGGGAAGGTAAACAAGTAAATAAGCTCAGAAAGGAAGTCAGGCGGTGGGTGACTCATGACAAGTTGAACTCCCGACAGAGTCTACTGCCTCCTGTGTACACCAGAAGGTCATAGAGGCAGTCCTGGGCTTCCAAGGAAAATTCCATCAACTTCACAAAAAAAAAAAAAAACAAAAAACAAAAAAAAAAAAAAAAACAACTGACCATTGATATAAAATCAGAAAGTAGCTACAAAGAGACACACTGGAGGTTCAAAAGTAACTCCTTAAACAATCCTGTGCTTAAAAAGGAAACAAAACAGGAGGTACATCAATTTGCAGACAGTCTCACGATGACAGTGTGATGCAGCAGCAGAATGTGTGTGATGCAGCCAAAGGGATATTTAGAGGAATGCTCACAGCCACTTTAGAGAACCCGAGGGACTGAAAGCGAGTGTTTCCAGGTTTTACTCAGGAATCTAAAAGAACAGGCATAACAACAAATACCAAGGAAGAACACAGAAGTAATTGATCAAGATGCAAGAGAATACTAGCAACATGGAGAAAAGTTCTGAAGGCAGAACCATTCAGGAAAGGAAAGGTTTGAGTGGTCAATGAAATAAACATAACAAATAACAAATAGATAACAAATTAGAAACTCAAAGGCAGTCAACTACAGATACCAACAGAGGTGTCCATTTGCCTGCTGGTTATGAAACACTGTTTTTGAGTCAAGGTCTTGTTTAGCAGCCCTGCCTAGTCTTGAGTTCTTGATCCCCCTGCCTCACTTTCCCAGTGCTGAGATCACAGAGATGTACCACCAAACCCAGTACTGATAGAAATTTTAAAGCAATAAAATTGAAAACTTAAAATGATAGATAAATTTCAGGATAAAAAATTGGTAAACATGGTTTGTGACATAGAAAATCTTAATATACACAAGGCTGCTGGAGAAATCATGGCTCCATCATCTACTCAACTCTAGAATGTTCTTGGACCAGATTTTACAATGATTTTTTAGGATGTTTTTAAAAAAGCAGATTACACCTATACAATGTGCTTCAGGGCCCAGGCTAAGATAGAAAACATGTAACTCAAAACCAGAGGCAAGAGCTGGGTACAGAAACACAAGAAAATTCTAGATCCAAATGATGTCTGAATATAAACCCTAAACAGACCATAACAGCCTATGGTCAAGCCTCCAAGGGATGTTTCTGATGTGTGGTGGCTGTCTAGATACTAGCTTCTATTACCTAGTGTCACTGTAGCTGTCTTGGATTGAGTAGGAACATACTATGAAGTTCGCACAGTGATGGAATTGTCCAATGACACATTCTTTAGAACAAATTCCTATCAGTAAGTGATGTGCAACAGACACAGTTAAGATCAGGTAGGGTACCTTTCAGGAATGCATGGAAGGTTCTAGGTCAGGAACACTCTAGGCTCCTGATTCTAATGTGATTCATAGGGACCTCTTCTCCCATTTGGAGACTACAGACTGCTCAGGGGTTAGACCAGGGGGGTAGGGTGGGGGGAGGGGGGCTGCACTCTGGGTATCTTCCTTGTCTACAGCTCAGCATGTGGCCAGCCACATGGCTGGTACTGCTTATCACCTTGAGATAACTTCCCACCGGCCTCTAGATTAGCCAGTCATCTTTAACAATTCAATGACAGGAACACCCAGCTCAGCCCTGTTGTGGGGGAGCCTAGGGCATGAGGGGTGCTTGAGCAATGTTGGCTGGACAGAGGTCAAAGGCTGAATGAATGCCAGGTAAAGACATCCCAGACCCTTCAGGGCCAAACTTCTCTGGCCAATGTCCAGTTGGTCTTTGAAAGGGGCAGGAAGATCTGACCCAACCCATCTTGAGCTGAGTATGACTAGCATGGGAGGTCCTCTAGTGCCAATAACTTTCATGGGGCCTTTTGGATTCCTCATGCTACCTTCTTCCAAAGTGGTAAGTGGCCTACCCATCTGACACCATCCTGCAGGCCTGGGACAGTGGAATAGCTGCCTAGCCAATCAATCCCCCAGCAGTTGTGAGGACACCTGTTGGGAAGGATGGAGGGCTTTACTGGCAGCTGACAGCAGGCCTAGCCAGCTCGGAGGGGTGGTTATCCAGCTGTGCCTGGGTCCAGGAGCTCTGGGCAGCTGGTGGTAAGGATCTGACAGGTGGGAGAGTTCAGGGCTTAGCAGCTGAACTGCTTAGGGGAGAACTGGAGGTGGGGTGGACTGCATTCCAAAGGCAAGAGCCTCTGAGCTGTGAGCAGTGGAGCTGTGGAGCTGTGTGTAGAGAGGATACATGACAGTTGTGAAGAAGGGACAAAGGGGGCACTCTGTTGGCCCCTTGCTTGGGTAGCCACGCCAAGTGGCCCAGGCACATGGTGACATATGTCAAAGTATCCTGCTTCTGTTTTCTAGTCTGAAAGGCTTCATTCTTTGTCTTTTCTGAGGCCTTTTGGGCACTCTACACTGGGCAAACTGGGTCCACAGGACCACAAAGTACAGTCTGACTCTGAGCAAGTGCTTTGGTTGGTACAGCCCCAGTGCCCTGAAATGGGCATGTGTGTTCACAGATGTCCCTACGGCACTGTTCCTGATTCCTACATGCTTCCCTATCTGACTGGAAGGGAAGAACAGACAGACCCTGAGGGTGGCAAGGGAGGCAGGCAGTTTCAGTTCACACTAACCCAGAGATGCTGAGGTTTAACGAGATGTGAATGCGTAGGGCAGAGTTGTTGTCGGATGTAGTTTTAGACAGTCTTGCTATTCCCTGCAGGGCAGGTGGGTTTTAGATATCTGCATATTCTGAAAGAAAGTCCTTGGGGGATGAAAGATGTTTAGACACTGCTTAGGTCCTTAGGGGTCCTTTTTCAAGGTCTTTAAAATGCAAATGGACACAATTTCTACAAAGCTGGTGAGTGTCCAATGGGGAGGGAGAGCTTTAGAGAAGAGTGTGTGTGCCTATAGATTTGTGTGCAGTGTGTGGAGACCAAAGGTCGACTTTGAGTATCTCTCTTCAGGCGCCACCCACCTTGTTTGTTGAAACCCGGTCTCTTACGGGCCTGGAGCTCACTGATTAGTCTAGCTGGCTCTGCTGCAAGCTCAAGGGGCTGCTTGTCTTTGTCTCCTAATGCCTAGAATACAGACTTGTGCCACCTCCATTCCTGGCTGTTTTGTTTTGTTTTTAAATGTTTTACTTAGGTCCTGGGGATTGAACTCAGACTTGCATGCAGGTTTGTGTGGAAAAGCATTTACTGACTGTACCATCTCCCTAACTTCTAGAGGTTTCTGAAATATGTTAGATTCTGAGTCCAGCATCCCTCCTTGGGATGCCACTTGTATCCTCAGGATTGGGTGTTTCTTTAAGTCTAGTGATTGGCCCCTGCCAGAGAGGAAGGGCTGAACCTCAGGAGGAGCCCAGCAAGGGAAGGGGCCCTGGTTGGGTCTATAACCACAGTTCCCTTGGCTCAGGGTAGCTCCAAGCATTTGTGGAGTTGGGCCTGCCCTGTTAGTACTCAAGATACCATGCGCCTCAGCCATCCGTGGAGCCTTCCTGGCTGAAGACTATGTCAGAATCTTCCAAAGGCGGATCCCCAGGTGCCAGTCAACAAAACTAGACCCTGTTTTCTCAGCACAGATGCAGAGTCCTAGCCCAGCTTTCCTGCCTACCACCACTGGGGTCAGCTTCTTCCTAGGTACCTGGGGGTAACTACATCTGTGTAAAACTGGGGGAGCTGGGCACTATCACAGCCCTCATCCTGGGATGTGACAGGGCTTTAAGGTAGTGTTCAGAATCTGGCTAAAACCGCGGAAAGACCCGTCATGGGTTCCATCCAATGTGGTTAAAAACATCTGACTGTGACCACAAAAATGCTGGCGCCCGGGCCACTGCTGAGACCGTTCATCTTAGCAAACGTGCGGTGCGGAGAGCTTTGCCTTAACCCTTGGAAGGGTGTGTGCAGGAGCCTGTGCAGGACTGGAGCCATGGACTTCTGCTATGAATTAGGCCAGACCAGGATGAGCAAGGGGCTGATTCTGAAGTATTCTGGTGCCACTGGGCATGGTTGCCTAAGGCTGTCTGTCAACCTTAGGCTTCAGTGTCTTCTGGGGATAAGAACTAAGGTATTAGGAGGGACTTCCAGGGGCAGGAAGCTGCCACTTCCTAAGGTCTAGATGTAGTAGGCAGACATGTATCTGTCCATTCATGGAAACAAGCAAACATTACCTGGCTGAGGTGTTGAGGAAGGCACATAGCCTTTGATAAAGCACTGACCTCCCCCAGGTGACCGTTGGGGTTGTGAGGAGACAGGCAGTAACCATGTACCACAACCACAAATGTCAGACAGTGATGCAGAAGCCTGAAAAGGGAAGTCTATGAGCAAGCAGCTTCTGGGGTCACAAGCTGGGGTGGGGGTGTCCATGGAGAGCTGCACCTCAGGGCGAGTCAAGGGAAGGTGGCAGGACTGAGAAGGGAACATGCTGGGACATAGACTATTTTTGTTGCCTCTAAATCCATCATAGACACCCCTCAAGTCAAGGACTTAACTCCATAGTACCTCTATTTGCTACTTTTTACTATGATGGGACTTCTCCCTTCACCACGACAGGCAGTCTGATCAGTTTTTAACCATTATGAGGATCCATGAAGCTGGTTCCTATTCAGGGACAGATACACAGAGGACTGGGTGTTTGGGCCGGTGGGTAAATGTAGTTTTGTCATGAACCATGGAGAGTTCCTTCTCCTCACACTGTCTCCAGCGCGTAGTGTCTCTCTACTTTGTAACCTCTGCCTTTGGGATCTCCCTTCCCACCTGAGTCTTCAGACGGCCCATTCCTTGATTGCAACTATGACTCTTCGACACAAAGGCTTCCTCCTGGGAGCTTTCTATATTCTGTGTTTTTGAACTTCATAACCCCAACACAGGCTAGTAGAGGGCCACGGATTCCTGGATCCTACGCCTTTCATTAGGAGTTCAACTTCCTGCAAATTCCAACACCAGATGTTCCTGTCTATCTCATGGCACTATTGCCCAGGGCTATGTATATGTTAGGGCTCTCCAGTGCCCAGAACCTGCCTACCAAAGAATGCATCCAGTTGGCCTGCTCCCCAGGTTGCCTGCCCCCTTCACCCTAGCAAGTGTGGTGACTCAGAAGCACAGGCAGCTGTTGGACATAGCCTGGGGACCCTTGTATAGTTTGTCTGGGGAGGGATGGGGATTGAAGCCAGGGACTTGGTGTGTGTGAAGGGAGGGACAAAAGAGTTCCATCCAGTACTTCTTGGGTAAGGTCAGGGGCCTCTGGGCTGTTTGCCAGCTGGTAATTGAGTCACTTTGGTGCTTCTAACATAGGTGTCCCAAGCATCTATCACTTGGTGTTGGCAACCCTGTTCTCTATAAGGGGAATGAGGGTGGGAGTCTGAGGTAGGCCTCGGGATGTGGTCTTCAGAAAGCACAGCTCCTGCTGAAGGACCGCTGAATTCAGAAGCACCTGTAGGACTTCAGGCTGCCTTATCCAAATCCAGAGGCAGCTTATTCTTGAACCTAGGGGTCTAGTTGTTCCAGGTATAGGCCTCTAAGGAGTATGCTAGCTGGATTCCCACCTCCTGAGTAGCCTGTGACCAGGGTCCTGGAGACAGCTGGCCATCCAGGTTTAAGGTATGGCCTGTCCACAGCAGACTTTGGTCCCTCATTGATCTTAGTATGGTTTGGGTCTGAAATGTCCTCCAAAGGCTCATGTGTTGAAGATGTGGGGTTTGGAGGAAGTGATGGATTTGCAGACAGATAAACCCATGGACAGATCCTAAATTTGAGTGGACTGAGGGGAGGTACTGGGCACTGATGAGGTGGGACATAGCTGAAGGGAGTGGGTCCTTGGAGGAGGCTAGATCTTGTCCCTAGTCCCTTCTTGTCTTTGTTCTTGGTTCTCTGGCTGCTATAGGAGAATAACCCTGCCTCTACCAGAGGCTCCTACCACCATGATACTGTGTCTTACTGCAGCCCACAAACCACAGCACCAAGTCATTGTACACTGAAGCCTCCCTAACCACAAGCCAAAACAACTCTTTCTTCCTTTGAGTTATTTTTTTCCCTTAAGAATTCTGTTATAGAAACAGAAAGTTGACTAATGTGGGATAAGAAGGAGTTGGTACAGATAGCACCAACAGGATTTTCTCCAGTGTGGGGAAGAGTTGCTATGACATCAGCCTTCCCAAGGTCCATGAGGCTAAGGTGAGGAAAACCTGGGTTTGTAGACAGCTGGCACTGGATAGCCCCTCCCCCCCCCCCGGAGTTCTGCATGGGCTCTTGCTCACCAAACCCCACACTAGGCCCAAGGAACAGTGAGCCGGGGAAACAGAGAGAGAGGTGGTTGGCTTTATCAGCATCTTCTCATACGCAAGGAGGAGCTTGGAAGGGAAATGGACCATAGCCTAGGCCTTTGCAGGATAGTAAAATGATAACCAGAGACTGATGGAACAAAGAAAGAGTCCTGGCAGTAAGCATTGGGGCCCATGTGTTCCAAAGAATAGAACCCTTGCTTGAAGTTATCACTACTCGTGCCTTCTCTCCTTTCAATGTAGCAACTCCTACTTCTTTCCTGTCTTACAAACTCATCTATGTGTTTGTCATCCATTCAAAGATCTGTCTACCCATTTGCCTATTAAACCCCCCCCCCCCAGCTACCACCTATCTATCCTTTTGGCCATCCATTACCACCCACTCACATATCTCCAGCTACCCATTCATCCTATTTTTTGTCAAGCACTCATTTATCTATCTATCCATTCATCATTGCTATCTATCTATCCACTTATCAACTCATTACCAATTCATGTATCCACCATCATCTATCCATCTATACACATAGCCATCTGTCTATTGACCCATCACCATCCATACATTGCCATCTATCCATCCATTCGTCCATTTATCTGTCATGCACCTAAATATCTATCTGGCCATCATCTGTCCATTCATTTTCCATTCATCCATATCTATCTATCTATCTATCTATCTATCTATCTATCTACCATCCATCAAGATATCTATTCACCCACACTATTTTACTTTATTCAGCCTTTTCCTCTCATTTGCTATCTCATCCATCAATCTTTTCATCCAGTTCTCTCTACCATGCTGTATGCCTGCCTCCATTCTTTCCACTGCTGCTGTCTCCTGTGTATCTTGTAGCAGTGACAAGATCAAATGATGTGGATGATGCAGTCACTGGTCTTGGAGTGACAGCTTACCACCATCTAAAAATAGATAAAAGACCAACCAAGATGCTAGTTCTTTGTGCCTTCTCTTGTCTCTTGAGCTCCTGTTCCTATCAAAAGGGCACACACTCATGTGGTGATGGGTCTAGATCAAATGGGACTATGGAGACAGGGATGGGGTATCATCAGAGCTGGGTGACTAGGCATGGGACTGGGGAAGTGGGTAAGTCAGGGGGATTGAATGGGGGCATTTCTAAGAGAGCTAGTTTAACAGGGGGTCAGGTTTGTTGGGGAAGAGGGTGTTACAAACATGAGATCCAGTGTTCCTTGAATGGAGATGTGTATAGACACATGACTTAAGCCACCAGGAGTCAAATTGACCACTGCTACTACTATATCTTTGGGCATGACACAGACCTTTCTTTGTGCCTACTCTTCCCAAGTAACTGTAGGTAGGAGCTGACTCACAGGTAGATGTTGTACCTTACTGCCCATTCTCAGGGCTGGTCCTCCTCCTAGGCAGACTCTGCTGTAATAGGGGAAGATGAGAGCTTACAAAGTTTCTTTGGCTTGTTTTATGTGTCAGGTTCTGTGCATGCACAGGACTATAACAGGAAAGGCTTCTGTTCCAGTGGGGAAGCAGAACATCCCTAACCAAGCACAGGGATGGTAGGTTAGAAGACTGGTGCTAGGGTAAGGAACTCAAGGCATCGAAGGGACAGCATACCAGGAAGGGGTCAACGTGATTCTATGAAGCTGTTGCAGCTTGATGCCAGGGTTGCTGTTCCCACAGGGGCCCAGGGATGAGAGGAGCTTCAGGAAGGTGCTGCTGGAGAGACTGTCTGACCAGGGGTGGGGCTGCACTGGAATTGCCTTCCAGGGAGGAGGGAGGCCGACAGGCCATGAGCGGGAGTGCCGTGGGTCTGGTTTATGTTTTAGACATCCTTCTGGCTGCTGCATGGAGACAGGAATGTGGGGGGAGAGTGGAAGCCGGGGTGCCCCTTGGGATAGGGAAGAACTCTGTCTCTCTGTACATGCCGTTCCTGACTGCCGGAAATGCCCTTCTGGCCCTGGCAGAGTCCATGGTAGGAAGCACAGGGCAACAGAGGTTCAACCATGTCTCCTCACACCTATGATCTAGGTGGGCACATTGTAAGGGGTAGTACTGTGAAAAGAGTCCTGCCACCAGGAGGAGGGAGGGAGAGAGGAAGCTGCACCTTGGACTTCAAATGTTTATCATGGGAGGTAGCTGTCTTTCATAGGCTGCCATGTTTGGATTGTATTATTACAGCAGCGGAGTTGTGCCTGTCTTGAACTACTTCTATGTGGGATGGTGACAGGAGGGTCAGCATCCTCTGTAGTACCCACCATGGCCATTGCCACTCCTTCAGTCCTCTAGAGCTAGTAGAACATCTTCTTTTGAGTGGCCCTTTTCCTTAGGCTCCCCAAGCTTTGGGCTGGGTATACGACTCTGAGGCAGGTAGAGTACAGTTGTCTGCCAATCATAGTAGGTACTGGGCTTGTGGCTCAAGCTGGCCAGTGAGTGTCTGCTGGTGGTATTTTTTCTGGGAATGTAAGGAAGTTGTAGTTGTGACCTTCAAGGTCGTGAATCTGGGACTGAGTCTCATTGGCCACCACACAGAGACCACTGAGACCAGAAACAAGCTATGAAAGCTATGATGTTTGCTTCTAGATCTAGCTACATCTGAAGCTGTAATCTTTGTGGCTATTCCACTGTGTGAGTCAATACATGACATTACCATTCAGATAATTTTTAAGGCAGGGTTTCTAGCCCTGGAAACACACACACACATTCTCTCTCTGTATGTATGTTTGTATGTATGTATGTATGTGAACATGAAGACCATTTCTAGAGGCTGGGGTCTGGTGTAAGGGGCAGGATGCTTTCTGAAGGAGGCAGTGGCTTAGAGGGGCCATGATGGGCCAGCTAGGAGCCAGATGCAGTGCAGCTGACACCAGTATAATGTAAAGGTGGGGCTCTCATAGTGTTGAGTGGGGGTCCTGGCCTGGGCCTGAGCCACTGCTGGGCTCTGAGAGGCCTGTATTTCAAGGCCATCCAACTGGCAGAGTGGTAACATCTAGGGCTCCCAAGTCTAGACTCATGGGCTACATCTGATTGTTACTTCACTTGTCCTCAGAAACATTGCTGGAAGGGAACATAGGCAGTATCCCACATTTATCTTCAGATAAGGACACTGAAACTCAGAAAACTTCCCCTGATTAAAGTCTACCACCTGTCAGGAACACAGCACAGCTAAGCTCACCCAAGGAGCCTGGTTTAGAGATATCTGGAGAGAGGTTACAAAGGCCACTGGAGGTTAACTTGATAATGTGTTTTTGCTTCTCCATTGGCCAAAGGCAATGAGAGACCCAGCCCAACAGCTACTCAACAGAGTCCAGCATACCCACAGCAGGCAGTAGACACCTGAACAAATATAAACAATGGGAAATCTGATGTTTGTTACTCAGTAAAACTGACTATTGCTTAAGAGTGGACCTCAAATGGCAACTTAGCAAACCACAGAACTTATGACCACTCTTCCCCCAATAAGTTCAAAGCAGGGCAACATCCAAAGCTATGTATTCTCAGTGCCAGATCCCTGCTAAGTTAGGCAGAGATCTAGACAGTGGCTGCCTCTCCATTCCACTGGGGCAGGGCCTTACTCTGTATAGACACACTCATGTCTATCCCAACTTTTCTGCCAATGAGGCAGTCTTTTGGGATCAGTCTTACTGTTATGATATCAAGGTGCCTTAGTGTAATGACTGGCATTCTCATCACTGTTGATATCCTAAATGATGGCAGGGCAGACCCTGATTCCATGCAGGCCCCAAGAAAATAGTTTGTAACACCAGGAAAGGGTAAGGACAGGTAGGCTAAACAGACACAGAAGGTCTGTTGACGTATAAGCAATATTTGGAATGTCCAGAAAGACCTAGGAGCTGCTTGGCCCCGCAGGCCATGGTCAATGTTAGAGGACATGCTACAGGATGTCAAAATCAGATCTGTCAGGAATAGCAGACAAGTCAAAACCAAAGTGAGGGCTAGAAAGACAGCTGTAGGTAAAGTGCTTGGAGCATGGTGTAAACGAAATACCAGGAAATAGAAAGGAAATTAGGAAGGGCATGAAAGGCTCATTAGAAATGTCTTTAACCCGATCAAAAGGCTGTCTAGAAAGGCACATCAGAAGTAATTGTGTGAAGAAAATGATCATAAATAATAATAGGAATTTCCCAAAACTTGAGGATTCACCAAATATTCAAAACCTGTGGTTAAAGTTACTCACTGACTATTTTGGCTAGGAAATTCAGACACCCAAGACAAGAGTATAGTTACTGAAAACATCCAGGAAAAAGGAAAGAAGAGACAGGTTAGAAGGTATGTGAATAAGACTTCTAACTGCCAATACTGGATGTTACAAGACCACAGGACCAGGTGCTAAATAAAGTTCTGGAGGAAAATCCATTCCTACTTGAAATTCTGTATGCAGCTAAGCTATTAACCGGGCATGGCAATGTAATGAAGATGTTTTCAGGCCCCAGAGGACAGAACAGTGGTCCTCCATATACTTATTAGAAAGGTACTTGAAGTTTCCTCAGAAGACAAGGGGACACGTAGGAGGTATGAGATCCAAACAGCTGTACAGCCAAACTAAGAGTTGTTGATCAGGATATCTCTGGAGAAAATCAATGCTAATTAAAGCAAGAGAAAGAAGAGGTCTGGGGGAAGGTGGACAAAGGGAGTTTGAGAAAGGAGACATCAGTCTGGATACCCAGGCAATGGAAATAGTAAGCCCAACGAGTGAAGGGAGTGGTCAGTGGGCAGCAGGCAAGAACAAAGGTGTCTTTTGGAAGGAGTTATTGAGGAAGAATGGTGTCTCATTAGGAGTTAAGTCAAAACCAAAGTAAAATGCTTGCCGTGAAAACATGAGGCCCCGAGCTTTATTCCCAGCACCTGTGTGAACAAAACAGGGAATGATGGCATGCACCTGTTACTCCAGCACTGGCTAGGAGGAATGGGTGGATCCCTATGGTTTGCTGGCTAGCTCGCCTAGCCTTTTAGGTGCATTCCAGACCAATAAAAACTCTGTCTCAAAAACTAAGCTCTCAAGGAATGATACCCAAGTTGTCATATGGCCTCCATAAACACATGCATATATGCATGCATACCCACAAATACACATAAGCCACCCCATGATCATGTACATACATGCACTATCAGACACATGCATGCAAATACCAAAACCCACAAACGCCCTCAAACAAACACCCCAAACAAACCACAAAGAATTGAAGGGAAGACATCTAACTGTTCAGTGGATTGTGATGAACTCAAGCCTGCCTCCAGCTTTGCATAGAACGGAAGCAGATGGAGATGAGAAACAGCCTCGGAGCTGAGAACAGGAGGACAGCCTTTGGCCACAGTAGAGCTGGCTACCATGGAGGGCTAGCAAAGACTTCAACCCCACGGTGAGTCCCACCCATTTCCCACATTTTACAGTTTTCCCCTCATAACCTGGGAGTGACATTTTTCTGTGGGTGAAGCTATGTTTATGTGAGCTCAGCATTTCTTCCACTTGACTTCTAATTTTCTTTAAAAAAACCAATTGATTCAAAAGTCATGAAACCATGCTTAAGATAGTTCCTGGTGGTTGGTATGTGTCCCTTTATCCATATACCCATATATCCATCTGTCCATCTACCTTTTCTTCATTCCTTCATCCATCTGTGTATTCACCAACTCATCCACCCACTCATTCATCTATCCATCACTCCTTCCATCTATTCATCCATCCCCTTTACCATCCATCACATATACCCACTCATTCCTCCACCAACCCATCTACTCACTGATCCACCCATCCATCCATCCATCCATCCATCCATCCATCCATCCACCTACCCATCCATCCATCCACCCGCCCACCCACCTGCCCATCCACCCACCCATCCATCCTTCAGCCTGTCTCCTCACTCAGTCAGCCACACCCTCACACATGCACATGCCCATTCACCCACCCTTTCACATGCCTCTCATGTATCCACCCACCCATCTCTCAATCCTCCAGCTCTCTACACATGCTTGTAGCCATCTATTCACCTGTCTGACTGTGCATTATTTTCTGTGCCATATGTGGACAATTATCAGAAATGCTGCCTCTTTCATGCTGAAGATGGCTCTTTCTCGAAAAACAAGGACCATCTTTAGGAAAAAAGAGAGGATCATGAGGATTTTCACTTTTTAAAATTAAGACCTTGCTGAAGTGCTAGAATTTGAAAGAGAACAAAATCTCTTTATATATCAACTATCAATACTCTATCTTCATTATCATCATCTGAGTACCCATTATCTATCATCTGTCCATCATCTATCTATCTACCTATCTGTCAATTGTCCATACCCGTCTACTTTTGACATGAATAACAGTTACCTGTGAAGATGTGTCCTCTTTTGCTTTCTTCTGTTTGGTTTTACACTAAGGCCTATTAATAACACTTCAGTACGCTATTTTTGGGAGCCCCTCCCTCAGAGGTCTTCCCT
Source organism: Rhynchomys soricoides (assembly GCA_019843965.1). Taxonomy (NCBI): domain Eukaryota; kingdom Metazoa; phylum Chordata; class Mammalia; order Rodentia; family Muridae; genus Rhynchomys; species Rhynchomys soricoides. Next base: position 556,731 of record JADRCH010000238.1, on the reverse strand, counting down.
GACCACCCTGGATCCTCCCAGCACAGTGCCCTGCTCTGTCTCTGCATGGTAGTTTTCCCAGTCTGTAATTACGTGGTGTATTTTCAACCAGGGGCCACTTCGTAATGCCAGGAGCTCTGTCCTGTCCCTGTGGCACTTTCAACACGGTCTGCTGTCTGTGACATAGCAGGGGCTTCAGTGAGGACTGTGGGAAGGAAGGAGTGGACCGTGGGCAGCCTGGGATTCTCCCTCAACACCCAAGCAGACAGCCTCTAGCCTCAGTGTGGTACTTGGCAGTGGGTGGGGAGAACCGATGCCTGACAGTGCCCGAAGTGGTGCCCATAAGAGGAGGCGGAAGCAGGTGCTTCCACTTGCCACGTGCCGGGCACTGGGCCAGGTGCTCAGCAGGGAGGGTTCCAGGTAATGTAGCCCATGAGCCTGGAGGAAGTGTTCTTATCTTCTTCTAGATGAGGGAATTGAGATACTAAGGGACTCATGGGGGCTCCAAACTTGGCCCTCTTTTCTGTAACTGTGTTCCAGCCACTGCTAGGGGCTACACTGAGGCAGGGGCATGGGATGAAGACAGATGGGGCCTCAAGATGTGGAACTAGATCAGGGGCAGGTGGGGGGGGGGGAATCCTAGTGGGTGGTGGCTAGTAGGAGGGCCATGGTGAAGGGATGCTCCTGAGATAAGGGCAGAGAGCCAGGAGGGGGTGGGGAAGCTTGGAGAGATGCCAGGCCCCAGGAGTACACACACTGCCAGCAGATCTCACTGTATGGAGAAGGGACCAAGTGTGACATCTCAGCCAGAATGGTGGCTGAGGCAAGCTGGCTAGTCTGTCACCTTAGGGTCACCACCCAGGTCCCTCTGTGCTCCAGCCATCGGTACCAACATCCATCCCTTAGGGCTCCAGACAGAAGAAAGTCACACTGAGGAAGAGTAGACAAGGTGAGGCAGAGAGCTTCAGAGATGGGAGGTACCATGGTTTCCTGGCTTCAGGCTGTGCTTTCCATAAGAGGGTCTCTGGGGGCCAGGAATGGGGTGGGCAGGAGTGGTGGGCTGTGGAGAGAGTGTGATCGATGGAGAGAGAGAGGAGAGAGAGTTCTGGAGAGAGTGGGAGGAAGTGAGGGGGAGGAGGGGCAGCTGGAGGTAGAAGGGGGCTGGGGCACAGCTCAGAGTAGGAGGCTCAGCAGCCGGTGAGGGAGGGAAGGGTAGAGCACTCCCTGGCCAGTGTCATGCCTGCCACTGAGCCTGTGTGTATGCACATGTATGCGTGTGTCCCTGGGGTGGATCTGGGGACACGCATTGAGCGGGAAGGCTGGCTGCTAGGCTGAGGAGAGCCCTGGGCCTGCGGGGAATGTTCCAAGGAGAGATTTATTAGTGAAACAAAAGCATATTTTTTAGGCAGGACTGTTTGTACAGTTATTTCATGACATCGCCTTGGCCTCGGGCCCAGAGCAGAGCGGCCGAGGAGGCCCCGCACGGCTGGCCGGGTGCACAGGCCTATTCGTTAGCTGGCCGTCCTCTCCCGTCCTTATCTGGTCCTGGACATCAAAGCGGGGGCTTTTCATAAATGAATTAAAATAGCATACACACAGCACCAGGGCGGAAGACCCCAGGCCAATTAGCTCTAAGTAGGGTGAGAGGCCTTTCAGAGACGAGCCCCTTTCTGAAGGAGTCGCAGCGGCTTGTCAAACTCCATGAAATATTTTGCCCAAAGCTCATTAAAATAATGAACCTGCATTTCTTTCCTCAAGAGAATAATTAGCAGACTTCCAAATGGGTTAAAGCAGCAATTTAGAAGTGGCCCCCCTTAATCGTCCCATTTACTTCATTTTGTGACAAGGAAACTCTGGCGCCTTGGGGAGGAGCCGAGAGTCTCAGCATTGGCTCTGTGTGGTGACGGCAGGGCTGTGGGGCTGGGTGGGAGCCGGGGGAGCCAGCAGAGAGGGCTGTGTTCAACTTGGGACCCTGCCTAGCTCTGCCACCTCCCTTGCTTTTACCACCATAGGCTCCCTCCCTCTTGTACATCTATCAGTGACAGGCTGGTTAGAGACTGGAGGCCTGAGGGTTAGGGCCATCACCCAGGCTGGGTTTGCATCCTGATGCTGGGAGAATATCAACTATAAGGTACAAGAGAATGAGGGTATCAGATGCAGGCTCTGCTTCAGACAGGTACAGAGGAAGAGAAGCCCAACGGGTGATCTGAGCCTTAGCACAATCAAGACTGGTACATCAGAGACTCTGATGAGGAAACGGGAAGATACCACTTAGGGAGAGGTCAGGGGAATACATGAGTTGAAGGTTGAATGGATCAAGAAGGGTGAGCTCAGAGTGGGCCAGGGGATATGTCCCTAGATGCTGATAATATTGATGGCCAACGGGTAGAGTGGTAAGTTCATCTGGTATAAGGCCACTTGGTGCAACAAATGTGGGACAGACAAGAGGGTCATAGGTAGGCTTCCTGTCTAGCTGATCTCCTGCTGAGAGTCATCCACCCTTCCCCATGCTGCTAACAGGGAGGTTCCACTTTTGACAGTAGCCTGAGGTAGTCCTGGACAATCCAGAGAGCAGCAGTAAATTCAAATGTGGCTAGATCTAAAGTTTGGGTGGGCCTCAGCAGGAGCCTCCAACACTTCGTTGCTTCCTCTTTTTCTTATTCCACATTTGTTGTCTATAAAGTAAGATATTCGTGATGGAGATTTTGTAAAACAGAAGCAATGGCATGAGCAGTTGGGCACCATTTACAAAGTGCCAGAATATGTACACACAGGTCAATATGAGACTCACCTTCCCTGCTAAATTCTGTACGAGCATTTCCCATGGTCACTGAAGGATACCTGCAAGCATACTAGGTGTAACACAACCAACCATTGGCCAATGACAACTTGGAGTCTCTTTCTAACCCCTCTCTGTGATAAGCAAGATTGCCATTAACTTGTTTGCCTGCAATTCTTTGAGCAACTCTGCTTGGGGACAGAGTTCTGGAAAGGGGTCACAGAGTTAGGGGAAGAATGATCTGTACCTTGGACATATTTCATCATTGCAATATGGGAAACAGGCTAGGCTTACTGTCCCCTGCAGCCTCAGTGTCTTCTTCATAGTGGCTTTTGTTCCTTTGCAGACAGCAAAAATGTGAAGATCTGTTGTGGGCCATATGATTGCCGTGCAAGCTCAGGGCTCTTTCTCTGATGGTGGGGTCCAGTCTGAAAGAGCCTAAGTATGTTGGAAATGTACCAAGTCCGCCAGACCCATGACATCATAGCTTAGCTGCAGCATATTTTAGAGGGTCTGAGATTCACCCTGGAAGGCAGGGGACTGAAAAGAAACTGCCCTTGAAGCTACTTGGCACCTAAAGATAGAATTGAATAACTGTAGCTTAGGAAAAGATCCAACTTCAAAATCTAAAGTACAATGGCCATGTATACACATGCACATACACATACATGCTCACACAATATACATATGCATACAGTATGCACATACACACACACATATATACATGTACATACACATAAGCACACACACAATGTACACAGATGTGCGCATTCACAGACACACAAACACACATACACATACATGTATACACACACAGAGTACAGCTCTTACTAACATACATCATGCTCACATTCTCAGACAGCCAAGCTGTAAGTTGAGGACTGTCAAACCTATCACTGAAACATGTCAACTGCTAGAACTTGCATATCTGTGAGTGAGTACGGCTCTGTTCTAATAAAACTTTACTTACAAAGACATGCGTTAGGCTGGATCAAGCCCATGAACTGTGTTTTTCTGGCCTTTTTTTCAGTAGGTAGATGGGGATAAGACATATTTCTTCAATCTTGGGCCTTCTCACTGTAGGTTCCCATAGATTTGGAATTTTTATACTAAAGATGGCCCTTCTCCATCATGGCTTGCTGTTTGGTTCAGCCTAGTCAACAGAGAGGGCCCCTCTGCTCTGCCAGCCAGGCTGAGGCTGGAGGGGACTCTGTGACAGCCCCTAGCATCTGTGAACTCATTCTCCTTTAGAGACAAAGGCCTGCTTCCAGCTGTCAGTCCAAGCTATCAATCAGGCTCAGCCTGACCTTCTGAGACCAGTGGGCATGTCCATCTGCTGCTAATAGCTTGTCAAAGCAGGGGCTGATCTCAACTCAGGCTGGCTGGGCAAACATGCCCGAATGGTGCCAGCATGCCTGCTGCAGTTAGCCAAGCTGGGAACAGTCCTGGAAATGGTACCGAGTGAGATGAAGGTAGGAAGCTGCAGCCAGAGCAGAGCCACATACTTATCAAGGCTGTATCCACATAACCACCGTGGCTCCTTGGCTGGTTCCTGAGACAACAGAGTAGCCCAGAAAGATGAAAGCAGCTAGGGGGAATAATAATGAGGGGGCTGTTCCAGTTAGTGCCAAAGTCCCAGCAGCCGCCTGTGACCCTAAGAGCCCAAGGTCTGTGGGAACTGTTTACCTTGTACCAGTCATCTACCATCACCAAACTTGCCCAGACTTGCCCACAAACTCCTGCAGCAGAGAAGACAACAGCACAAACCAGTGTGGTCCCAACAACATTGTCTCTTTAGGGAGGAAGTTAAAGTCCCAGTTCCAGCATAAGCAGGATCTACAGACAGGGCCTCGGGTGCAAAATGATTAGTGCTTCAGCTTCCCTCCTGTAAAATGATACTGCAGGGGATCCAAAATGTGAGATTCTTGGAGATCTGTGCCTGCCGATGTATTCAGGGCATTTGCATAGCCAACAGAAAGCTGCCACTTGTCTCTGCTGAGTGGTGGTTATTCTTGTCCCTGTAAACATTTTTGTCCCTTGTACCTACTTATCAGCCAGCAGCCACCATAGAGAATGAATGACAGCCATAGTACTTCTATTTAGGATGCAGATGGATTCAGGTTCTGTCTCTATTCAAGGCACACTTGTCCCTGCCTTGAGTGGTTCATCATTCTCCTTGGTCTTGACCTCTCAAAGCCCTGTCTTTCCCTTGAGGCTGCGGGCAGGTTTGAGTGGGACAGATGGGAGTAGGTGATCCGAGGTACCGCAGCCAATAGCTGCAGTAGGGCTCTGAATACCCCATGTATATGAGAGCTGAGTCTGAGATTCTCACGGGTAGCAGGTGGGAGATTCTGGGACTGAATAGATTGAGTGGGGAGGAGAGAGGCTGGGAGAGGAGCAGAGAATGCTGGGAAGAAAGAGGGCCCTAGGAGTTTGTGGGCAAGTCTGGGCAAGCAGTAGCTCCGGGCATCTAGGGGGCAGGCTTGGATGGGCAGGCTGGGGCAGGTAGCAGGAAGGGGGCTGGTAGAGGGGCACAGGCCCAATCCTGTGTCCCTGAGGCCTGGCGGGCATCTCTTAAGTCCTATGTCCCCACAGCTTGCCAGAACCTGTAGGAACAAGGTGGGGTACCATGGCTTCATATGAATAACCCCCAAACCCTAGAGACATAGATGTGTTCTCTGATGTCTGCAGGACACTATAGCACAGAGGAAACCTCATTATTATTTTTTAAATTTTTTACACTATAGACATCCTCATCTCTCCTTGCCCATCTTTAAGGTTTCCAGTTCCTTTCTCACTCTCAACCAGGGAAGCCCTGCCCAGGAAATTCTGTTCATGCCCACATTGCCTTGGCTCCTCAGGAAACTCACTCATTTGAGAACTCTGCTTCTTTACTGGGGATAGTTATGCGACAGTATTCTGGCCAAGGCTGGTCTGCTGGTGTGTTCCGTAGGGGAACAAAGCTGGCTGGCAGAGCTGCTTTACACAGGTGACTTTTCCCAGGCTCTGGTCTTACAGGAGGTCACACTGATGAGCAGCTGCTGACCCCCCATGCTACAATTGGACCAGGAACCCTGGTTGGTCTATTTTCTGCTTAAGGTTCTATTATGTGAGAACTTGAGGCTATGGCTGGGGGGGCTCAGCCTTGAGGAGTCCAGGGGATAATGTACCTATCTTCTTGGCCTGCCCTGTGGGTGCTTGCATGTTCAGTCTGGCCTACACTGGCTATGTTATGATATGCTGAGGGATGGATGTAGACCCAGCCTTCCTGTCCTGGGATACTAGGGTGATGGTTGAAAATAGGTGGTGGCTACTCCACTTCTCTATGACCCAAATAGCAGTCTGAGGGGTGGCCAGGGAATATGCATTTTTAAGGTGTTTGTCACTAGGCTGCCTTGTGTTCTATCCATGTCTTGAAGAATATGGGGCATTGTAATGGTGTCTGAGAGCCAGGGTGGTCATGAGAGCCACCAACCCCAAAGAGTAGAATTCAAGGAAAAGTGTACCAAGACCAAGGAGGTTCATGCTGTGGCAGGTTCCTTGTGGGTTTACCATATATGAGGTGGCCCAGAAAGGTACTTTTTCTACTTAAGGATGCCCTCTTCTAGGTCCCCTTTGGGATGATCTTGATAGTAACAGGATCTGGGAAGTCCTGCTGGCTGAGGACAGGGATAGGGACAAGGCCAGGGCCTGCAGCCATGGCTGGGCTCATCATCCTGCTGGCTGTATCCTCCAATACCCAGCACACTGTGAGGCTCAGAAGGATCTATGAGGCTCAGGCAGAAGAGAATGGTCCTCAGCTGAACTTCCTGTGTAGCAGTGATGGTAGAGAACCCCTCTTCATGACTGAGCAGGGCTACTCTGGAGACCTGACTCTCTTCTACCCACTTCATAGATGAGAGAACAGGAACTTCCAGGTTGCTGAGCTGCCTGTCATCTCATGGAGAATTAGTGGCAGAGTGACTCCCAGGCAGGTACGGGCTTAGGAGATGACAGGAAACTAAGGCCAAGGGCTGTAACTGGTCTCTATTCCTAGGCAGTCCTTATACATCATTGATTGAGACAGTGGGTCCTGAATTCCCTTGGGTGCCTGGTGGAGGGCCCCAGATTCTGCTCAGGGGGAATTGACTCCTGCTGAGGTAAGCCATGTACTCAGGTATTAGCCTTGATGGTTTTTTTTTTATTACTGATATGGCTATATTTGGACCACCTAGGAGACAGACTTCAAGCTAGGAGGACATTCCAGAGAGGTTTAAGTTAACAAGGAAGATTAACCCTAAATGTGGGCAGCACCATCCATGGGCTGGGGTCTTAGACAAAAAAACGGGGTGCAGTACCAGCATTCATCGCTCCCTGATTCCTGACTTGAGGTGCAATGTGACCAGCTATCTCAGGCTTCTACCACATCATTGCCCCCCATCCCCATCATAGTGGACTGTATTCCTCCTTAAACATTAGCTAAAAATAAATCTTCCCATAAGTTTCTCTTTCATAAAGCATTTTGTCACAGCAGTATGAAAAGTAGATCACACACTGGGAGCTCTGTCTGCAAGGCCTCCCCTGGTACCCTCTCTTCTCCAGAAAAATACCAGATTTTTTTCTCAAAGAGAAGGAATCCCAGGGCTTGCTGTGGATAGGGAGGCATTCCAAAGGGAGAAGACTAGTGGTGGGCCAGTAGAGAGCCTGTTAAGTCTCAACATAACAGAGTCTTAGGTGGGTGGTCAGGTGGGCAGTGTCTCTTGGAAGGACACCCTGAAGATCCCATCCCTGGATGGGATGGCTCTGCTGGCCCTAGACTTAGGTTGCTCTTGGATAGCCGACCTCACCTATCTGGGCTTCAGCTCTTCACCTCCAAAACAGGGTCACACAGATGGACACAGAAGATATCACCAGGTGTGGGGCTCTTGAAGTCCAGGACAATGACATAGGAAACACACTCCTCATGGCTGCTGCCCCTGGACTGAGCACTGCTCTCAAAGAGGCATTCACTTCCACTCGGCAAAACTGAATGAGGCATCTCACTGTAGCTTTGACATTCTCTTCTTGAGAAGACTGAGGTGGAGGTTATAGGTTTAAAACCAGAGAGAACTTTACTTAGAATGTCAGTACCCAACCCTCCACAAGCTCATCCTGAGAGGGTTCTCATACATACCTCAGGTCCTAAGGACAAACCTTTACCTACACATGCAAACATACCGCATAAACTCACACACAGAAACACCCAACACCCTCATACACGCAAACATATCAGACACACACTTACATATGCAAATATCCACCATGCTCACATGTGTAAGCACATTATATACAACCTCCTCATAACATACAGATATGCCACACACTCCTATGTATAAACACACATCTGTGCACATCCCAAACCACACACAACGCCTTCAGATGTATAGATAGACTACATGCCATTCCATTCTAAAGAATACAGGCCTCTGGGCCCAGTTGGGATAGCCCTGTCCCCCTCCCCAGGCAGAGTTCCACTGCTATCATTAAGAGCAGGGTCCCCTGCAAAGCTCGTCTCTCTCACTTGGATGCAGAGGTGCTGGCTTTCTTTCTGTCCTTCCTGTAGGGACTTTGACTTCTGTCTCCCCTGTAGATTTTAGATGTCTTCTGTCAGGTACACGCTGTCTGATCACCTGTAAGCTTGCTGCCCCTCATACCTTCTGCACATGGTACCTTCTCTCAATACCCTCCCTTTCCTGCATTGTTTCTGGCATCTTCGACCCCGTCTCCTGTCCCTAATTAGGCAAACGGGCGCACACAAATCAACCCTGCCCACAGCATAGAGGCGAGAGTTCAAACAACGTAGCCAATTTACAAACAATTTTCTCTGCAACGATTAAGTTACATTTTCCCCAATAGCTGCTTCATTTTCTTGTCAAAAATACACATTTTCCACATTTATCTCGCTGCAAGGGTAATTAATTTCCAGACCATAAGTAAGAACTTAATTTGATACCTGCAAGGATTATAAACCATTTCAATCCGTTGTTTACATGAAATCAAGAAAGATTCATTCTGTTTGCAATTATGTTAATGAAGAGAGTGGCCACTTTTTTTATTTTCAGGGAACTCAGCATAATTTTGTCCTTACCAATGAATTGGTCTAAAAAGGTCCATGGCTGCCACAAACCTCTGTGTGGCTATTTTTAGGGTGATCCTACTGAGGGAACCCATGCAGATAGCCAGATACCCTGAGGAAGACTTTTGGGAGAATGGCTCTCAGATTGGTAGTGATTTCCAGGGTGGGTTCCCAGGTTGGGTTGTGGGCCATGAGCTGGGTGACAGGCAGGGGGATGGGCCTCCCTCAATGTTCTCTATTAAGCCACAAACAAGGGATCTAAGGAGGTCAGGATAGCAGGGAAGCCGGGCATGGTGGGCTGGCCCTCTGCTCACACTGCACACTGGCCAAGGCTGGGGACTATAGGTGGGGACATTGAGGGGAAGAAGAGGTTGCTTTCAGGCAGGACACACATCCCAGTTCATACCTTGCCCCAGGACTGTGGAACAAGAGGGACTGAGATGCTTGGGGAGAGTTCTGTTTGTCCCCAGGGTACCCTGCAGGTCATCCCTGATCTTCATCAGCCCAGACTATGCAAAATGACTGGGAGGTACATCCACAGGATTCCCGAAAAGAGAGACCAGCTGTCTTCTAGGATGGAGCCCTAGGGCTGGGTGCTGGAGGCTGGGTGAAGGAGGCCTGCTGGGTGGAAGGGGCAGTATGAGCAAGGGTGAGAGGATGTAAGAAATTTCTGCAGGCACGCAGGAAGTTGCACATAGAGAAAGGAGCTGGGCCAGGCTACCAAGGCCAAGGGCCATGTGTACCCTTCATAAAGACAGAGAACAGACAAGGAGGGAAGGATGCTTATAGGGGGTCCTACAGACTCCGAAGTCAGGGTGGGACCATGGTGGGCAGCTTGGGAGAGGTTCTGCCTGTGTAGACATGGGTGCTGGGGAAATCCTTGGGGGTCTAGGCTGCCTTGACCAGCCTTGGGGAGGCTGCCTGGCCCAGACCTCTGCAAGGCAGGAGCCCTGAGAAGGTGGGCTGCAGGAACTGGCTCAGCCTTCTGCCTCCCAGCCCTCCTGGGCACTGTGGGGCTATGGGAGAAAGAGGGCCCATTCATGGAGTGGCCCTCTGTGGTCTGCAGACACGTTATGGCCTGTCCCTGGCTGGCTGTCACTAGGGGGATGGGGGATGGGCACTGTCCTCTTCCTCACTGCAAACCCCCAACCCCCAGTGGGCCCAGAGCAGCCGGCCTGAGGCTGCTGCTTGAACCTCGTAAATCCTGGGATGCTGGAGACAGCCCAGGTGAGGCTGGGAACAATGCCCCATTGTGGCCCCGTGGGGACGGTCTGCCACCACTTGTCACCAGCCCCTATGCTGTAAAATCTCTCCCCACAGATCCAATTTCGCCTCTCCGGCCCTTGAGGGGTTAGGCCCGGGACAGGCGCAGTTCCACTCCACACAGAAACCATTTACGGCTGGGATAAAGGCTGCCTTCATCAGCACCGAAGGGCCAACGTTTCCCGGCCCCATCGTTTTGTCACCGCCACATCTGTCAGGTGGCAGCATGCACAGCAATGGGGGCTCATGTGAGGGGAAGGAAGGACCTCAGCAGCTACTACAGGGAAGAAGGGCCTACAGTCTTGCTCTTCCTGCAAAGCCCATGGCACCTCCCTGGCTTCCCAGCTTGTGCTTCAGTGGGATATTATTGCAGGGTCCAGCTCCTGAGGGAGCAGGCATCCTAAGGGGCTGGCAGAGAAGACATCAAACCAGGCTGAGTGGAGACATTGCCCTTTGTTAGTATATACATTAACGAGCAAGCCAGGATGGAGGAGGCTTGGCTTTGACCTTGCCAGGCACTAGTTCAAAAGCAGATGAGCTAGGAACACCTGGGAAAGAATGGGGGGCAATCAATGGGAGGCTGTGTCCCACCATCTTACCCTTTTAGTTCAGAGCCAGAGATGGGTCTCTGTTCTATCAAGTTTTTGAGGTAGAACAGGGACCTAAGAGCCAACTTGGACTTGGCCTGGCTGTTCATCATTACAAAAGCCTCTCCCAGACTGTGGCCACCATGGCTATGCTGGTCTTCTATGATGACAGAATAATGGCTTTAGGTGGTACTTGAGCCATCATCTGTATCTTAGCATCTATGTTTTCATTTCAGTGCAAGATACAAAAGACCGTGCTGAGCCAGAAGGCTATGGCTTCCTGGGTGTCACTTCTTGGGATGAGGACAGTACAGTTTTTGTGTTTATGGAGGCACGTAGAACATCACAGAAGGATTGGGTGGTCTGTCATAGCTCTAGAACATGAGACAGTAGAGGCTCACATCAGAGGCTCATTGCCCTGGGCATCTATGTAGCCTCCCTTCCCAGCCCACCCTGTCACTGGGGAAGGAAGCTGGAGAGAGCCCAGGACTAGAGGCTCATGAGCTTCCTTACCAACTGACAGAATTGGTTGCATTGCCACTATATAGCAGAGAAATATTTTCTCCTGTAGTATGGCCATGGGCAGTGGGTGGGTTCCAAGGCTCCAGTGGTAAAGTCATTGTGACCATTGAATATTTGAAGCCTGCAGAATTAGGGTCAAGAAAGTGAGTTCTAGAGACCATTACTAAACCCTGGTGAACCCCAGTGGGTGGAAGCTAGGAAGGTTATGTCAGGTTTTTCTTTTTTTTTTTTTTTAATCAGGTGGGGAGCCAGGTTAAACTGGGGAATGGGTGCTTGCTGGCACCTACAAGTCGCTGCTACTTTTGGACTTGCTCTGTAACTGGGTGACAACTGGTCAAAGTGCCCAGGATGATTCAGGTCCAGGATTCCAATTTGAGGGCAAAAAGTATGTGATAGTTAATTCTGACTGTCAATTTGACGGGATTTGGAAACACCTCTGTGCGTATTTGTGACAGTGTCTCCAGAATGTTTCAGGGGAGACCCACTCTGAATGTAGACAGTCCTAGCCCATGGGCTGGAATCTTGGACTGAATAAAATTGAGGCAGTGAGCTGGGCACCAGTGTTCACCTCTCTGCGCACTAACTGTGGATGCTCTATGACTAGCTGCCTCAGACTCCTGTAGCCATGCAAGACTGCATCTCTTCAAACTGTGAGCCAAAATAAATGATTCTCTTAAGCTGCTTCTGCTGAGAACTTTGTCACAACAAGAGGAGAGATTAACATAGAAGAAAACTGAGTAAGATGGGTAGTGTGGCCAACCTGGAGGCCTTGTCAAGGACAGAAGCCCACAGGAGCACCTGAAGCACAGGAGGGGAACAAGGCCCCCTCTGAGAACTCAGCCATCATGCCCTAGCTGTAGGTAGCTTATGTCCCTCATCTTTATCACACCTAAGTAGTAAGGAGGAAAGGCAGGGAAATCAAGGCACAGGGGGAGAAGGGCTGCTTATGTCCTCAGCTATTATCATGGCAGGGGATTCTGAATTGGCACTGGATTTGGGTCTCCTATTTCTCTCCTACAACCATGGAACTATGCATATTGATTGTGGGTACAGGGAGTCTGAGGGTGTATGCAGGGTTATAGGTACCAAGGGGAGGGTGGATGCTTGCTCCTCACCAGAATGGGTCCCGGATCCTTCGCTCTTCTCCCCACTGGCCTTGCATTAGAGGCCCTGAGGTCATGCCCTATATGTATTCCATACATTTTCCTGACTCTCTACTCACCACGAAGAGTGGGGTTGGAAAAGGAGGGACAGAAGAGATGTGGAGGCCACTGGTCACCTGGCTCTCCTTCTATGGTCCAGCCACTACGGCTCAGGAAACCTGATACCTGGAGTCTGTTTCCTTTAGATTCTCACAAATCTGGTTCACCTCTTCCTTGGAGTAAGTCCTGAGTTCAGCTCTGGACTGGACTTGGGAGCACCAGCCTGAGGCAGGGCCCGCCTTGGAGGGGTAAAGCCTGTTTCTTAGGCCTTAGCTATGACTTTGTACTCCTCTTGCCTCTCTGCCTTGCACTGATTCTCTTCATTCCTTTCCACATAAGCTCCAGACATTGGAGGTCCAGCTGCTACCTCAGAGGTTTGGACCCTTGATGTTCTTTGTCCTCTATCTGTCTATCCAGTCTCTGAAGGGGCCAGCAGTCTGTGGGACTGGTCCACCTAACCCCATCACAGTCCCTCATAGTTCTCTGGGGTCTCCCCCAAGAACTCCCCTGGGGCCTAGCTGGCCAGTCTGTACCTTGTTGGCTAGGTTCTATCTTGCTCTTTTCTCTGACTTAAAGGGGCATAGCCTTTATGCCCCAGGCCCTTTGTACAGGCTGCTCACAAGATACCTCCCTGCCCTATCTGGCCCTTCACCTGGCCCTCTTCTTTTTGGCTTCTGGCTCCTGACTTCCTGACCAGGGAAACCCTGCTTCAGTACTTTCTCCTCTCCACCATGGGAAATATGTAATTACAAGTCACTATGGGTGTCTCTTCCTCTGCCAATGAACTGTGTGTTCCAAGGACAAGAGCCAGCCTACTCTACTCTAAGTGGTAGTACTGGATACGGAGCTGGTATCAGTGAGTGCAAGATGACTAGCCAACTGAATGAACTCATGCAGTGCACAGAAGTTTCCTCCTAGCTTCCCTGGACCCTCTGCCCCTGTCTTGGCTGGAAAGGCTGCATTTTAGAGGGTTTTGTGGGCTCTGGGGAAGATACCCCACATGATCTGACAGTACATGTCCATCCTGGTTGTTGGAGGTGGCATGTTGTAGCCAGAGGGGATGTCATAGACATGTAAACCAAGTCTGTGGGCTTGCAGGCACACCCAGACATGTCCTACATGGTGCTGGTGGGCTGACCCCCATCTGTAGCCGTGGGCCTCTCACCACTCCCACACAAGCAGCCAAGAGTGACCCAGTGACATAGGCTATCTAAGCCCTAGGCCAGGACCTCACACCTTCCTCAGAAGCCCCACCCCTTAGGGGTGGGTACCGGTGGTCTGATGGGGCGTCCACTGGGCTGGATATAGCATCTCTGTGCGGGCAGCAGGCAGCTGGCCACCTCACTGCCCACACAGATGTCTCTTTATGCTTCAGACCTGACTTGCGGCTCCTGGCTGCCTAGGAACAGAGGGGGCGCTGTGCACACTAACCAACCTGTGTCCTTGGCTGTGGGGTGAAGTGGTAGGCAGAGGTGGGGCAATGGGTAGGGAGGACACACATGGGCCTCACCCTCTGCAGCTCATAGTAATATGTCAAAATGGACCTGTGAACATGGAATTGGGGTGCTGCTCACCAAGCCCCATCTCCCAGACTCCTCAGAGGGAAACCTTCATTGGCACTAGGGTGCACAGCCACCCTCACCATTTGCTCCATTTTCTGCTCCTCTTAACCCTTCTTTTTCTGTGGGACAACATGATAGGCATGCTCTGTACCTTTCGTCCCCAGAGCCCTTGGTAGGACAGCTATGCCCCTTGCCCTCTGGATCCCTGACAGACCTACCTAACCTCTGAAGCCCTTTGCAAAAACCCAGATCTTCCTGGAAGAAGCTTCTGAGAAAGAGGGATAAAGGTGTGGTGCTCCCCATATCAGCTTGGGCCTTTTGTTTTCTTGGGAGCACAGTAGCCAGTGTGACAGCCTCGTGTCTTGGTGCTTTCTGCATACTGGACCACAGGCACACTGCCTCACCTGACTCAAAGTCAGGCTGCTATTTCACAGATGAAGATCTGGGCGTGAAGAGTACCTTAAGCTTAGGGTCCTTGCAGGAGCTGCTGTGGAGGGCCTTGGTCTTCCCTGTTCTAGGCCAACACAGTTATCCCTTGAGGCCATAGGAGAGGGAAGGGATACAGAGCCGTGGAGGAGGGAGACCCAGGAGCAGAGAGGCATGAATGGATACGCCGAGGACGGGAAGCAGCGGATGAGGAGCGGGCGGGGAGGCAGCATGCTGCCAACCCAAACAGCCCAGCGTGCCTCAGCCCGGCATTTAATCCACAAAAATTTCCATCTGCTTCTGGAGCCCTTGGAACCCAGGCAAGGCCGTTCCCTCAGCAAAGCAAACAGGCCTCCGTGTGCGCAGCGATTCCCTGTGCTTGCGGCCCCAGCTGAAAGGCAGAGTCAGCCATTTTGTAGATGAGGACCTCCAGATCAGGCGAGGCCCCACCTGCACCCTGGGCCTTCAGTGGGTGAGCATGGAGAAGGCACTTACTGTGTGAACAGGTTTCACTGGCAAGGACCTACTGGATACACCTGCCATTCAGTAGGGGTTATGTGAGCTACATGCCACAGTGGGGCCAAGAAGGCTTTCCCCATTAAGAGAAGCCCACTGTGACACCATCCCTGGATGTCATTTGCTATACCAGGTGTTTTCAATGGTCTCTGTGTACCCTGACGGGTGCCCCTAAGTGTGCCTCATGCCTGCTATCCCCGCCCTGTCCACTGCCTGCTTTAACCAGCTCATGGTTTCCGGAGCTACCAGGGCCAAGGCCAGGGCCAGGCACGGCTGGCTGCCCCTTTCTAGGCTGGTCCTTTCCTAGGGAGGGAGGGATGGCTCTAGGTTGGAAGATCTATTTTTGGTGGTGACCAAACTGCTACTTAATATGCAGAGCTGGAGTAAACTAGGCCCTGGCCCACAGGGTGACAAGTTTAAAAAGAGGCTCATTTTGACCAAAATACATGTTTTTCTGAGGTTGGCCAAGGAGGCCAGGCAGGGCTGGCCACACGGACACAGGCTCACACCACCCTCATGTCACTTCCCCTGTGGATGGTACCCACTGCCTCCCTTTACAGAAGCTACTGATTACAGATCACCCAACAGCCCTGTTGAAGCCTGGGGCCCTCGCCTGCTGCAGGCTTACACATGTGCCTCTGTCTGCTGCCCGCCCTTCTCCCTGCCTCTCAGAAGTAGTCGCACCCACAGAAGTTGACACGGGCTTGAGCTAAATTTTCAAAAAATGTAAATTTCCTCTCCAGCCAATATTTGAGGCCTATAAATAGAGTCACTCAGGAGAGCTGGTGTAGGGCTGGGAAGTGTCTCCCACACAGACAGGGAGAGAACCATCCCAAGAGACAGAAGTGTAGAGGTGGGGGCTGCTGAGGACTGGTCACTGTTGCAGTGGGGGAAACTAAGACCCAGATTTGGGAGGATTGCTCAGGGAGACATAAGAGGTTAGGGTGGAGTCAGTTGCTCCTCACCTTCTCATGCTCACACTAAGAGCTTGGTGGTCAGTCATCAGCTCAGTGGTCACACCTGGCCCTCTTGGCTCGAGAATATTCACACACTATTGCCCATGCCACAAGGCCCTTGCATATAATGGTCCTCTGGCCTGGCTGGGGATCCTCTATCAGCTCTGAGTGTCAGCAACAGAGCTTGCAGCCTAGATGCTGGCTCCAAAGGCACTAAAGGAGGCTCAGGTTCTGGCCTGCAGGACACAGGCAGGTGATGATGGTGCAGGGTTTGTGGTTGCCTGTGTGTACAGTGAACAGAACACAGATGCACTATACCTGGGCAGAGTCCAAGCAAAGGAACTATGATGACCCTTGGCATGGAGCCCAGGGGCTGGTTAAGCCTAATGGGGGCTTGAGATGAGCACTGAGATTATGCCTACAACAAACCAGTGTGGTTCTCCCACAGGTGAATGACCCCCAAGTCAGGCTAGACAGAAGACCCGGGGGACACATGCTTTTCTCTTAATTTCTCCAAATTCATGGTAACTGACACAGAGTACCTATCTGCCTGAGATAGAGAAGAAAACTTAAGCTCAGTGAGGACAGTAGGGGTTTGTTAAAGACAGAGAGAGCCACCCATGTTCCATGGCTATCTGCAGCTTTTGAGGTCCAGATGATGTCCTTGTCATATGGATGAGAGAGAAGGTTCCTAGTTCCTTCAAAAGACTGTCAGGGGCTGAAGTGGGCTCTGAGACTTGCTGTCAAGATAGCCAGGGTATAAGGTTATTTTCATGCTGACTATTATTGCTGGGTTATTCTGTCAGAGTTGGGGCAGAGAGTGCCTAGCATACAATGTGTCAGGCTGGGATAGTTCTGGAACCATGGCAGACTGCAGTCATATGGTTAGAGGACCAGAGGAAACCAGCTGGAGATTGCAGCTACCTTGTTTCTGAGGCACTTCTGTGAGTCAGACATAGCTTTCCTTCCAATGCCAGTTCAGGGAGAAGCATCCAGAGGCTGCTAGGCATCCACATCTCCTGCTTGAGCAAAATGAGAGCCATCTACTGCCCTAATATTCTGCTTATGGTTTGCTATGCCACAGTCATCTGGGAAGAGAAGGGTCATGAGGCCTTCAGCTACGCCCCCCAGGTCTGCCTTAGGTAATAGCAACATCCCTACAGAGCCACATACTATGGCCAGCTGGCCATAGTACTGCAGAACACAGTGTCAGGAAGAATTCAGTGTGACCAGCTCCTCTTCTCACATAGCGTCTCGAGGTTGCAACCTAACAGTCAACAGTGCCCATGTACATCCAGCCCTCTGCTGGACCTAGTACTTCTCAAGCTATAGGTTGAAAAGGTACATGGGTATCCAGTTCTCACAGACTTCCCTAAGCTTTCTACTGAGCCCATGACTGAAGGGAACCTGCTCCACTAAAAAAGACAGGAAGTCTGTGACTCACACTATGCTACCCATTGTGGCTGTGGTCATTTTCTTACATGTTGACTTCCTTCTGGGAGAAGTTAACAGCAGACACTTCCCTAAAACCTTACTGGGATCTTTTGCAAGGACCCTTCTCAAACTCTGGGGTAGCCTGAAGGCAGAAAGGAGTGGCTTATAGGACACAGGCCTGGCTCCTATGGCCCAGCACTGTGACTTCAGGTTCTCTTCATGAGTGGCCTCCCGTAGAGTGTTAGCTGGGCACAGGGACTCCCCAGAAGCCATGCCCACTCCCGCCCAGGACTGGGGTGGTGGGGTGCTGTGTCAAATGGTGCTTTCATTATAGGTTTATCTTTGAAACCCTAGACAAAACAGGGCTTGTGTGGTTTGACTAAAGGACCAGCACCTCAGGACTCCACCATCCACTAAGACGGCTCCTCAGGAAAGAAAAAATACACGAACCTTAAAATAACCAGTTCCCAGAATAGCAAACGAATGCCGGCTTCTGAAGGGAGCTCTTTGATCGTCTGGAGCCCCATGTCTTTGCCTGTTTACGGCCCTGTCACTCAAGAATAGCCCAGCAGCAAGGCAAAGAGGGGTGTTGGAGTGGGGCTGGGGGACAAGTAAGAAAGAGAACTCGGTGGGGGAGGCAGGGCTGTGGTGTGTCCTAGGCTGCCCCACTTTTTAAAGCAACTAGCCCGTGCAGGTAGCAAGGCTCTTAATGGCGGCCAGCAAATCAGCCTGGAGCATGGCCTGTGGATCCTCTGGGACTTGGAGAGGGTAGGCCATGGATGGGGGAGAAGGTTTAGGACAGGGAGCACAGAGAAGTCCTACAAGGATGCTTTCCTGGATAGATGGCAGTTCAGAGGCAAAGATGCTGCCTCTTCCCCTCCGTGTCACTTACAGTTGGCCTCTCCACTCTCCTGCTGGTGTTCACAGAGCTTCTGGTCTCCCTGTTAAGTCACATGAGACAGTACATCCAACAGCTTAGCCCCTACCCCATATCATCTTCAGAAAAACTGGGTTTTTATGACCTAATTTTAATAAATTTAAATTTAATTACACATAGATCCTTAACTGAGTTTTAAGAACATTTAAAGAATCGCCTTTCTTAGACTGGGCGTGGTAACTCAATGCCCATAATCTAAGCATAGGGATATAGTAGGTTACAGGCTAGTGTTGCCTACACAGTGAGTTCTAGGCCAGCCTGGATTGCAGAGCAAAACCTAGTCTTAAAAACAAAGACAACCACCCCAAATGTCCTTTCCAAGTTGTAAATTTTATGAAGTCTTAATACAGCCCCAGACGCTCTCATGAAAACCCAGCTTTCAAACTGAGATGGGCCATGCGTACAAAATTCATCTGGCTTCTGAGGACTCAGAATAAGGGGAGAGAAGCAACTGTTTTAATAGTTTCTCTATTGATTATATTGAAATCAGAGTATTTGGTGTCTCTGGGATTAAATGAAATAAATGACTGTGGTTTTAATTTCATCATTTTACTTTTCAGAGAAGCTACTGGAAAATAAAATGTCTGTGTTTAGCAGCCAGGAGCTGACCAGAGAGTAGGAAGACTAGAGGTTGAGGACTTGGAGGTAAGAGCTTCCCAAAGGCACCCATGCACCATGAGCTTTAGTTTCTACAATCTTACAAGTGACTCTGGGCATTAGAACCTGGGAGTCTCAGGCAGAAACTGTCAGCAAGCTTAGACCTTCAAATAGCTCAGTGGGAAAGTCAACAAAATTAGCCCACTCCCTGAGAAGACTGTCAAGATGGCTTTAACTGTTAAGAGGAAGGGAACAGTTTTTGCCCTGGGAAGTTATATCCTCAAGCTAGTTATAGCTCTGATTAGAGCTCAAACTCTTATCATCTGAGTGGTCTGGAAAATCTCCGAGCCTAGGACTGAAAGGCCAGGCTGGATGTATGCCCATATGTGTAGCAACAGGAGAGGGAATAAAATCAGGCACCTCAGACAAGGCAGCGGGTGTGAGAAAGAAGTAGATAAAACTGCTGATCGTATTTTAAACACACACACACACACACACACACACACACACACACAGATAGAGAGAGAGAGAGAGAGAGAGACAGAGACACACACACACACAGAGAAACAGAGAGAGAGAGAGAAACAGAGAGAGACAGAGATGGGGAGGGGGGGAATTTAAAAAGCACAAAAAAATCCTCCGAAGTACAATATCCATTAGGACTATAGATACAAGCCAGGTCCTGGAATCTCAGTATGTGGGGGACAGAATCAGGAGGATCACAGTGAATTTGAGACCAGCTTGGGTTACATAGCAAGTTCCAGACCAGCCTGGGATAGACTATACAATAACGCCTATTTCCCCCTCTCAGTGTGTGTGTGTGTGTGTGTGTGTGTATCTTTGTATACAGAAATACAAATGTTCTTACCACAGTATAGCAACCTGAGCCCTGCAAAATTAAAAAAAAAAATTTCTTCATCTACCATGAACAAATGGGGAATGTGAGGTTGATTTAGCACCCCCAAATCAGTTTCATACTTTATTAATAGAATAAGGGGTTAAATATCACACGGTCACCTTGGTAGACTCAGAAAGGACAGCTGGGGGAGATGCACATTTACTTTTGGTCAGCTCTTAGTGCACCCGGCATAGGAGAACATATCCTGAACTGACGGGCAGCATTGGTGAGAGCTCCAGAGCCACTCTCATCCTTAATGGCAGGTGACTGGAGGCTTTCTCCCAGGAGAGTCTCCCTGTCATTCCTACATATTACTGACATTCAAGCTAGGGCAAGGGTGGTGGGAAGGCAGAAAGCAGGAAGGAGGGAAGGAAGGAAATGAAAGGCATTTAGACTGGAGAAGAAGTAAGTTTGCCTTCATTATCTGTAGCAGGAGTGGAAAATCTAACAGAATCAACAGCAAGAACAAAACACCAAGACTAAGAATAGCAAGTTTGGACTTTCCCAGATCACCCAAAGATTGAGTTTCTAGCTCCAGTAACATACAATCCCAAAGTGAAATTAAGAAAAAACAATCCCAGTAGCAATTGCATAGTGAATAAAACAGAAGTTAACACAAAAAAATGTACAAAATTTATATACCCCAAACTATAAAAAATTTACCAAAATTTCTAATCCCAGACTTTGGCTGAGGCAGGTGGATTTTTAATTTCATGGTATAGCTAGCTAGTTCCAGGTTAGCCTGGGTTATAGAGAAGAAAAAAGAAAAAACCCTGTCATAACTTTACATCCCAAGAACTGAAAGCAAAACACACACAAAGAGAAATAGCATGTTCACGGTTTAAGATGTCTAGTTTTCCAAATGGATCCATAGATTCAACAGAAAATCCCAGAAGCCCACAACCCTGCCTACCTGCCTTTTCTCCCTCCAATTTCTCTTTTAAAAATAAAAAATTACAAGTTCATCCAAAAATTCATATGAAAACTTCTAGGTCTCAGACCAGGCTAGGAGGAAAAAAAAATCAGAATATTTTCACTACTCAATTTCAAAACTTACTGTAAAGATCCAATAACCAAGAGAGTGTGGGGCAAGCATACGGACCAAGAGAATGGAATTGAAGGTCCATAAAGAAATCCATACATTTATGGTAAATGGATTTGTTTTTAGGTAGCCTAGGCTGACTGACTTTAAACTTGGTGTATAGTTGAGTCTGCTTTTGAACTCCTGACCCTTCTGCATCAGTTTCCTAGGTACAAGGATGAAAAGTGTGCACCACCATGCTTGGCTTGGTTCATTGGTTCCTGAGAAAGAAGCCTTTGCTGCTTGATCAACTAAAAGGTCTTTTTTGACTAATGGTGCTGTGCAACTGAATATATCTGTGAGTGAGAAAGCTGCTATCTGTGTGGTACTTGTTGGTAGGCAGACGTTGAAGACTATTAGACACCAGTCAGAGGTCAGCCTGGGCTTGGGCTACATCTTCTTTTGTTTGTTTTCATTTTCAATTTTTTTGAGACAAGGTCTCACTATGTAGCCCTGACTGACCTAGAAGTCACCATGTAGACTAGGTTGGCCTTGAACTCACAGATGTAGGTTTGCCTCTGCCTCCCAAGTGCTGGGATTAAAGGCATGTCCATCATGCTTGGCCTCTGAGCTCTATACCTTTAAGAGACTAGGAAGATAGCTCAGTTGTTAAGGTGCTTGCTATATAAGTGTGGGGACCAGAGTGTAGTTCCCAGATCTCATATAAAAAAGTCAGATGTGCTGGCACGTATTTGTAATCCTAGAGTTGGGGAAGACCGGACTAGTGGGGCCCTGGAGTTCATTCACCAGCCAGCCTAGCATTCTTGGTGAGCTGCAGGTTAATCTGAGAACTTTTCTCAAAAAATGGATGGTTGCTGAAAAACAACAGTTCAGATGTTGCTCTGGCCTCTATACACATACACACCTGCACACATACAAGCACACACGTACACAAAGCCAAGTAAACAAAAACTTCAATTTCATCTCACTGAGTACCCTCAAACTGCCTCAAAATCTAGGCCTAAATACAAAAGCTCATTCTATACAATTTTTAGAAGAAAAAAAAAAAATGTTCATGACCTCAGATAGGGCAAAGAGATCTGAGACCGTCAAAAGCAGGAACCATACAAAAGACAAATTGGACTTCATTAAAATTAAAAACTTCTGAGATTTAAAAGACAATTCAGAAAATGAAAAGACAGCCGGAGATTAGGAGAAAGTATCTGCAAGTCATATGTCTGATGGAGGACTTGTACCCAGAACATATTAAAAACTCCTGCCACTCTACAATAGAGCAGAGTACCTAATTGGAAAACGGGCAAGAGAGTTGAATAAACATTTCACCAGAGAAGACTATGAATGGCTAATAAGCACATGAAAAGTTGCTCAACATCATTAGTCATTAGGGAAATGCAAATCAAAACCACAATGAGATACCATTACATACTCACTAACAGGGCTGAAATAGAAAAGCCCAAGCATACCGCCTCATGCAAGGCTGAGAGAAAGTGGGCCGTTTACACACTGTTGATGGGAAAACAAGGGCAACAAAACAAAACAAAACAAAAACAAAACGTTAGAAAAGAGTTTAGCTGTCTTCCTAGAAAGCTAAACAGAAATTTACCCTATGACTTCTCGGAAATGATAGATCGAATAGATAAAGAGATTCCAGTGAGGATACAGAAGATTTGAACAAAACAATGAACAAGCTTGTTCTAGCACTTGCAAACACAGCCCTGCATCCAGTGACTGCAGAATATGCTTCAAGTACTCAAGGCGCGTCACAAAGGCCGAGCGCGAGTTTTGCTATAAAACTTCCTTCAAAACATTCCAAGGGGTTGATATCCCAGGACCACTTTCTCTGACAGTGAAGCAGTGTTACTAGAAAGTTCTACCGCAGTAATAACAATGATGAAAACCACATAGTTATGCTGCCATGGCATAACTCCTGGAATAAACAAGAGATGATGGAGATTAGAAAAACACACCATAAGCAGATGAAAGTGAAAGTAAACCTCTGTGTATCAAATGTGGGGAGCCTGGTGCAGCGCTGTGTGCCTGTCACCCCTGTGACTAAGGAGGCTAAGGCAGGACAATCTTGAGGCCAAACGGAGCTACATAGTGAGACGCTGGCTCAACAAAAGTGGCATGTGCCTTTTCAGTGATACTTGCAGACAAAAAATGTAAAAAAATTATAGTGTAAATGCTACAAATAGCTACCATGCTACATGGGTCCTAAAAAACTAGAAAATCCGGAGATTAATAATTATCTATCTTAAGAAGTTAGAGAGAGAAAAACATTAAGGCCAAGTGATTAGAAGGAAAGAGAGATAAACAGAAGTGAAGAAGCAAGATAAAAACCCACAGGCGGGACCATCCACAAAGCCAAAAGTTTGGTGAAAATAGCAGTGAAACTGGAGAATGCATGGTGGGCTCAGGCACCGTGGGAAATGGTGCCTGCCGGTGCTGATAAATGACAATGGGGATAAAAGCAGGGGCAAAATACGGAAGCCACCGACACCAAGTAAACACCAACAAACTGAAAACCAAGATAAAAGGTACAAACTCCTCAGCTCTGCTGCTTATCAAAACTGACACAAGAAGAAATAAAGAGCCCTAGTAGTTCATGAACCTCAGATCCCTGTAATCAGTAGTTAAAAATGTTCTCATGGAGGAAACCGAAGTCTGGATGGTTTTTTTTTTTCCTTGAAATTCTAACACTCGAGAAGAAAGTCTCGCAGAAAGTATTCCAGGTTGTAGGATTGGTGGGAATACCTCACTACTTAACCTGTGAGACACCACAACTCAGCAGAGATGGCAGAGTAGGATCGCCTGGATTTGGGCATCGTTAAGACTTACATGGGATGTGAGAGATGAGGTAGGGAAGTCTGCAGTGATATCTATATAACTAATCCCCCAGCCAGAGAACATGAAGGTCTGGGCTTAGCAAATACTCAGCTGGAGGACAAGGATGGAGCAGGGCCCAGGGAATGGCCTGGGATGACAAGGTCTCAGGGAGCAGCTTGTAGGCCTCATGGATAGAAGAGGCTCCTGATAGGCAGGTGGTGGGGGCTGGGTGGTATCCTCAAGCAGGAAATAAGTATGAATGGCCTAGCTTCTAGGACAGAACTAGACAGAAGAAGTGCTCCATGCTGGGGCCTCTCCCCTCAACCCATGCTCCCTGCCCCCAGATGCCCTGTGAATAGGGTCTGGAAACCAGAGCTCCCCTGTGTCCGGCTTTGAGCCACAAACATTTCCTGCAGAAAACAAGAAAGTCAGTCTCTTGGCCCCACTGTGCTCTGCATATCAGCACGACAGTGTGAGCTTGGCTTGTAAAATAAACACTGCAGCAAGTCCAGGTCCATGAAGAGCTAAGAACACCATGGGGAAGAGGTGGGTGTGGGTTCTGCAGAGGCCTAGGCAGGCCAGGTATCAGAAGAGGGGGGGAAGGAACCAGAACTCCGAGGTTCCTATTACAGGGATGACAAGGTGGCTTGTACTATCTTGAATTGCCATTAGTCCTGACTACTGTAGCCAGTGGACAAGGCTACTGCCCCTACCCAGTCATAGCTCTCAGAGTTGATTCTAGCTTCATTTCTAAAGGACTATCATACTTCTGAAATGTTCTTCTCTTACCCACATCTGTGACTGCCGTAAGGACCAGCTCTTTGTATAACTAACTGTGTGACAGGAGACTGCTTGATTTCTACAAAACAATCCATGCTCTATGACAAAAGCTGAAAGTGTACAGTGGCTACATGAAGGGAGCCCATGGGCATGTTCTTGCTGGTATAGGTCCCTGGCCTGGACCTTAGGAAACTCCCGGTCATGAGTCAGCTGGCTGCCCCTAAGAAGCCCTTACAAGTAGATACCCAAAATATCTTTGGTCCTTAGCTTGCTCCTCTCCTCCTGTGGGGTCCAGCTGTTTGCGAGTGGGGTTCAGTGCCTGTGATGTGGGTGGCCTATGGTGGGACACACTCACAGCTGAGGGACTAAGCTGAGCTAGGCAAATTGCTGGGCACTAGAGACTTGACTTTGGCCAGTCTGTAGCTGGCCTGGAGGGGTGGGAGGGAGGGGCTGTCAGCAGGGGAAGCCCAGGGGCTCTGGCTGGGCTCAGCCAGGCTGGCTGGCACTGGCTCTGCTCTGGGACTGCTGGGCTCCCAGGGATTTCCTGTCCCCTACTTCCCAAGGTCAGCAGGATTGCGCTTGGGTTGTTTCTGGTCCCGATGGTTACGTTGATAACTGCGATAACATGGGGCCCGGCCATGCCATCCTGCCCTCTGGGCCCAGCAAAGCTCTTTCCCAGGGTCTGTCCCCACAGGGGGCAGTGGTCCCGGACGAGGGAGTGACTGGGCAGGCTGCCATGGGCTGTTTGGGTCAGTGCATCTTGACAGCCTCTTGACGTAGGGGGTCCAGGCTAGAGCCCTGGGAGGAGCCTTGGCTCAGTGTGACCATGGCCTTGGCAGAGGACCTATTCCTCCATTTTAACCATCTTGAGGTAGGGAGTGAAGGTGAAGAGTGTTGCCCATTAGGTGTTTGCTGCAGGATCCCAGCATTCTTGACAACCTGGCTCAGAGCCCAGACAGGGTCAAGGTCACCAGGTCCTCTGAGGATTGGCCTAGCTTTGTTCCTAAACTTTGCTCCCAGAGACCATGGGCTCTGGAAAACCAGTCCTTGGTTGTTCTGATCTGATGAAGTACTGACACGTACTTCTGCCGCTGCCCCTGCTCCTGCCCCTGGGTCAGTACAGGTTCTACCTTGGTCATATAAAGCTGTGATCTGGTTCTTAAATCCTAGACTGCTGCTGGGCAGCCATATATTGAGTCTGGAAAGGGGACACTGATTTTAGGAGCTATTGCCTATCATCTTCTGTCACTGACAAGAGACACTAGGTTTCTGGTCTGGGTTTGAGGGGTAGCCTGTCCTATAGGTAACGGGGAGAAGAAGAAAGATGGAACAGTTAGAATGGGGGAGAAATTTGTGGTGGAAAAATTATCCGGGACTGGAGACAGTAGGCTGCCTTTAAATTTCTGGGCTAAAAAGGCTCACATACCTAGGATATAGTCAGTACTATCTTTGAGTTAGGGGACCTCCTTGATTTATACCAGCAGTAGGAGTAGTTAGCAAAGGTGACCTTGATCAGGAAAGAGTTGGGACTATCTGAGGAGGTATAGGGGACTCAAACCAGGGTGTCTGTCACTGGTCCAATGAGCCCATGTGCAAAGAGGAGGGAAAGCCAAGGGTATTCCTTGATCCTGTAGGCAAATAACAAGGCTCCTAAGCCATTGCTGAGCCTAGGCCTTGTGAATTGAACACTCTAAGAATCTTTTCTATCCTGGAAGACATGTACAATCTTTGTTCTAGCTGGGTGGCCTGCTGATTGTGGGCCATAGTACCTCCTTGCTCAGGCCTGGGATGCTATAGGTTAGACCAGGCCCTGTAGTGAAACTCAGTGTTGGACATATACACTTCTGGGTTTCAGAGAGTATCTGGAGCTCAGACCACCTCCTTCCATTTATTGGACACAGGGCTCCATGGCTACACCAGGTTGGGGACATTTGTGCCAGCAAGGAGTAGGGAGGCTTCAAAGCCTTATCATATGTGGGCCAGACTATCCTTGCCTACCTGCTCAGTTGCAGCCCATATTGAGAGTCAGAGCCAGATGTTGCTAGAGTAACCCAGCAGCAACCTCACTCACCACTCAACTGAAATTCCACTATTTTTAGCCTCTTAGTTACGTTCAGATAAAATCCATGTATACAGACTCAAGTTGTCTGGCAAGATAACAGCACACCTCAAACTGCGGAGACTTCGAAGAATAGCAGTGGGTTGTACCATGTGCCCAAGAAAGGTCCCCCTATGAGTCAGAGCCTCCAGTGGCTCATGAAAGGTAGGCTGGTGGGCACAGATGCTGTGGGGGGCGGGGGCAATGGAGTAGCCTATTTGCCTAGCTAATGTTGGCGCTGACATTTTGGAACATAAGATTGTGGGAAAGCCAGAGTACGAGGAGCAGTGGCATGTACAGGGAATGTACTCTACTGTATGTGGGAGCCTACAGTAGTGGATTCTAAAAATAGCCTGACTATGCAGAGCCAGTGTAGCCTAGCACACTAACTTGGGCTGGATCCATCTAGGAATCCACCCCAGCCAGGTTCTGGGTCTTCTGATGGTTTGGCCTGCCCACAGCAAGGACCTTAGATACCTGGCGTATGGGGAGGCTGGTGTGAATCTGGCTGGAGCCACCTTCTGGCTAAGACACAGTCAGAAGGCTCTTGGAGCTCTAAAGATAAGGGGTGGAGGGGAAAAGCTAGGTCATGTTTAAGGCTTCAGTGCTTTGTAATCTCACTCCTTCCTTCCCAGGGCAGAGGCAGGGCCACAGACCTTGGGACACCAGGTATAAGCAGCCAATAGGCAGGTTTCTGAGATTGCAGACACACAATTGTGAAGTGTATTGCCCATCCACCATGCATAGTGCTTCTCAAGAACTTCATGGAGGAGATCAGAGGGGTGGCACGAAGTAGGGCACTTGGGGTACTGCATTGGCTGAAGGTGCCAATTAGAGCTGACAGAGTTGATGCAGTAACCTACCTTGTCTTCTACCCTGTTCAGACGGGCACCGATGGTGTTGCTGCCACGGTCTTTGCTCTTTTCTGTGGGGTAAAGCACAAAGTCAGGGGTATAGGCTGTGGGTGTGGGCTCAGGAGCCTCAGGAGGAGGAGATGGGGGTAGGGGATAGCTGGAGGTGGGGCAAAAGATTGAAAATACAAGACATCCTTTAAAATTCTCTTGTGGTTGGGACACCAAGGCTTGGGAGAAGGGGGAGACACTATTATGACAGAGTGTATCCAGGCTCCAGACTTGTTCCTCCCGGCTTTTGAACTCCTGAGTGTCTTCTAGGTGAAACAAAGCACTCTCTGTTCAGGGGATGACTCAATTGATTTGTGATACTTACTGGGCCTGGTTGCATTACCAGGCCAGAGTGTCTGCTACTTCTGTGGTCCCCAACATTAGATTATGCCCCATAGTCCTGTTTGAATCTCGGCTAGCATCATCATCAGGAATGTGCCTTGTTTTGTCCTTCCCTGGTGTGGCTTAACCCCTTGTTCGGAGGACCTAAGGATTTCCACCAAGCCAAGAACTAGCCCACACCATGCCATTGTACATTCCTGAACACCTGAGCCAGGAAAGAGCCCCTCACCCCATCATGGCCCCTGAAACTTTGGACTGGCTGCTTATCTGACCCATGTTCCATCCCAGGTCCTTTTACCACAGGAAAATGGGCCTTTGGTTCTCACTATCATACCCAGAGTTTGACCATGAGGCTTTATAAATCTATAATTTAGAGGGATACAGTGGGCTCTGTCATCACCAAAACGTCCCTTTATATAGCCTGTCAACAGCCACTTTCCCTAGTCTGGGGTCTATACCTTCTGGATTCTATACAGGAGGCCCTAGCAGCCTGTTGTAAGGAAGATGAGAGACAGACATGGGCGAGGAAGAGAGTCCCCTGTGGGCTGCCCTATCCAGGTACCAGTGTGGACACCCACCTGAGATGGGGATGAACAAAGATGGCTTCCCAATGGACTGATCCAGCCTGGAGAGAAGAGAGGGACACAATCTCACACAATGCCAGAGGCACCACAGAGACAGGCCATTGTGTCCAGGAGGACAGCATGACAGCCACTCCAGGGGTTTCTACTATATCTACTCCAAGACTAGCCAAGAGGCACCCATGACCCTATGGGCTCATGCTCCCGAGAGGGCCAGGCAGGAAGTTCAAATATGAGGAGCAGAATCTGGGCTATTTAGGCTTCCTCTCTGGATGAGATGAGTGGGGTCAAAGCAGGGAGGTCCTGAACCTTTGACCTTGTCTATGGAAGGGACAGTTACATTCTCCTAGCTGCATTCCTGAATGGTCAGGATCCTTAGCTCCACCTCAGTAGCAGGAAGATCCATGGATGTTCTTAGTGGATCTACCTAGAGGTAGATCTCACTAAGAACTCTTTCTTTCCCTGTGAGGCTGGGGCAGGGTCTCCTGGGACCATCTCTCCAAACCTGTTTCTGTGCCCACCTTCTCTGTAGTTCTTTAATGCGCACCATAAGGTTGAGGTGGCCCTGGGAGTACTGCTCGATGACATCTCGCACATCGTAGGGCTTCCGTGCTTGCTGCAGGCCAGAAAGACACATGTCACTTTCTCCTGAATCCTGTATGCTCAGTTCTAAATGTAGTGATGGGGTGAGGTGCAGTGACAGGGAGAAATGGCTTAGAACATACAGAGTAGCAGGTTTGACCTCCAAAGGCTGCCAGCTTAGTCTGTCTAGGACTTTCTTTCCCTTCTGCCAGTTCACTGGTAGGACTAGCCAGCTCCTACTGGCCCTCTTGGTTCCAAGCCTCCTCAGAAAGAGTTGGCCTCATAGGCTAGAGACATGGTGCTGCATATCCACAGTTCATCTGGGCCCTGGACTGACTGTTGACACACTTGCTGCTTCTCTGGGAGAGGAGATAGAACAACATGTGTTCTAGATGGCTCACAATGCCACACAGACTTTCCATAAGACAGCCCAGCTCCCATGAAGGAAGGACCTGCCATGCTCAGGGCCATTCTAGGCACCAGAGTCACCACATCTTCTGTGGCCTACACACCCAGGGACTATTGAGTCCAAGCTTGGGATAACACTTAGGCAGATCCTTGGTCCTGTACACACGTTGCTATAAAATTCTAAGAACTACACTTGATAATGTAAGATGAAGATATAAGCCTGATCCTCCCTTCTCCAAGATGAGTTTCTGAGCCTTGTTTCTGTCTTCTGTAAAACAGGATACTGAGTCTTATTCCTTTTTCCTGGAAAATGGGTTGCTAAAGTCTATGCTGTTACTTCTAAAAGAAACTGAGAATAAAATAAGATCTAAATGAGAAATGTCAAGGAATCCTGATGCAGCACCTTGTCAGTCAGAGGTGGTCTGAGTCCCTCCTTAGTGCATACCAGAAGTGACCCTAAGTAACAGGGGAGAGACTTGTGGGAGAAAATGCTTTATAAGGTGTGTGGCACCTCTAGGCATGCCTGGTGACACATGAGATAAAAGAGCAAGGGAGGCAGAAACTATAGTTTGAGGTAGTGCAGGCCTGGATTAGGAGCAGGACAGATGCTTATGTTGGTCTGTGGAGGGCCTGAGAGGCTGAGAGCCACTGTGTCCAAGCGAACATGGGTACCACTGCCAGCCTCTGCAAACATACATGTGATCGAATATGTAGTGGGGAGATTTCAGTAAGCCAGCCTGCAGGAGGGCAGAGGGCTGTAAACAGGGAACAGTTAAGAAGGATCAGAGAACTGGCCAGTGGTGGTGCATGCTTTTAATCCCCACAGCCTGGTCTACAGAGTAAGTTCCAGGACAGCCAGGGCTACACAGAGAAACTTGGTCTCAAAAATCCAAAAACCACAAAAACAAACAAACAAACAAACAAACAAACAAACCCAGAAGGATCAGAGCTACCCTATCAACCAACCACCCGTGGTCAGCAGCACTCCAGGCCTGCTGAGACTTGTCTTGGAGCCACAAAGCCCCCCTTCAGGATCTGGTTGGGGATTGAGAAGCCTTTGTCAAATATTTGCCTAGGGCTTGTGTAAGAGACCATCTTAGCTTTCTCCCTGGGCCAATGTCCCTGGTGGCAGCAGGAGCCAGAGATGAGCCAGATAATGCTGCCTGTCCAAACTGATTGGCTGTGGCTGTGGATGCTCAAGGCAAACTTTCAGGGCTAAGAGGCCCTGGTAACCTCAGGCCAGACACAAGGGCAGCTGGCCAAGGACTTTATCGGCCAGCAAGGCAGGCAGGCATTCTTAGTCAGGCCAGGAGGGCAGGTGGGGAGCAGGTGGGTGGATGGATGAGGCAAGAAAGTTGGGTCACCAGGGTGGCCTGGAAGCCTTGTGCAGCCCTCCCCACAGGGGCTCCCTCTTCAACTACCTCATTCTTTCCTGGAGGCCTGCCACCACCTGTCCATGTGTCCCCAGCAATAAAGCCAGCTCATGTAGAGCCTTTACTTTTCTCGATTTAGAAGCCTCTACCCCACAAGGCCCCTCTGCCACCTGGGCTAAGTGTACAGGTGAGAAGCAGAGAGCTGGAAGGTAGGAGCTGTTTGGCCTGTTCTGGCAGTTTCCTGAGCCACTCTTAGGACATTAGCTAATGTCCTGAGGCCTGAAAGAAAGGGCAAGGCTCTGGGTCTCTTCTTCTTCAGCCTCCAGCCATGTCATCAGGCAGGTCCCTTGTTTGTGACATAGAAACTGGGTCTGCATCGGCCATTAAGATGACCGCTGACTCAAAGGAACCATAAGGGCTCCTGTGTTCCACTAGATACCCAGAGTCTAGAAGTGTACCTCAGGGATCCGTGAGCCTACCCCCATAACCCCATTCAGTTTAGCAGATCCTATCTGTTTCATGTGGAACCTCCTCCATCACCTGCAGAGTCTACTTCTCTCAGCCGGGGGCTGACATCAGCTAACAATTCCTCATGACCTTTAGACACTAGCAGCGTAAGCTATACCAGTTCCTGTAATAGTGTCACACCCTAGCCCTACTTTTCCCTGAGAGATTGTCTTGTCAAGATGTGGCTCCCCATGGGGGTCCTGTGGCTCCTCTCCAAGTTGGGAAGAGCTGGTTCTACAGGAACCATCTTCCTAGCTCTCTCCGTGTCTCAGCAGTGGGACTGTCAGTCACATGGCTTTTGGGGGGGGAGGGCGTAGAGAAGCAGCTTTAACTACAATCTCTGTGGGGCCTTTGGACCCTTCTAATCCATTTCCAGGTGCTTCCTGGCTCTGGCCTCTGCTGAGTATGACCTTTATTCCTTTTGACAACATAAAGTCCCTAGGTGTGTGGGAACTTGGGCATAACTTGGTCTATTTGTGTTGTGACAGTACCTGGGGGCACAGGCTAACAAGTGTACAGCAGAATGCCACCATGGTACTGCTGGATGGGCATAGGGTCCCTCCAGGGTGGCAGTGAGTAGCTAGGGTGAGGGCCACATGCTGTCTCCTTAATATCAGGAGCTTGGCAGGAGGGCTGGTGGTTGTTCTTAGGGCTACAACAGTTGAGGAGCTAAGGACTACAGTGAGTAAGAAATGTCACCCAAGGTTCCTCTCAGTACAATGATGACAACTTGGGATGGGGACCATACCTTAGCCCCTACCTCCTGCAGAGTCTAGAGGTTTTGGCTGCCTCAGGGCTGGGCTGGGGGCTATGTTGAGGGGGCAGTGGGAACCTGTGTCAATCTCATGGCCTGGTGTAGTAGGCATGGTCTAAAATGGCACAGGGCCATACTAAGATTGTCCTTGGGCAGGCTATACTAAGGTAGGTTGCCCCAGCCTTCTCTGCTCAGGGACAAGGGCTTTCCAGTGAGAAATGGCCCTTGAGCACTTGCTGCTTCTATTGACATGTTCTCAAAGTGAGGAATAGGGCTCTGTTCTCCCCGTGACTTCTACTCACAACTGTCCCAGAGTAGAGGAGGAACATAACCTGCTATCCTTGGGGTCTCAGGAGAACAACCCTGGAGGTGTGCTGATACTAAATGGATCCCAGAGCTGCAGTTCTGCCAGCTCAGGAGCCTCTGTTCACTAAGCAGGACCCAGTATGGGTAGGGTAGGATACAGAAAGCTCCAAGCTCGCTGAGGACAGATGTCACTTCCTGTCCAGGTGACATTGCCAGGCTGTCACCACCACAGCCTTGCACAGAAGGAGACGTACTCCCATAAAGTTACTTCTAACAATCAATGTAGAATGATAAAGAGTCCCTGGGCCAGGGCTGGGTAGAGTGCCCTTGGAGGAGCCTGCTGTCTTGGGTAGTGGTGATGATCCAAGGGGTACAGTCACAGAATGTTGGCATTTAAGGGTGAGGGCATACTACTACTGTAGTCTTCTTGGAGTCAATTGCATTGGGCATGGTCTCACCTGGAATTTCTTCTTGGCTACAAAGTACTGCATACGCCTGATGACCTTGATGGTGGCCCGATGGTGATCCCGCAGTCTGTGGAGGAGAGGGGCAGTGTGAGCAGCTTTCATGTTGGTAACCCAGCAACACACGCTAAAGGTACCCCTGCCAAACATGGATAGCCTCTCCAGAAACAAGAACATTCTACCCAGGAAAAGCCAGAAACAAGAAGCCTCTACAGAGGAAAGGGAGGGCTGCCACCCACAGATGGGGAGAACGACTCTTTTCCTGCTTGTATCTCAGAAGTGGGTGGCTGTCTGTACCCCTAGTTTGCAAGGGTTGCAATTCCAACAGCAGAGTCATGGAATGCGTTTGGAGGAGGGAATACTACAGCCATGTTAAGGAGGATCCTGTTTTCTGAGACTGCTCGGATACTTCATTGGTTTGCCTCTAAATCTCCTTCTAGAAATAAGGTCTTTTACATCCATCCATCCATCCACCCACCCATCCATCCATCCATCCATCCATCACTGGAGAAAGCAGGCCTGTGATCAGACATCTGTGTGCACAGAAACAGACTGGAAGGCATCAGGGCAATGGAGAGACTGGGAGAATCTCCTGTCTGTGAAGCTCAAATTTGACCAGCCAGACTAAACCGCATTGGCAACAGAGAGCTGCTGGGAGCCTTTGGGAAAGCTAGACTGGAAGGGCCCCCCCGAGCCCAGAAAACAAGAGGCAAGAGGAAGCCAGCCTACTCTCCAGGCTGTGCTTCCTTCTCAGAGAAGTGTGGGAAATGTCTACACCAGATGGGATGGTGGGGCTTCCTGGGCTGTGAGGAAAACAGTGGAGCCTAGGCTCCAGAGCCACCAGGAGACAAGTGACAAGATTCCGGAGAACAAAGGCTATCAGGGTATCTTTTTTCACACAATTCCCCCTTGGAAATAGCTGTGGTTCTCGCAGAGCAATAGTGGCTGCTGGGAGGGAGTAAAAATGAAACAGAGGTCAGCAGGCTCTTGCCACTGAGGACAGGATAGGGTTCAGACCCTTCTAGGATGGGGGCCCAGGAAACGTAGAGAGGATTTGGTTTCAAGAGGCTGGCAAAACCTCACATTGTCTCAAGTGTAAACTAGTCCAGATTTCGTTTTCATAGTAGAGGAAAATCTGTGATATTTTGGAATTTCTGGGTTTTGTTTTGTTTTGTGTTTGTCCATACCTAAAAGTTGAAAAATAAGGAGAGAGAGAGAGAGAAAAAAAAAAAGATCCTAGATAGAGATCTGCAGGTGTGGTGCGTTTTGCAATCGTAACTGCCAGGGCCCTTCCCCTAAGGAGACGGAGTTGTTTTCCTACTGCTTGAATTTGAGCTGACCTTGTGACCTAATGTGGCTGTGGAGCTCTGGGGAACTCTCCATGTGTGGAATCCACAGGTGTGGAGAGTGTGGCTGGAGTGGTCTAAGGGGGACAAGTGGAGGTGGCCAGCCTTCAGTCAGCACTGATTGTAGGTTATGTGACTGAGCCATCTTGGATCACCGGGCCCTAAGCAAGCTACTGATGACAGCATCTGTATGAGTCAGTCCAAGCACAACCACAGAACCACCTTCCAGCAGAGCTGAGTCCAAGCTCCTGACCCATGGAGCTGTTAGCAAGACAAATAGATCACAACATTTGGTTATGGTTTGCTGTCCAGTAATAGGTAGCTGATAAAGAAATTAGAAGCTGAACCTATACTACCAGATATTTAGAAGGCTGAGGCAGAAGGATCACAAGTTCAGGCCCTGCCTGGGGAACAGAATGCTTTCAAGGCCAGCCTGAACAAGTTAATGGCATCATACCTGAAGAAATGACAGCTCAGCAGTAAAGAGTACTTGCTGCTTGTTCTTCCAAAGGTACTAGGTTCAGTCCCTGGCACTCACATGGCATCTTATAACCTCAGACTCCAGTTTCAGGGGATCCAACACCCTTTTCTGAACTTCAAAGACATCAGACACACATATGCTGCATACATATATATGTAAGTAAAACACCCATGTACATACAATAGAATAAATAAAACTTTAAAAATGTTAAAAAAAAAAAAAAAGCAGGGAAGCTGGGTGTGTTGGTATGTGCCTTTAAACCCAGTACTCTGGAATCAGAGGCAAGTTCACTCTGTGAGTTGGAGGCCTGTCTGGACTACAAGAGTGAGTTCCAGGCCACAGATTGAGACCCTGTCTCAAAAAGTGGGCTGGGAACATAGATCAGTGGTGGAGTGCTTGCTTAGCATGAACTAGGCCCTGGCTTCAATTCCTAGTACTGAGGAAAAGAGAGAGAGGAAGGAGAGGAAGAATAAAGGAGAGAAAAACAAAGTTATTAATTAGAAATCAGGTGGGACATTGTGATATCAACCTTGTATAACATTGATTTTAGGACCAATAAGGGGGAGGGGCAGATGACAGAAGATTGGGATCTATGGTGGCGCTTGCATTTGTGAGAGCTCGAAGTCTGTTTGGAGGGAGAAAGAACTTTGTTTTAGGGAGGAGAGTCAGTGGCTTTTAATGATAGCTGAAAACCCCTCCTTGTTCCTGCCTTGTTCCGCCATGGTGGAAGCCGATCATGTGTTCTGAGCTTCGGCCTCAAGAGACCTGCAGACTTCACTTTTACCCTCTCAGAAAAAAGTCTGCCTCCTGGACAAGCCCGAGCTAGCCTGCCAGACAAGCTGAGTGAAGGAAGAGAGGTGAAGGGTTCAGATGACAGCTGACAGCTTCAGGCATGTGAGGCTGACACTGCTCAGCCACCAAGTGAATGTTCTGCCCCCAGCAGCGCGCCCAGCAGAGCAGCCCGAGTCTGACCTACAGAGTCAATGGTAGATAGATGGCTGTGGTTTGCATCAGACTTTCTAGATGAGAACTTTAAGATAACTGTGATGAATAGATTCGACAAGATAGATGAAAAAATGAAGGATTTCACCAGACGATAAAAGGTATCTCCAAATACTGAAAAAGAAATTCTATAAAAGTCAGGCATGGTGGCACATGCCTATAATTCCACCACTTGAGAGGAGGAGTCAGGAGGATCAGGAGGTTCCAGGTCACCCTTGGCCACACAGAGGTTCGAAGGCAGCCTGGGTTATTGGAGATGCTGTCTCAGCCTCATTCAAAGTCTCCCTCTCAAAAATAAAGAAGTAAATAAATAAATAAAAGGAGGAAAAGAGGGAGAGAAAGAAAGAAAGGGCAACACAGCGGTGGGAATTAAGAATGCAATAGGTGGGTTGATAAAGGAGGCCATGTAGTAAACCAAGAAAGAAGAAAATTAGTAAAAAAAAGAATGTATAAGATGCCAGAGAATGTGAGTTTAAGTGAACTGATATTCCATTAAATAGATCATGATTGTCAGTCAGGATTAAAAGTGATGATTTGGATTTACTAAAAGCATAAACAAAGAAAAGAGAAGGGGACAGAGAAAAAGGTAGCCTAGCCTAGCTCTCTAAACACAGGCAGCTGCAACGTGGCACCAGGCACGGGAGACCAGACAAAGAAAATTTCAGAGTTACAAAGTATCAGCTCTGGGCTAGCTGTTAAAGTGCTTGTCTTACTAACAGGAGGACCCGAGTTCCTTCTGTAGATCCCACATTAAAAAATAAATAAATAAATAAATAAATAAATAAATAAATAAATAAATCTAGGCATAGTAGCATGTGTTTGCAATCCTATGTCTGGAGAATGGGGACAAGAAGATTCCTGGGGCAGGCCAGTGAGAGACCCTGTCTCAAAAGTGGTCTGCACCTGAAGAAGGGCACTCTAAGTTGTCCAGGGTTTCCACCCACACTTATATGAAAAAAATGTCAATTCATCAGGAAAAGGTCAATTCCAAATCTGAATGCCCCTACATACATAACCTTCAAAGAATAAAGCACACTGGGAAAACAAAGTGGTAAAAGCAAATTCACAGCCGTGATGAGAGGTTGAGAGATCTGAGCATACCTCCTTGGCAAAGGGTACCAAAGCATTGGCTGAGCCCAATATGAACAATCTGAGGGTCAGTCCACCCTGACAGGGACAAAAGTCACACACATGTATTTACAAAGATACCAAGTGCTAGGTTTTAAAAACAAGTTTCAACAAATTTCAAATAAATTAAATGGTGTATAGCATAGTCCTTGATCACAATAAAATTAAACTACAAATCAACAATATTACTAGGAAATCCCCAAAGTGTTTTAGAAATTAAATGATTTAAGTAACCCAAGGTCAAAGGGGAAAAAAAAAGGTACATGAATTAGAAAATAGTTTGAATTGAATAATGAAAAAGTATCAAACATTACAGCTAAATTCAATGTAGAGTGTACACCTATAATCTCAGTAACTCAGGAGGCCAAATCTTAAAGATCACAAGTTTGAGGACAACCCCCTCTATTTAGCAAAATGGCAATTTAAAAAATGACAAGATGGCGCAGTGGGTAAGGGTGCTTGTGTCCTAGCCTGAGGACCTAGTTTGATCTCCAGGACTCACCTGGTAGAAGGAGAAAACCAACTCTCAAAAGTTGTCCCTTGATCTCCACATATGGGCCATGGCACATGCATCCCCACATGTACACGTATAAATAAACATAAATTTAAAAATCATATCTTCAAAATTATAGTTAAATAAATGTTGGAGGTACATTGAGATATGTACATTGAGGGGAAGATAATACATGGCCTAAAATGTGATAGAGGAGAGGCTGAGATCCAGCTCAAGCTGAACACACACACACACACACACACACACACACACACACACACCCCAAATTTAAACCCAAAGGAAGTAGAAGGAAAGAGATAATAAAGATAACAGTGTAAGTTGATGAAATAAAAAATGAATGTTACATTAAAGAAAATCAACAAAGCTTACATTTGGCTTTCCAAAGAGACTAATAAAACTGGTAAAACTTTAGCAAGATAGATGGGATGGGGTGAGAGGAATCACAAATCACCAAATGGTGGGAGTTTAAAAAAAATGAACACCACCATTGTGAAGTTTGAGACATTAAAAAAAGTCTATTCAGATAATAATATGAACAAAAATAATTCTGAAAATAGATTAACTCATCAAAGCATGTTTTAAGAAAAGAAGAGATAAATACAAACTGCCTAATATGAATGGAATTAAACTTGGAATTTTAACGATCTTTCTACAGAGAAGTTGGTCTAGATGACTTCACCAGGTTCTTCCCAGCATGTAAGGAAGAAGCTCCCAGCTCTATACAAAGCTTCTTACAGGGCTTTTCTGAGGTGGTCTGGCCTTAATGCTCAAATCTGACAAGGATTTTCCTGAAAGAAAACTCAAGGGTAATGTCTGTCCTGGATGTGGAGGCAGCCTCTAAAATCCAGCAGCCAGTGAGATCCAGGGCTCATGTCAAGATGCAGGATCAGCATGGCTTAATCCAGTTATGCAAGGCTGGCTTAACATTTGAAAATCAATCAACAGAACTCACCACATCAACAGAACAAGGAAAAACATATAATCAACTCAAAAGATGCAGAAAAGCACTTGATAAAGTTCAAGGCCCTAGTTCTAATTAAAAACACAACTCCCGCCGGGCAGTGGTGGCGCACGCCTTTAATCCCAGCACTTGGGAGGCAGAGACAGGCGGATTTCTGAGTTCGAGGCCAGTCTGGGCTACAGAGTGAGTTCCAGGACAGCCAGGGCTACACAGAGAAACCCGGTCTCCAAAAAAAAAAAAAAAAAACCAAAAACCAAAACAACATAAAACAACACAAAACAACACAACTCCTAGCAAAGTAGGAGGAAGCACAATTAAAAAAATAAAAAGAACAGAACAAAATGAAAATTCACACAAACACACACACACACACACACACACACACACACAAATCCTAAACACCGAGCGCGCATCATGTCATGGAGAAATCAAGTTGTTCCTGAGATGGTGTGTCCCATATTTTCTAACAGAGTCTGTAAAGTCCCAGCCAGTGCATTAAGATGGGAAAAGGAGAAAGAAGGTGGAAGGATTGGGCTGGCAAAAGGGTTCAGTGGCTAAAAAGGCTTGCCTCCAAGCCTGGTGACCCGAGTTCAATTCCCAGAACACAAATGTTGGAAGAAGAAACTGACTCCCACACATTGTCTTCTGACCTCCTTCTTCATGCCGTGGCAGGCAACTCCTACCCCTACCCCCCACAAACATAATGCAATTAAAAGTTAGAGTAAAGCACTTGGGAGGCAGAGCAAGTAGAGCTCTGTGAGGTCATGGCCAGCCTGTTCTATATAGTGAGTTCTAGGACAGCCAGGGCTACATAGAGAGACCCTGTGAAAAAAACCAAAAATATAAACAAAACTAAACAACAAAACCATACCAAACAAACAAACAAAAAAGAATTAAGAATTGAATTTAGCAGAATCCTGACCTTGCTGTGCTTGGACATAGTAGCTCATGTATGTAATCCCAGAAATCTGGAGGACAAGAAATGAGGATTGGAAGAAGGGACAAGCCTGGTTTTACTAAAGGTTGAAAGCTAATAATCCATTATCTTTCTATCTGCTAGCAATAAGTAATTAGACCACAAAATAAAGACACTAACTGTAATAGTGCCAAAACTAACAGAGCTAGTTAAATTTCTCACAGGTGAGACTTATAGGCAGACAAGCACTGAACAGTGAGAAGCTGACACTGACTTGAATTCATGGAGGTTACAACACGTTCTTATATGTGGGGCTGGAGAGATGGCTCCTTGATAAAGGGCGATAGCTTGCTCTTCCAGAGGATCTGGGTTTGATCCCCACCCTCAGACAGGATTTCTCTGTGTAGCACTGGAACTTTCTCTAGACAGGGCTGGCCTAGAACATACAGAGATCCACCTACTTCTTTCTGCCTTCTGAGTGCTGGGATTATAGGCATGCACCACCACTGCCTGGCCTGGGTTTGATTCTTAGCATCCACATGGCAGTTCACAACTATCTGTAAATCTAGTCCTACGGGCTCTGAAGCCTTCCTCTGCTCTCAAGGGTACTGAATGTACATGGAACACAGACATACATGCATACATGCACTCATATACATTTAAAAAAATTAAAAACCCATGTGGTGGTCTGAATGTGCTTGGGGCAGGGAGTGGCACTATTAGGAGGTGTGTCTTGTTGGAGTGTGTGTGTCACTGTGTGTGTGTGTGTGTGTGTGTGTGTGTGTGTGTGTGTGTGTTGGGGGGGGGCTTTGAGACCTTCCTCCTAGATTCCTGGAAGTCAGTCTTCTCCTAGCTGCCTTAGGAACAAGAGGTAGACCTCTCAGCTCCTCCAGTGTACAGTTACCCTCGTAAAAGGCCACAGGTCCCTCTTGGGAAGAACCGGAGAAAGGCTAACAGCAAAACTTTTAGGTGTCTTATCAAGGTTCTTCCTCAGAGAAACTTGGTCGCCCCTTCATTCAAGGGTTCTGAGTCTGCAAACTGGCTCAAGTCTGGAAATAGATTCACTGGCCAAGATTGTCTTTTGCCACGATCCAATGTAGCCTTTCTTCCATTTGTTTGAGATCAAACAGAAACACTGTAGACTTCCTATCTATTTCATGCCTGGAAACACCATGATTGATTAGCCAGTACCAAAGATCCATACAGGAGTTATGCCATTATAAATCTCACCTCTCCCGTGCTGACCATCACAGGTTAGGCCATTATGAACCTTGTTTTGTCTACACTTTCCATTATAATACCTATGATCAACTTGCCTCTAGCAATTCAATGCTGCCACCTGGCCCTTGCTATCTTGGGGCCCAATTAAACCCATTGCATTTAATTCATATAATTGAGCAGGAGCATCTCCAAATCCTAAGGTCTGGCACAAAGAAAAGGCAACCACAAAAGTCTTCAAATGAGCTGCTGCCCCTCTCACCAGTTTGTGTCTTAGAGGATCGTGAAGGGCTTGTCTTCTGGGCATTCTAATCTGGTGGAGGATTAGGTTTTACATAGCGTATCCCCTCTAGCATTGCAGTTTTCCTGAACCTTAAAATCCCTTCGTCATCACTAAACCAAGAGATATCAGGCATCTCCAACTCCTGTTCAGTAGGCCATCTTTTGATAAATACTTCAACCAACCATTCAAACAAACTTCTGACACATCCAAAGCACAAAGAAAAATTCTGGTAAAGCTCCATGGTTGGCAGGGCAATTCGTGGAGCAAGTCCTTAGGTGAACACATATGTGGCCACTGGCTTTATCACTGAAGCTGTTTCAATAGGGAACCAGTGTTCTCAGTAAATGTGCTTAGACACCATAAGAAGAGACAGACACTGTGATTCCTCCCTCACCACAGCTGCAAAGCTAGTTTGTCAGGCTTTGAACAGGAAGCTGGAGAGATCAGGCTGTGAAAGGCCAGAGTATCTGCATAGCCTTGGGCTAGGTAAAGGTTTCCTTATGGACTCCTGGGAACATGAGCCATCAGAGAAAAATTCCAGTAAAGCTGGAATGACAAACTGGAGGCTGCCTGAAACCCTTCATTCCAGGCCTCTTTCCACCACCCTCCAAAGGCCTGACAGTGGGTGAAAAGTGGGATTCCATGGGTATCTCACTGGGAAACGCCCCTTCTCAACCGTGACTGTGGTCTTGAGACCCTCCAGTCATGGCTGTGGTAACCACCAACCTGAATCCTGTCATCTTCATCCCTTGGTTTTTGTTTTCTCATATATAGATATCATATATCTTTTAAGTTAGATGATTCAATTAAAAAAAAAAAAAGAGCTGGGCATGGTTACACATACCTATAATCCTAGCACTCTGGAAGCTGAGGCAGAAGAATTGCTTTGAGGTCAGACAATGAGACCCTATCTCAAACAAACAAGTAGATAAACTTGAGCAAAGGTTACTCAGCCCTGTCTCGGTATTTCTCCATTGCTGAGAGTCTCTTATGTGACTGTCTGCCACGAACAGTTACATGAACTGTCATAAGGTTCTCCTTAGTGTGAACATCCATGCTCCATGCTCCCCCTGACAAGGGTATGGCTAGTGCCAGGCCTCAGGCCTGTGGACAGGCCCCCTTCTCAACAGGCCCTGGCTCACCAGCCATGTGACTCCCCCACCTCAGAGATGATATCACATTTTTAAAGTGATGGCCATACACTGACCAACCAAATGTTCTTCCTCTGCTATGGTGGAATCAGGACGGGGGGTCTCTAAAAAAAATTGCCCCCTAATAACCACAGCTCTACATATGTATTCTAAGAAATGAAGATGCAAATTCATATATGAACACAGATGTGAGGAGTAAATCTAAGAATCCGTCAGCAGGCAGACAAACACACAAGCATGGTTTGTCCATGCAACTGAGTATCATTCAGTCACACAAACTAAGAGTGGTGACATTTTGACACATATCATAAAACGTGTAAACCTAGGGCATTGTGCTAGGTAAAAAAGAAGCCAGCCACGACTGACCCCAGGCCGGAGAGTCTCAATTTTACGAAATGCTCAGAATAGCACATTGTGGAAATTCAAGATTGGTGGTTCTCTAGGCAGGGAGGATGCGGAGTGACTGCTGATGGGTGAAGGTGGCTTTTGAGGGTGATGAAATGCTCCACGGTTAGCTAGTGGTGATGGCTCCATAGAGTGTGACCATGCTGACGTGTGCACTGAGGTGAGCATTGTAGCAGGAGTGGCTGCCCTGCAGATCTCTGTAGAGAGCTCAGCTCGAGAGATAGGGAGGCTCTGGAGGGTGGACAGAACCCCTTTCTCAGGGTGTCCCAGGAACCCAGGCAGGCACTAGTGTGCCCTGACATTGGCCTTACTCACCCCTTCTGCCCGATCCCCAGACTGTGGATCATGGGGAGTGCTTCTAAGAGACAAAGCACAGCTCCTGTGATTCCCCCACCCCACACTCCAACCTTGTTGTAGCTCCCTGCTTCACTTGATAATACCCACATTTTTAGGGTAGCCCACGATTCATTATCAAAAAACAGGACAGTGAACTTTGACTCTTTTGGCAGGTCTAAGTGATGTCTCTTCATGTAGAGTGTTCAGCGGATGGTTCTTATGTCTTTGTCAAATTATTTCCATATTAGCCATCCATGGGAGCCACCCCTGGCTGGGCCCCCACCGGGGCCAGTCATAGCAGACATTCTTGTTTGGCACTAACATTCTGCAGGGTCTCAGGGGCAGGTGGCTGCAATGCAAAGGTCACCCATTTCAACTGTCCCAGAGCTGAAAGATGAGGGTGATTCTGTTTCCCCAGAGTTAAGGCTCTTGGGTCTGAGTGTCTGCATACACTAAAAATTTCATCTCCAAGGAGACTGTGGTGGGGCCTTTGGGAGGACATTAGGTCATGGGAGGGTCACCCACATGAATAGGGTTAATGATCTTACAAGAAGTCTGAGGGGGTTTAGTTATCTCTTTTTGCCCTTCTGCCATCTGCCACAGGACACACAGAAGACACTATCTATGAGGCAGACATAGTCCTCACTAGACACTAAATCTGTCAGAGCCTAGATTCTAGACTTCTCTGTCTTTAGAACTGTGTACAGTAAATCTTCATTATTTGTAAATCACCCAGTCTAAGGCATTTCATCACAGTTAGAGCTAGTACTGAACTTGACTCTGAGAAAGGGAGTTGATGATAGGTATGGTAGCAGTGTTGGAAGGAGGATCAAATAGCGGCCCGTGAAGCACAGGAAGGGAGACTGAAGATGGCTCAGAAGACTGGAGCTTTAGAGCATGGGCAAAGGGCTACAGTTAGGATGTTGGTGGGAACAGAGGCAGAAAAGATATGCTGCTGAGGGCTTGGCGGAAACAGGGAATAATGAAATAGCAAAGAACCTGGTGACATTGTGTCCCAGAACCCTAGTGCTCTGTACAGGATGGCACTTCTGAGATGTGAACAAGGTGATTTAGCAGAGGCTATCCCTCAGCAAAGTGTTGATGGTGCTGCCTAGCTTCTCTTGATTGCTTCTAGTATGAGGTGAAAGGAGACTCACAAGCCAGTGACTGTCACAAGGAGAGCAAAATGTACCCAACTGGATAGCACTCAGCTACCAGGAGGAAGAAAAGAATGAAATGACTCCAGGCATGGTAGCACACTCCTCTAACCCTGGCATTCAGAAGGCTGAGACGGGATGACTGCTTAGACTGAGTTCATGTCAGCCTGGGCTAGTGTCAGGCCAGGCAGGGCCACACAGCAAGAAGCACAGTGAGACTCTTTTTCAAACCAACCAGGCAGATAGAAAAGGATGAAAAAAGGCATGCTCATGAGAAAGCAGAAAGGTCGGAGGT
Organism: Rhynchomys soricoides; assembly: GCA_019843965.1. Classification (NCBI taxonomy): domain Eukaryota; kingdom Metazoa; phylum Chordata; class Mammalia; order Rodentia; family Muridae; genus Rhynchomys; species Rhynchomys soricoides. Next base: position 512,821 of record JADRCH010000238.1, on the reverse strand, counting down.
CACAACACTGTATGTCAGACAGGGGAGTTGATGATGCTTGTCAGGTGACACAGAGACCAAGAGGCATTTCAGGGAGCATAGAACTACCTTATCCTTTACATCGCAAGCCTCTGCCTCCAGGAGTTCCAGTGAAGTGGCTCTGAGATGCCCCAGCTGGGGCTTCAGTGGCCAAGTGAAGTGTTAGCACAGTGACTACCCCTCCAGTGAATGGCAAGTCTCAGTGGCCTTCACAGGGCCACGTCTACCAGGTATAGGAGCTGAGGACAGATTGGTCTCTACTCAGATTCAGAACTGAGTGGAGACAAAGAACCCAAAGAACTTTTATACTCAAAAGAACTACAGGGCTGAGACAGAACTGCTATAGGGTAGAGTTATCAGAGAAATTCCTAGTCTGGCCATGGGGGGAGACTTGTCCCTAAGACCCAGCGTAGCAGAGCCACTAGCATTGAACTACAGCCTGGATGATATATGGAATATATCCAGTCAAGCCACAGTGTCACTGCTATGTGTAGTTTTGGCTTAGTAGATCCAGAAAGTGGGACAAAGAGCAGTGATTCTCAGCCCTTACATGTTAGTGCTATGTGTCCTGTTGGGGTTTGAACGTACTTGAGACCTGCTACTCTTTCCTTCTTGTTCATTTCTTCCTTTGAAAGGGGATGTCTTCTTCAGGCCAGCTCCACTATAGTAATTTGGAAGCTCACAGCCTTTGTAAGTTCACAGGCTATTAGTTCTGGAGACCAATCTGCTGCAGGATGAGTCTGATCTAAGGCTCACTCATTTTGGACACTGGAGACTCTTGTATTAGTACTGGAATAAGATAAGATCTTGAGGGCCATGGGGATTCAGTAACTGTGTGAGCATGTGAAAAGGACATGAACTTGAGGAAGCTAAGTCTGAATGCTATGATCTGGGTGGTTATACTGCAGTCTGTCTGGAAGTCTCATGCATGGGTGATGTATTCCTGGTGTGGTGGCATTGAGAAGTGGACTCTCTGGGAAGGGATTAGGTCCTGACGGCAGAGCTCTCATGAATGGGATTAGTATTCTTATACAAGAAGTCTGAGGGGCTGGAGATGTGGCTCTGACAAACTCTTGCTTAGCATGCACCAAATCCCTGGGTTTCATCCCTAACATATCCCAGGTTTATGCACATCTATAATTTCACTACTGAGGAGGTAGGGACTGGAAGATCAGAAGTTCAAGGTTATCTTCAAGTACACAGTGAGTTTGAGGCCAGTCTGTATGTCCTGGGGATAAAGAGGGTAGAGTATACTAGCAGAAAACCCCAAGTAAGCACCATCCCATGCCACCAGCATTATCTTTGGGGATATCAGAAATGAACAGGTAAGAATGAGGGAGGCTGGTGTGGAAGAGCTTCCTAAGGAGCTGAACCAACCAGGCAGGGACCTGACCATCCGTGAGGCCACCCAGGCTCAGAACAAGCTGCCTTTGGCAGATAGGTCAAGGGAGTGAAAGGCAGAATCTGGAGAAAATACAACAGCCAGGAGTGGCCCAGTTTGTGAAAATGCCCCCAATCACTTCTCCTTCCTAAGTCTAGGGAGAAGAGTGGGGACCTGGCCACGTGCATGGGGCCTGACACACTAGTGGTCTGTCCTGTGAGATGAACATGAACCAAACACTTCTATGAATATAGGAGTTCCCTTTACCTAGAAGGAACAAGCTCCAAGATGCCAAGCAGATGCCCAAAGCCAAGGGCTGTTCTGAGCCATGTAGCTAGAGGAGAGACAACACAACTAGCAGCAACTTCCTTTTCCTTCTGTACAATTTACAGATTTGTTCTACCTGTGGGTCTTGGCAACCCAGCATGCAACTGCTTTCTTTCCTTGTAGATTCTCCATTGTTTTCACTCAAAGGACATACTTTGTGGCCTCTCTTCAGCATCTCTAAATGTCCAGCATCATGACTGATGTATTTTTTTTTTACTGTTTTGTATTATATTTTACTACTAAGTAAAATTAAAGGTGAGCCTTGTAACGCCCAGATGGCAGATCTGATGAGGAGACAGTTACCAAGTGACTTGGGGGTAGGTAGCCTAAACTGTGTGGATTTGGTGGACAGGGACCCGACTGATATCTCTGGTGGGATAGGGTGTGATGGCACGAATCTCATAACGCGATCACAAAGACAAGCAATTAAGAACGTATGTATTATTTCTAGAATTTTCCATTTCATAAATTTTGACAATAGTTGAAGTAACTAAGAAGGCAGAAAGGGGAGCAGAAGACAAAGGAAGTTATTGCAGCCACACAATGACAGTTTTTGGGGCTATTTCAGAAGACTAGACAGAGTAGGGAAATGGCTCATCCAAGGAGACCGACACCATTAGGTTGGGAGAGGGAGAGCTGTGAGGTGGGAGATGAAATCTGTAAGTTGACCTGCAGAAATAAGGCTTTTGTAGCAGGGAGACCTGAGGAGGCTCTGTATAGTTCCACTAGGGCCACATAAAACAATAAATGCATGTAAGTTATCCAGAAACCAATGTCAGGCAGCACGGCCATGCCAAGCATCATGCCTTAGTTTTGTGAGCACACCCTATTCTCATGCTGACCTGAGGAGTCTTCCTCAGAGGCTCCTTTTGCAGACAGACCAAGTGTTCAGAGGTTGAACTCTGTGTGGTAGCTTCCAAAGATGTACAGGTACATGGCATCACCAATCCTGTCCCCACTTACTGTTCATTGCATGTTGAAGAATAAAGGTGACATTTAAGGAGTGCCTACCCAGGACAAGCACATACCCCAGAATAGCAGCCTGGTTTGTGAGGAGATGTAAGGCCTGTGCAAGGAGGATTCGGTCAGGCATGGTGGCACACACCTGTAATCTCAGCACTTGGGAGTCCAAGACAGGAGGACAGCAACAAGTTCGAGGCCAGCCTGGTCTACATGGTGAATTCCAGACAAGCCAAGGCTCCATAAAAAGACTTTGCCTCATAGAGCCAAAGTGAACAAAGAACAGAAAGGACAGTTGGTGGGAAGCTGCTGACCTGGCTGAGAATCTGGACCACTGGGTATGCAGGCGAGTCTTTAGTCCTGTTCGTGGCTCACGGCACTAATGAGGCTTGTGTTTTCACACCAGGAGAAGAAGGGGTGGCCGGGAGAGGGTGGATACCTGCTTTGGGTATCAGCTCAGCCCTCTCCTTCTTTTACTAGTAGAGTGTCATCCCAGGTCTGGACCCTATCCTAAAGGTGGCACCTGTTGCTTCTATAGGCTAGGGTGAAGAGGAAAGCTTCCTGCTAAATAAGAAAAGTCCTAGGCCCATTGCTTCTCTGGGCCTCAGCTGGTTCCAGTAAATTCTTTGATCTCTGGGAGTCTTGGGAGCAAAAAGAGCCCAGAAAGAAAAAAAAAAAAAAAAAAAGAATAAAGTTTTCATGTTGACAAAGAAGCATCCTGGGGCCTGGGGGGAAAGGAATGCCAAGAACAAGACACATGGGTAGCTCTGAGAATCACATAGTGGCTCTTGACCCACTGAGGTAACAGGGGTACCAACATCACTGATGGCTTGAAAGTCCAGAGAAACCTGCGGGGAGCTGCTGGGTAGAAACAGTAAAGAGACATGTCTTTGTCTGAGTTTGTACCAGGAGGACTTGGTACACAGAGGTGAGAAGCGAGCAAAGGCTGGGGTATGGGCAGGCACTGGAGAGGACCCACTTTAATCCTGGGGAGAAGCCAGGAAGGTTGGGGTATGAACAAGCACTGGAGAGGACCCTGTTTCAGTCCTGGGGAGATTATGAGGACGTTTGCTGCAGACTGTCAGCCCTCATTAAGTTAATGGAACTGGCGAGTTGGCTCGTTTCCAGCACATTGGAGAAAGAAAACAAGAAAAGCGTTTTCAGCGAAAGAGCCGAGAGATCCCATTTCGCTCAGCAGCCCCAGGAGATTAGGGGCCGTTGGTAATGGCCTCACTGAAATGGCTTATTGGGGACTTGTTGATTAAAACAAGGGAGAGAAACTCCTAATGTCTAAGAAGAATTACATGGGCTATGTCTAGAGAAGTGATTTGTGCATATTTCCTTGTGAACTACACAGCAACCTGGGCCTCTGCAGCCACTTGGGTTACAAGTAGGAGGGGGAAACACAGGAGTTAAACTAGGGGCATTCATTCAGGAGGTAGCTCCCTGGGGCTCCTGGAGAGGGACTTAGCAGCTCAGAGCATAAAACCCCTGAAGCTGTGTAGAACTGGCAAACCTGGCACCTCTAACGTAGCCTTTCTGGGTGGGACAGAAGGTCCTGGGTAAATCTGCCACAGTGTGTCCATGGTGGGTTTGTCTCTGGCACATTTTGCTTTCTGTCCAGATGTTTTCCCCACAAATTCCATAACCTGCCAGGTCACCCACAGGCTCACCTGGTGACCAACTCCCTAGGGCTTGGCTTTGTGCTGAGGTTCCTGATGTGTTTCAATCCTATCTTCCTCTGGACTGAACTTGAATCCTAGACCCAGCAGGCCTCAGGGGGGGGAGCCTACAGACTGTACCCTGCCCCAGGCTTCCAGCAAGATATCCTAGGCACTTAGCATCTTTATTGGCTTCTTCTCTAGGTTCCTTCATCTTATCTTAACATCTTTCAGGACATTTTTGTAGCAAGCTTCCCAGGCACCCCTGTTCTTGTGCTTTTTTTTTCCTTTTAAGAGTAGCTTTATTGAGTTCAGGTGAAAACTTTCCATTAGATTTAGCAAAAATAAAACCAAAACCAAAACCAAAAGAACAACCAAATGAAATGAAACAAACAAACAAACAAACAAACAAAAAAACCAGAGCAACAACAAAAACCAGTCAAAGTCAGTGATTTTTGAACTAGATCTCAGCTTATTGTGAAGGTTTTTTTTCTTCATCTAGTTGTCTGAGGTTAGAATAGAATCTGTTAAACATAAAATACTTAAATTTTCTTGCTTAACACATTCTAATGGTAATTACATTTCTGTTGGCAAACTGATAACTTTTTACTGATTGATACTCTCTAGCCAAAGATTGGTAAACTCTCCGTTGTCTTTGTGAGTACAGAGCATCAATAGGAAGAGTTGAAGTTATGAATAAGGGTGGTAAGCTTATCTATTTTTTAAAACTGTGCATAAAATTTTATCTAGTAAACTTATTTCTAGGAATTTATGTTGACTTTTAAACACATTTAACATTTCCAGTCATCTCCCTTGTACAAATAAGGCCAGAGGCCAGAGAAGCTTAGCTATTGGCCTCAGGTCCTACAGCCTTGGAGGGGAAGAGTAACAGCCCTCAGTGTTCATGCTTCCCCAGCAGAACAGAGCACTCAGTCTTAGCCCTGGCTGCTCCTATGTCTCACACCCTGGAGTCAGGCCTCCCTAACAACCCTCATTTCACAAGTTCCCCACTCTTGTCCCCCAATCCCCTTCCCACAAAACCTGTAACCTTTTCTAGACTTGGCTGGTGGGTCCTGGCTCTACATTGGAAACTGGAGTATGTGGAACCTTATTGTGGGTGCTGAAGGAATAGGCCTCCAAATCAGATGAAGGAATTAGACCAAGCTCTATAGGCTTGCCTGAGACAGAACCTCCTTCCTCCTAAAGCCCATGGACTAGGTGTTTTAGGAGGTATGAACTGAGTGCTTACCATGATCCCCCATTAACTTTCACTCTAAGAATGGTATGGGGGACATGGTCTTAACCTGTCCTGAAACCTTCTCTCATTTCAGAGGCCTGGACCAAGCCCTATCACCCCTAAATATCTTCTGTCACTCAATTCAGTGGTCCAAGAGCTACCTACCCTTCAGTCAAGGTTAGAATTAAGGACAAGTTGATATCTACAAATATGGAAGCTCTCCCAAGGGTAAAGGCCCAGAAGCCTGACAAGAGGTGGGGATATTGGTCTACTGACTTCTACTTCCCTGGCCTGATCATAGCCCCCACGATCTTGATAAGGTCAGGGTACGCCTAGACTGTTCCTTTCAAACAGAATCCCCAGAAAGGGAGGGATAGAGGGCTAGCCCACTACTGAGCACTGATGAAACGGGCTTCGTGTTGGGGAGGGAGGGAGGATATCCAGTGTGAGCCCTGCTGGCCTCCAAGACCTTATGTCTGAGGCTTCCTAGGGCTCTTATACCTATAGGTGGGTTCTCCTTTGTAAGGACCCTTCTCTGAGAGTCTGAGAGCCTTTTCTCCATGTATATGCCTGGCCAGGGCACAGGCTTAAATGGAGGTCAGGTAAGGAGCAGTCTATCAGGATGCTGAGGAGGCTCATCTGTGGGAACCTCTGGGAACTTTCTGAGGGGGCTCATGACTACACAACACATGAAGACCCCTCAGCCCTATTCCACCTCACCATGTTCTCTAGTCTACTTGCTGTGTCAAATATAACATCTCCCTTCTGTGATCTACCATGTGCTTCCCCCTCCCTGGGCCTCACAAGGGTGAAATAAGGGAGCATACCAGTCCAACCTGTGCTTCCAAAGGTGGGGGAAACTTTTTTCTCTGCTTATCCAAGAGCTGGGGTCAAGAGGAGCTGCTACCCTACCCCCCGCCTGGCTCTTTCCCGCCTAGTCCTGGGCCTCCTTGGGGCCTAGTCCATGAAGGAAGAGCTGGCCTCCTGCCCAGCACTAATCTCTGCCCTTCCTTATGGGTAGATTGTGAAGTTCTGCAAACCCAACACTGTTCTCAGAGCCTGGGCTGAGCTGTCTTCCAGGGTGTCCTGTCCATGTGGATAAGCAGTTTTTCCATGTGTGTTTAAGATAGCCTGCTCAAGTCAGAGAGATTGCTTTGGAACTAAATGTTATCTAGTCCCATCTGGGAAGTACAAGGAAGCTGGTTTCCCTAGGGCTGGCTGCCTTACCTGCTTAAGCTAGTCCTACCCATCCCCCTAACCTCTACCCCACCCAGGACCTTCCCTTTGGCCTTTGAACACTGTCCACCTCGATCCCCCAACCTGGCCTGGCTATAAATTTCCTCTCCTTGTGTCCTTTATCCTGACCTTCCTGACTCTTCTGCAGGAAGCCTTCTACTTCCCCAAAGGTAGACCTTTCTCCTTGGATACCTGTGATAGCCATGAGCTATCAGTCTTGGGGACAGTGGGTTTTTTTTTTGTTGTTTTGTTTTTTGGTTTGTTTTTTTTTTTTGAGGACTCTGTTTCCTCAGAGCTGTATCCCCAGAACTTGGCGAGCAGTGGGGTGTTGATACTGCTTCAGTCAGAACCAGCAGGGACAAAGTGCTAACTGCTCCAGGGTGCATAGCTGGCCTGCTGGGCACAGGCAACACAGTGGGCAGGGCCCTCCCGGGGCCACCACCCGGTCCCCCAACCCCTCCCTCCTTCCCTAAAGGGAAGGAGAGGTTAATAAACCAATTACTTTGGGCAACGAAGCAAAATAAGTCCCATTAAAGTAATTAATGTCCTTTGCACAGTCCCCATTGGAGAAGACTAATAAATTGGGGCTTTGTCACCATCCGGTAATTTCTCTCTAAGGCGTTTCTTCACCCCCATCCGACAGCACAGTTTAAGGCTCTGTTAATGCTTTTAAGACGGGCTCAATGCCAGACTAATTAGATTTGCATTTCCACCATGGGCCAGGCTGGGCGAGGATGTGCCCAATGAGAGAGGCTCCAGGACCCTGCCGGGGCCCAGGGACAGCACCCGCCTTTGAGAAGGGGCCATGTGTGGATTCCCACGCCTGCCTGGGGCGATGGCCTGCTACCCTGTCTGCCTGCTCAGCTTCCCGGTCCCCGGGGAACAGGGCCCATGGCTTTGATCCAGGAGGAGGCCAGACTTCATTCTCAGGGGGGTCCCTTCATGAATGGTCCTCACTAGGGCCCACAGGAATCAACAGTGTGGTCCATGTCTTGGTGTCTCTCTAGGGCCCCAAAAGGCCAGGCCCTGGTGGCCTTTCGAAGGACAGTATAGAAAAAGGGGACAGAGCAATATAAGCATTGAGAAGTTGGACAGACACAGCCAAGACAGCTGACTATGGCACAAGGATAAGTTGTCTGAACAGTTAGCACCCTTAGTGGGTGACAAAGAGAGGACCAACCTCCTCTCCTAAACCTATAGTCTTACCTGATACTAAGAAAAATGTGATGTAGCTCAGCTTAGACACCCCAGAACCCTTGCAGAACTCATGGTCACATCAAAGATAGAGAGAAAGTTCTGGCCTAGAGGAGCCTCAGGAGGTGGGACCTGAGGTTGCATGGAATCCTAGATGGGCCCTGGACCAGGAAAGGGATTTGAGGGGATGTTGAGGATACAAATAGAATGAACTGTGTGAGGCAGGGTGGGTACTGGTGGGTACTGCTGGTCATCGGTAAGAAATAGACACTGAGACATTATGTTCCTGACAGAGACACTGGAGGGACATACAGGACTCCGTACTGACTTTGCAGTGATCTTATAATTATAAAACTGTCCTACAATATGCTTCACTTCCAATGAATCAAGTACAAGAACAGGGAGATATAAGAGGCTGGTGGAAGAAGAGGGATCTTCCTATCATTCCCTTTTGCCTGTGGCACAGGCAGGTAGGTATCCATCATGGACATAATCAACTAGAAGATGGAGATAAGCCAAAGTAGATCATTAGCAACTCATTAGGTGCTGAAGTCTCCAGAGCACCCCTGCAACCCAGTACCTGAAGGAAAGAGGAACCTCACTGGGCATGAAATGCTGGTCCCCCTGGGAAGGTGCCCCCTGGCCATTTCAACCATGCAACTCTTGGCTTGAAATCATGCTGAATGAAGATATAGAGAGTCAGTCCTGGGCTGAATTCAGCTGTTCTAACACTTGGACTCTAAGGGTTCCTCACCTCTCTACACTTGGACTCTAAGGGTTCCTCACCTCTCTAGCCCCTGCTATCCTACTTTGTGTGATGGGTGCCATTGCTAACAAGATCATCACGAGCTCAAGTAGCTCCATGGGTAGGCAAGGTCAGGTAGGAATAAGTTTCTGCAGTGTGGGAACCTATCCCACACTGTCTGTCTGTCCGTCCATCCTTCCTTCCTTCCTCTTTCTCTCTTTCCTTCCTTCCTTTTCTTTCTTCTTCCTTCCTCTTCCTCTACCACCACCTCCTCCTCTTCCTCCTCCTCCTCCTCTTCCTTCTCCTCCTCTTTCTCCTCCTCCTCCTCTTCCTCCTCCTCACTATATTGCTCTGGCTTTCCTGGAACTCTTTATGTAGACCAGGCTGGCCTTGAACACAGAGAACTCCACTTGCTTTTGCCCCTCAAGTGTTGGAACCAAAGGTGTGCACCACCATGCCTGGCTCTGCAAGTCATCTTTTATTACTGAGTTTTTACCCTGGAGCATGGAGTTTGGTGAGCATGATCTACAGAGTGGGTAGTAGAGGGCCTAGAGAAAAACAGGGTTGGGCCTGGACCAAGTTGGCTAGAAGCCTGATACATATGGCACAGCCCAAGATGGGGATGACAGGGAAGGGACAGCTGAGAAGTTAGGTGGGGTGAGAAACACCAACAATGCTGGATTGACTGAGTCTTGGATGACAGGATATGTGGAATGTGAACAGCAGTGCAGTTCCAGCTGCTGGGCAGACACCTGCTTGGCTGTGCGCTTCAGCATGGGAACAGCTGTGACCAATGAATGCCATGGCTGCCACAGCTGTGTGCCCGGACAGTTTACCATGTGGATGAGTGTGTTCAGATTTTTATACTTTCCCAGTGTCCTTTTCCTATTTGCCTTTTTTTGAAAATTTTCAATTATTTAAAACTATAAAGAACTATTAGTTTGTAAGCCACACAAAAATAAGTGGCACTTTTCAGTTTGCAACCCGTGGCAAAGAGTTATGAATGAAAGCTGCAAAAACAATGAAAATAAGGTCCGATAGACACCTGTGTATGAGTAAGCTTGAAGACATCAGTGAAACTGGATGAACACTTAGAACTATATCAAAATCACAACTAGAAGGTAAGTATTTAAGAAATTCAGTATAGAGCTGGAGAGATGGCTCAGCTATTAAAGGCTAGGCTCACAACCAAAAATATAAGAAATTCAATATAGAGCTGGGTGGATAGCCCAGTGAGGAAGAAATTTCCTAGCAAGCACAAGGCCCTGTGGTCAATCCTCAGGGACTCCTCCCCTGACATACACACATACACAAGAAGGAAATATAAATGTCATGAAAGCATGTCTGGTTTTGTGGTTGAACTCTTCCAAAGCTTCATAAAACATCTACATGGCTCCAGAAAACAGAACAAGAGTTAAGGCTGCCCAGTTAATGGGTGTGGTCTCAAATCCATGCAAGGAAAATGTAAGAAAATGGAGATGCGATCCCACAGTACTTATGGAGAGGCAAAAGTCCTAAAGAAACAGCTAATCAAACCCAAGAATGTATATTAAACAAGCGAGGAATAATAGAACACTGAATGAGGATATGTGCCAGGAATACAAAGATGGTTCAATATCAGAGTCTACTGGGGTGATTCTCAGATCAAGGGGAAGTACATGATTCTTCCAGTTAGTACAAAAATCATCAGCATGTTTCCTTCCTTCCTTCCTTCCTTCCTTTCTTTCTTTCTTTTTTTTTGAGACAAGGATTCTCTGTGTAGCCTTGTGTGTCCTAGAACTCCCTCTGTAGATCAGGCTGGACTTGAATTCAGAGATCCTCCTGCCTCTGTCTCCTGAATGCTGGGATTAAAGGCATGCGCTACCACACCCAGCTCATCTTTCTTATAGTTTATTTATTTCTCATAGTTAAATAAATTTCTCATTTATTTCTTATAGTTAAAAAGGCAATCTTTAGAGAACAGGACTAGAAAAGGTACTTTCTTAACTCAGCAAAGGTTGTAAACAAACCCGGAGCAAACAATTCATCAAGTAGACATCACAGGGATTTTCACTATGAACTGAAGCAGCCTGGGCATCCATGGTCTCCACTGTTAAAGGTGGTCCTGAAGATATTCAGGGTCAAGAAGCAGAAAGAAGGTGCTGTGATGAATTGGGGAGAGAGGGAAAAACTGTACTTTTGCTGCCCTCTGAGAAAACTGGCAGCTCATCTGCTAGAGCTGGCTAAAGCGATCGGCACTGCTTACTGTACAATGCCGCTTTATGCCAGCAATCAATAAATTCCAATGGAGCATGAGAAAGGACACATTCTCCTGGAGTCACAGAAGTGGACTCCCTGGGGGAGTGGGGCACCAAGCATGTGGTTCAATACCCTGCAGAGAGACTCCTTGCTCTGCGGTGGGCTGGTAGAATAGTATAGATTCCAGGATTCTCACATGGAATGCGAAACCAGCCTAATCTGGAGAAAATTCTATTTCCCAAATAAACTGAACTCCAAAGCTGACAGGGAGGAACAATGGGTCCAAACCCTCACACCACACTAAAAGGATGAAATGCTATAGGAATTAGTGCTCTTCTAGGCTCTGGAACATCATTCCTTACCACAGCAGTATGTCTTGGGATAGGGGTGGTTAGCAGACCACCAAACAGAGAAGGTACCCCCACCACACTCCTTGCATCTTTGAGAATGGAGCTGAATTCAAACATGACTCCATCTACCATCATGGATAGAGCAGGGACTTGACACATAGTCAATCCATAAAGGAAAAGAGGCCTGATTACATTGGAACAAAAGTGTACCCGGAAATGATAGCAGAATGTTCTTGTTCATTTATGTGGCTATGACAAATACTCTGGCCAAAAAACAACCTGGGAGTGGTGGTGGTGGGGTCAATGTGGCTAACAATCCCAAGGGTAGGGTGGTTAATGTGGCTAACAATTTCAGCACAGTTCATTATTTCAGGGAAGTCAAGACAGGAACTCAAATGGCAAGTCACATCATGCGCACAGTCAGGAGCAGAGAGAAAAATACAACCTTGCTTGCTTGCTTCTCTCAGTTAGGGTTGCACTAGTTTAGTTCCAGATCCCATGCCTAGGGAATGGTGGAGCTCATTATGGGCTGGGTCAATTAACAATCAAGATGATCTTCTGCAGATATGCCCACAGGCCAGTCTGCTCTTGATAATTTCTTAAGTGAGACTTCCTTCTAAGGGGATTTTGGGTTGTGACAGGCTGGCACTTAAAACCAACTGGCACACATACTTGATATGAGAGAAAATACAGAGAAATACCTCCAAGTGGCAGACACAAGAAGGCCCATCACAAGAATAATATATGGCTTGCTGAGGGTGTGTGTTGGCTCTTTTTTGAGGCCTCATCTTCATGACTGTGGCATCCTGGTCAAAATCTCCTCTCTTTAGACATCACAGGCTTTGCTTTTCTTTAAGACCCTGAATTAAACAGGTGAAGATCTTGTATTTTTTGATTTTTTTTTTTATGTGCATCTCTAGGACCTAGTATGGTGCCTGGAATGTTGGGTGGGGTTCAGGAAATGTTGATGAGCGAGTGAGGGATCAAAAAGAGAAACTCCTAAACCCTTGCATACTGGCTCTGCCTCTGGAACATACATAGGTTGTCTGCTCTCAGATTCCTCTTTTCACAATAGGCACACCTGGTAGCTGTGTAGGGGTCCTACACTCAGTAAAGCTGTGGTAAACAGTGCATTCTTCACTTCTATGGGCCAAGAAGAATTCTAAGGGCTCGTGTGCTGTGGGTGATGCTGGGCCACTTGGTGAATTCAGTGTCTGCCTAGCTGGAACATCCTTCTCTCCGGGTTCCATGCTGTCTTCCTAACACCCACCTAGCCTCCTGCTTGTGACAAGATGGAGAAGACATGGGGTGTCCTAAATGGGTGAACCACAAGCTATCGCTTTTGGCCAATTCCCCCATGCCTGAAAAGGCTCCTTTTTGGTTCCACATCTGTGTATTTAGTTTAGGGACAGTCACATTTTTTTCCTTCTAGTCTTCCAGCAAAAATGCTCCTTGGTGTCTAGAAAATTGAAGTGGATAAGGGCAGGGTAGATGGACATAGTGGCAGCAGGAACCCAAGAGCTGGGCAAACTGGGAAAGAGGGCTCTTCCTGGAGGCCCTGAGTAGTACTGGCAAGACATAGCTAGGCTCCTTGATTCCTGCTGTGTCTAGAGTTCAGTTTCTTCCAGCCTAGCCTCAGGGCTCATGCTCTGGACTTGCAGCAGGTATGTGTTACAGGGCAGGGTAAGCAAATGATTCAAAATATTGCCATTCATGGAAGAGCCAGAGACAGGGTAAGTGATACTCTCTGAGCTCAGAGTTCAGGCTAGGCTAGGCCTGCCCCAAATCAGATGTATGTGCAGCCTTCATCTGTATCCTCCTGAACTGTGCTTAAAGGTAATTGTATGAGACCACAAATTCTTCTAGAATCTCTTTCTACACTACCCTATCATTTTTAGCCACCTTGCTAGCATCTTTCTGAATTTCCCACTGAGCTTTCAGTGAAGTCCGACTTCTATTGCCATGCATTCACCTAAGCAAAACCCAGGGAGTACACATGCTCACAGACACACATCTAGGGGCATATGAGGAGCCTGGGGGAGGACTGGGTCTTAAATGCAGTTACAGTAATAGACTGCCCATCATTACACTATTCCGTGTTATAGTCTGAGGATTATGGACTGATGGTCAATGTTTTAACTTATGATTTTTAAACTTTACTGTGGTGCAAAATAGGTGTGTATTCAGCAGAAATTGCATCTCGTGTACTGAATTTCAACCTATTCTTGGTGTTACACTTACGTTTGGTCATCTTTCTTGACGATGGGTAGCAGTAAAAGCACAGCCCACAGCCAGGCTCAAGGAGTCAAGGTGAGCAAGTGGTTCCACAGGGCGCTAGGAAGCTGCACTGCTGTATCCACTAAGAGAGGTAGATACTGAACACCCACTCTCTCCTCCCTCTCTCTCTCCCCTGTGTGTGTGTGTGTACATGCATCTATATGTGCTATATCTATATCTATATCTAGGTGTCATTCTTCAAGTACCATCCACCTTGTTTTTTGAAAAGAGTCTCTGACCTGGGAGTTTGCTAAGCAGGTAAGGCTCAGCTGGCTGGCCAAAGAGCCTAAGGATCTACCTGTTTTGGTCTCCCCAGTGCTGGGATCACAAGCATGTTGCCACACCTAGGCTTTTGTTTTTTTTTTTTAACATGGGTTCTTGGGCTAGAACTCAGGTGCTTGTGTTTGCAAGGTGAGCCCATTGTTGATTGAGTTTTAACTCCCCAGCTATTGCAATGCATTTTTGACTTATAATAATTTCAACTTATGACTGATTTATCAGGATATGACACCACGGTAAGGAAAGGATCATCTGTGAGGGTTATTAAAATAATAATGAAGGTTGCCTTTAAAAGAATAAGCTGTATTAAAATGGGAAATATCATAGTATCTTATATTGTGGGTTTGCATATATATGGCCAAGAGGTAATATGAACCTCATAGCTGGTCAGTGAATATCACCTTTCTAGCAGAGTAATGCCTTTCATGGGCATTTGGAGAGATCTTTCAGGAAGATACGGAGGGAAGAAAGATATTGGTTAGGAAAGCATCCATTCTACTTCACTTGGGCACCACTGGCAGACATAGAGCATCATGGCCCATCTGTACAGACTCAGGAAGTTTAGCAAAAGGGGAGTCAAGTAGGGCTGATCTCCTGGTGGGGGTTGGGGCTGGGTGAGCAGACAGAACACAGGCTCTAGAGTGAAGGGTCATTTGGGTAGGGAGTAGGTGCAGTGACAGCAAGTCCAGGTCTCAAATATATCTCAGGCTTGGAGTCTGAGTAAAAGCCAGGGTTCCTTCTAACCCTGAAGCTGAACAGTAAGAAGGGGGTGGGAACTCTTCCTTGAGGCCTGAGCTGGGTCCGGATGAACGAAGGCTCTGAAGCAACAGAGAGCAGACCAACCCCCACAGACTTCCTGTACTGGAGCAGCACAGGGTCCCTGGCATGCAAGACCCCTACAGATAAAAATAGTCCCTACATCACTAGAGGCCCATGAATCACTTCAATTGCCCATAATTGCTAAGACACTGCTCTTCGCTGCAGCATAATAGCCGTGACCCTGGCTTAGGTATCCCCAATGAGACCTGCCTTGGCTTTGACCCACACTAAGGGACACCCAGGCCAGCCTTCTCCACAAAGAACTCAGAGAATCTAAGAAGTTCAGGGGGAAGGGCAGCAAAAGACTAACTTTCCTGGATCCTAGGAATGAGAAAAATCAAGTACCTCAACTCCCGGCAGCCACCTGGGGAAGGCAAATGTCTACATTGCCCTTCCCAGTAATTGTGGACTACAGCAAAGGGCTCATGCAGAGTTTTCTGAGTCTGCCTACTCACAGGGGTCTCTAGGGTACATTTGCTTTGTTTGACCTACGTTTATTTAGTGCTATAGAAGAGCCCCAGCTGGCTGTTTGCACCGAGGTCCGGTGTGCTGGACTCAGCACTCTGGGGAGGTGAGGGCCCCTTGTGCTCCAAGGCTCTTGTTTGCTGAGCTCAGGAGGACCCAGTGGGACGGAGCCTAGACAAACATTGAGCATCCTTGGCTTCAGAAACTCTACCGGCAAACACTCCCCTGCCACGCATTTCTGCCTTGCATTGATTCAGCTGCAGAGTGCAAATGGCCCTGAGAAAGGGCCAAGGGGAGCCCAGGCCTAACTGCATTCAGAAAGTTCTGTAAGGAAGTGGCACAGCTGAATGGTCAGTCACCATGGTCCCTATCACAGTGCTGGGGTGTACGGAGCTAGATAGCTGTGAGTGTCCAGGCACACAAAGAATGTGCACATTGGACTAGATCAAGTCAAAGGCTATCTGCCACTACCGCCTGCTTCCCTTGATATGTTGGTCACTTCTGAGCTAAGGAACAGGATAGCCTAAGCCAGGATGATCTGCCTATCTCCTAGGGACAGTAGTTCTAGGAATGTCCTCCAAGACTCTTTTGCTGGTCAAGAGAAGAGAGATGTCTATTTTGGATGAAAACGGTCTATCTCAAGGGCAGAACAGACAGGGCAAAGCCCATTTCTTTCAGAACTTATTTTTCTTCCTTCTAACTTCTAATGTGGAAAATCTGGCATTGTTGCAGTGAGTGCCTTGTACAGGTTAAACAGTCAACACTCACTCTCAACTCCAGTGCCAAGAGTACCTGGAGGTAACTAAGAGGCCAGGAGTGGCAGCCCCAGGGCAGGGGGATAGGGGTAGGAAGGGTGCTGCTAGGACCTCAGCAACTCTGGGGTTGATGATCACCCTGATGTTGCTTGGCATACCTGGGTGAAGGAGCTGGACTCTCTCAAGAGGTGTATCCAGAAAAACCACAGGCTAAGGCGCCTTGGGAGGGGCTCCCAGCCTCCAACTATTCATATACCCATGGCTATACTGAAAAGAGCCCAGATGCTCTGGTGGCTGGGCATGGCTCCTCTAAGGTAGGCACTTCTCTACTCCCAGAGATAGGGTAGATAAGCAGCAACAGAACCTTCTAGAATGTTCCCTTAGTAACAGATGGGACTTGTGGCTAAACAACTGAGACCCAAAGGGATCTCAGACCTAGGACTAGAACTGAACAAGCTTGCAGAGCTAGAATGGGGTAGGGGATGGACAGAAGGCTTGGTGCAGGATAACATGGGGGGTAAGCACATACCCCACTTATGTGCAGCCCTGTGAGGACCTATGGAACCTTGGCAAGAATATACAGAGAGACAAAGATGAGGAAGAAGTTATGTCTAAAACCGATTATGTCCTTCTCATCACCATTCCAGTGAGACAGATCTCCATAAGCACATTCGCCAGGGCCCCTAGTTCCTCAAAGTCAAAACGAGTTAAAACCCAGCTTTTCACCCTTCTTGGTCTACTGTCTTCACTCTCCCCAGGTACATAGATTCTCCTCCCCTGGTTCTGAAGCTCCTTATATAGGCCTTTTACCACTGTGGTATCCTTCAAGCCTCATAAGAGTGTCCATGAGTCCAAGCTGTGGGTATAGGGGATACAGGGAACTGGGTTCTGTGGTGGGTAGTAGCCTATTGGTCCCTGAATATGTCCATGTCTTAACACTTGGAACTTGTGTCAGGTGTCAAAGCAGAATAAATTTTGTTGATCAGCTGATTTTGGGGTGGCAAAATCAGCATGGACTATGGGCTACCTTAATGTGACCATAAAGGCCCTTATACAGAAACTGGTGGAGCAAAGATATGGCCACAGAGAGGGTAGGAGATAAGGAAGGCAAGTCAGGGACATGTTCACTGACATCTCTATCCTTGAAGAGCCCATGATCCAAGGATGTGGCATGACTGCAGTAGGAATTAGCCCTCCCCACACTTGACCTCCAGGACTGTAGGATGGTAATTCTGTAGAGTTTAAAGCTACCAGCTTGTTGGGTCTTCTGCCACCAACATAGGTCTTGTGAAGATAGCCTTGAATGATCTTCTATCAAAGTCAGGGACCCTAGGGGTACTATGTCCATTCACCAAATCTAGGGACTACTAGGAAGGCCTTCCAAGTCCACATGTTCCACCCCCTTCCATTGCTGGGTCCCTTGCCATATCTGCTACTCATTTGATATCTTTGAACACCTATACCTCTGCTTGTTTAGTACTGTTCCTTAAACGGACTCTGTTTCCTTATCTGAGTGTGTTCTGAAAGCCAGAAAATGTCACTTTGTGTCCAACGTAGCTGTGAAACGTACATAATTAGAAGTAAATTGGACTGAATTTGTTCAGGTCTCCTTGAATTGGGCTGAGAGATGAAGGTATGCTCTTCACGTCTTCCAGCCATACTCTTGGCACTGTCCCCAGAGAGGCACCCCAAGGAAGCCTGTCTCACCAAGGAAATAGAGAACAGCTGGTGGCTTTTCATGGCTTCAAAGCAAAGGGGGAGTCAAAGCCAGCACCTATGGGCTCTATTCCTACCAAGCTTTGGGAACAGGGTGATAGCTATGGGACCGTAGGCTATTAGGTTCTGATGGCTTCACACTGACTCTGTTTTGTCTATCACCCTTGTCACATGTCTTTGGTTGCTGGGTCACAAGAAGGGGATCCTACACAGGAAGACTATGGTCACTGCCCTCAGGATCTACCTCAAAATCTCATTCCTAGGAGGGCTTCTGAGAGTTTGTTCTTCCTTTGTCTCTCTATTCTCTGGATTGGACTTGGTCAACCCTATACTGACTGAATAAGGACAGCACACTAACAGAGCCAGGTGTGCTTAGAGTGGCAGGGTGGCCCAGAGGCTCTGGTAGATGTCATCTGGTGTTCACAAGGGAGCCTAATATCTGGACGAGTGTCAGCTCCTCTCAAGCTTTGTGGGACTCACTATCTTAAAGCCAAGGGATGGGGCTGATGGTGGGTCTGGATGACTATGAACAAGTTCCTGGTAGAGGGAGAGCCTAGGCTACCAGCTCCCCAAGTCTGAGAGGAGGGCTTAAGCCCCTTTAAGGAAAATGGCCACATGTGACCAGAGCAAAGTTGCTTTGTCAGAGGTCTTCCTTTGTATCATAAAAACCCTGGCCACCTTATAGTGTGCTATATCTGTGGCCAGGATTAACTTATCACCTGGTATCATCAGCCAACAGTGATCTTGAACCCACCACTGTCATATCACTTCGACTGGTTCATCTGTGCCTCATTTGGAGGCTGGAAAGCCATTATCTGCAGGCACTAAGGGAGCCAAGCTATCCTGGGATGGGTTCCTGCTTTGACTATGGATGCTTGATATAGTAGGAAGACGGGATGCTAGCCTGGAACGTACAGGGTGAGGCAGCCCTTCAAGGCCACTTCAAAAGGTCCAGCTAATGCCACCTACACCCCCCATAAAGATGGACCCAGCTGGAAAGCCAGTGCTTGTTCAAAGTAATGTGGGAATGGAGTTTGGGGGACAGACACAGGGCCAGGCTACCATCTATGGATTCCCAGCGTCCACTCATACCAGGGGTCCCTGGGGCCCCATCTGATGAGTGACAGGCTGTGCTGTGCCGTCCACCTGGCCTCTGGCACCCACACTGCACCTGTAACAACAGGGTGTTGGAGCTGGGGTCCGATTAAGGCCCCCTTGCGGCCTTCTCTGAATTCCTGCAGAAAGCCAGTGCATCGAGGCTTCGGGCCGGGCAGGAGGACAATCCCCACAGTGTCTATGCAGCTGGCACTGCAGCATGTGGCCTGCTGAGAGGGTAGCCTGGCCCAGCCCAGGGCCTGGGCCCAGCCGGCATCTCCCAGCCCCCAACACCAAGGCTCTACAAGCCCCTTGCCTGGCTAAATGATACCCTGCCAGAGACTCCTGGACCCTGGAGGGACCAACAAGCCTGACTTTGCCTCCTTGTACCCCCCCAAGCACATTCTGCTGTTGGCAGGTGGGAGTGAGGCACACCAAGGTGGTCACAGTGCTTTATCTGCCCACCTCAGAGGTGCACATCACTCTGTGGTACACTTACCCGGGGGCTGGTGGTCCTTCTCATAGTAGGGTCCTTCCATCTTTCTGCACAGTTAAGGCAAAGGTCACCTCCTCAGACAGCCCCCCCGACTATTTTTGGCTTCCTGATAACACAGCCATCTACCCCACTACCAAGGACCATATTGCAAAGGCCCCCGACCAGACCCAGCCTCCAGTTGGCCGGGGCCCACGTCGGCCTCCTCTTCCCTTCCCACCCTTCCCTACCAGAGGAAGTATTTCTTTTTCCTTTTGTTTATATTTTTAATTTCTTGCCTTGGCCACAGCTTGGGCTCTTGGAGAACTTGGTCAAGGCAGGGCTAGGATGAGGATTCCCCCTGGAGCTCCTGAGCCCCAGCCCAGGGCAGGAGTTGGATACAGTATTGGTTTCATGCCAGAGATGCCCCTCCTCTGAGTGGCATGGGTGCCAAGCCCTTTGTGTGTCCTGCTTATGCCTCCTGCACATTCTGAATGTATAGTGCATGTCAAGACTGTGACAGCCCCTCCCGTGGCCATTTGAACCATGGCTCCATACTCACTGACACCCAGGAGTCCCATGTGCTGCGGTGTTACCAGGGACTTTGCCACGACCTCAGATCCCTGCTGGGCTTGGACCCACCAGCCTGTGTTTTACGGCCTGTTAGGGCCGAGTCCGCATGAAGCCTTCCCGGCATTTTACACAAAGGTTCTTCGCTGTGAGCGGAGTCAAATAGATTCACGTTGGGATCATAAATATAATTAGGAGACTTTTATTTTCAAGTAGCACTTCTGAAATCTATAAAATTAAGCTAATATACTGATTTTTAAAACACAGGAATTTTATTGCTCTGTGAGTCAGAGTTTGCCAGCCCACGAGGTCGGGAATTAACTCTTTCCCGTTCTCAGGCAGCCAGTGGTATGCCTGAGAGGCTGGGCCTGCTCTCCCTGCTGAGGGCACATGCTCCAGGAAAGCAGGTTCCTGGGACAGGGTAGTGACTAGACAGGAACTGATCTGCCATCTCCCAAATACTGCTAGTCCCCCCCAGACCCCATCCTTTTCTTTATCCTTCCTGACAAGTCAAGAGAGGCTTAAGACCTGGCTTTTGCCCCTCCTGGAGTCTACTCTCTCAAGGTGTCCTTCTTGGTCCCCTTCTAGGCAGGGGTCCTGCCTAGTACCTAGCTCTCATCTGAAGCTACCTTTTCCTCTGAGGTCCTCTCTAGACCCTGCTAACAGGATGTGCCACCACAGCTCTGTGTCCTGGGAAATAAGGCCAGCATATTCAGCATAGCCTTGTGAAGGGGTAGGCAGAGAGCTTGAAGCATTGTCATGAATGGCACCTCAGGGGCAGCCTGAATCTGACCTGGCACTTTCTGGGCTCCCCACTTGTGGCCGAGTCCTGGGTGTTTCATCTTGACCAAATTCTCACTCCATGGCCTTGCCTGGCACCATCAAGGCACACAGCCATGTCATAGTCTTAGACTGGAGGCAGCTGTGGAGGCCACTAGCCACAGCTTCTTATTTTCGCAGGCTCCAGGCATCTCCTCTGTTCGGGGACTAGGTCCTTTCCTTAGGACCACAGAGTGAGTGCCTTATCTTCACAGAGAGACATGGAGGTGACCATGTTAGGGACAACAGTTTAGCAGACCACTTCTTGTGGGTTTTTGTTTGCTTTGTTTTGTTTTTGAGACATGGTCTCTCTATGTAGCCTCGGCTAGACTGGAACTCTCTATGTAGACTAGGCTGGCATCAAACTCATAGAGATCCACCTGCCTCTACATTCCACATGCTGGGATGTGTGCCACCATGCCCTGCTAAAACTGAGTCATGCACTGGCTGGAAATGGAACCAAGGCCTTCTGTATGGCAGGCAAGAATTTTACCACTGAATCACCAAGTCCTTGCTCTGCTTCCTGCACTCTTGTTCAGTCCCACCGTGCCCGTCTGGGTGCACTGTCAGATTTAACACATTTTCTTGAGAAGTACAATTCAAGCCAGATGCGTACAGACAGCCACAGCTTGCATGATGACAAGTGGAGACTTCCAAGGCACATGTGACATGTGTTAGCATTGCCATTCAAGGCACTCATTTCCACTGGGCCCAGGGCAGGCATGTCACAGGCTTGGCCACATGGCTGCTCTTAGCCACACAGAGATGTCACCCTAGAAGTCTGCATTGACCATCATTTTTGGTGTATCTGTCTGAGGCTTAGGTTACCACTGCCAGGCCCAAGTAGAGGTCATAATTCTTATTTCACCGTGGAGGAACGTAAGGTAGGAAACTTATTCCAAGACGCAAAGAAACAGTATACCTTCATGCTCACTCCCAACCACATGGTCACTTCTGGAATCACTACCCAGTGGATACCAGACTGGAGGATTTAAGACACTGTTCCTAGATGTTTTTCTCAGCTTTTAAGGTCCTAGTCTCAGGGACACCCCACTCTCCAGCCACCCAGTATCCCACAAAAGTAGCATGACTCAGGCCCATCCCACTCACTGCAGAGCCTGCTGCTGATGCTGTCTCCATTAAGGACACAGTCACTGAAGACCCAGCCTCTGTTTACCCAGCCTCATCCCCATATATAGCAGTTAGTGGACTTGGACCAGTGGCTTCCCTGCCTCTCAGCCATAGACTCACTTTGAGGCCTGGTACGACTTTCTCTGGAGTATTCACTCTCTCTTTTTCTCTTCAAATGCTTACCAGCTCCCCCTATACCTGAAGCCCCTGAAGCAAAGCAGAACCCTTGCCCAGACCTTAGTCTTCCAGTTCCTGGAGACAGAGCCATGGTAGGCAATTTACTGGCATCTATAACCACCAGGGAAAGCAATGCCAGGCCTGCTAGAAGCCTGGGAAGCCTTGATTTATGACATGTGACTCCTCTTTGGAGAACCTCAGAAATAGCTGCTCCAGGGACCTGAAGACAAAACAGGACTCAACCAGAGGAAAGAGGTGTGTGTGTGTGTGTGTGTGTGTGTGTGTGTGTACACACAAAGGCCCTGAGGTAGGAAATGAGAGCAAACAATAGGCCCGGAAGTCTCCCTCCTGTCCTGCAGAAACTTTGCACTTTTGTTTTCAGCTGGCTGGGGGTTCAGCTTCAGGTGGGAGAGTGAGATAAACGAATGTGCACCTACTTACCTACAGGAATGCCTGGGTCTGGTTTGGCCCCTCCCATAGCGCCTCTCTTGACAAGATGGCCTTCTCTCCTCTTAGGAACTGCTGGTTGGAAGTTTGGGGTATCGCATTATCCATTGGAGTCTACCCTAACTTCCAGACTTTTATAACCAGGGTTTGATCCTCACGGGGAATTTCATGCTCAGTTGGTTCTTCCATGTGGTGCTGTGGGGAGGAGGCTGGCATGATTGAAGATTTGTAGAAAAATGAGGTCTGGGAGTCACATCAGAGGGAAGAATGTAGGATTCCTTGTACTGAGGTCAGTTGAGTGACCTGGGGTTGGTGGGCCCTGCCAGTGGGAACTCTTTCACTTTGGACATGGGAGGAAAATCTGAGACTGAGAGTGAGCCTGAGAAAAGACAGCTGTAGCTGCCCCTTTTAAGTTCCTGGATGCTAGACTGGGGCTCAGGAGATGTGTGAGGCCATCATGCTTCCCATTTCATGGAAGAGGAAACTGAGGCTCCCAGAGGTGAAGGACTTGCCCCATGTAAAGAGGTCCCAGGTGTCTTTGTGTTTGTGCCACACCAGGGAAACTGACTGGCTTGTTGCCTGTGGGTGGTCACAAGCTCCTAGCAGGATCCCTAAGCTCTGGAGCATGCTGTGACGGGAGCCATCCCTGCCTCTGCACAGTGGGGCCGGGCCCAAAGGGAAGAGGGCCTGGCTAGGGGACCGCCAGGGCAGGGGTCCCCTCCCTGGGCCCCAGTGGGTGGGACAGAGGCCCCCAGACTCCGGCTGCAAGGCGAGGCCCTCAGTGGCGGCCACAATAAATATGTTTGTTCAAGGGAAGCCAGGCTGGGAGCTGTGTGCGCCGGCCTGCTGAGGAAGAAAAGGCTGCTTGTGCCTTGCACACTGGGGTGATTGTTTCTGCTCACGCAACCGCTGCCCCATGGCCAGAAAGGTCAGACGGCCCTCAGGCCCCGTCGGAAGCACCCGGTGCCTCGGGCCCCTTTGCTTGCACCCTGCCGTGATGCCCTGTAACGCCCGTGTGCAGTCTGCCTTCTGGCCTTGGCATGGGTAGAGAAGCAATGAAGCAAGGGGAGAAACGAGGCTGGGAATCCACCTGCTGAGCTCAATGGACAAAGGTGTGAGAAGAACAGGCCCTATAGGGGCTCAGTGCTCAGGAGCAGCCAGGAGTCAGTTTAGGTGCTTCACTAATTTGCTCAGTTGACTATGGGCTTAGACATTAGGGATGACATAGTAATCACTATGGATGACATAGGGAGAGGCCCAGAAGCACACAAAGGTCAGCAGGCCACTCTTAGAGGTCAGAAAAGCAATCAGTCCATTCTGCTAGATGAGATGGCTGAAGGAGATCCCCAAGTCTGCTATATATGGATGCTATAGAGAATCACTCCTGATCTTTGGGCTAAGACTACAGCTTAATTGGTAGTGTGCTTGCCTATCATGCCTGAAGCACTGGGTTCCATTCTCAGTATTGCACAAAACTGGGTGTGTTGTTGCACACTTATAATCCCAGCTTTTGGGAGATGGAAGAGACAGGAGAATCAGGAGTTCAAGGTCATGGCTACATGGTAGTTCAAGCCTGGGCTAAATAATACCCTGGTTCAAAAAAAATATCTGGGATCTCAGAATGGTCGTCCAGTTCCTGAGATGGGAAAGGAGAAACAGGACCATACGATTTGCTGGGTTTGGTAGCAAACCCTGAGTGATGCCCTTTCTCCAGGAAGCTATTTAGGGACATCCCCAGAACCATGCCAGCATTTTCACTAAGACCACAAGAATAAGATGGCTATGGAATTCTGAGGGAGGCTGCCCCTTCCCAAGGCCCAGTTGAACTGTTCTGGGGTAGGGGTTGGTGATAGTACAAGTGGCTTTTGTAGTCCACTTTGGCCCTACAAGCACTAACGTACTTGCAGCCACAAGGGCTGGAGCTTATAGTGAACAGGATTTGTGGGAGGGCGTCCAGCAGCTGTGGAGCCAAAGCATGGGAGGCCTGGCTAGATAAAGGGAGGGGGCCCAAAGAATGAATGTGGTACACGGGGCTCTCACCGCTATTCTGCTTCCTGCCACTAGACCTATGCAGCCTGCTTCTTACATGTACCTGTTGTCACAGGGCCCGTTCAGAGGGACTCTTCTGTTGCTGAGAGGGAAACCACCCTCAGGGAGGGTAACGGAGGTACACCATCACAGCCAGAAGATAGCCACCCTTGCATGGTCACTATGTGTGTGTCCTAGATGAGGTGAGTGTGATGGTGGTTGATCTATGACAGTGGCTTCTATTCTCAGGACTCTACTACTGACATACTACTAGAACATGCCATCCTCAATTTCCCAGGAGCCCAGCATTCTGTCAGTGGGGTAAGGGCATGCTGTATTGTCCTCTGAATAATAACCATAGAGTGCCTGGAGGGTGGAACTCTTAGAATCCACATGTACCCCTTGTCCTTGGGAAGAGGCAAGGGGTGGGCTCAAACTAAGGCAAGTTCAACACTCCTCAAGTGGGGGAAGCCTGAGCTATGCCTACAGGGGGTTCTCCCATCTCAGGCTCTGTGGTTAGCTTTCAGACCCCAGATTCATGTTTGCTCATCACCCAAGAAGATGGGTCTCCCCGTTTCTTTCAGGGAAACCAAGTTACTGGCGAGCCATGGCTGCTAGGAGACAGTTAGGGCTCTAGTACACATAGCCTTAGGCCTGAGCTTGTTGGTAGATACAGCCACCAAAATCAATACTACAAAAGTCTGGCTGGAATCTTCATCCTCTGTCCAACTCGGCCCCTTGAAGCCATGATCACTACCAACTAGCATCTCTCATGGCAATCCCTATCAGGCACCCAACCATGCCCTATCTGGCTGCCTGAAAGCCTACCTTACTCTTGGGCCTTTACATGACTGGCCCCACAGACAAGCTGCCATGTCACCACCCTGACTCTACTTCAGTGAACTTCTGTGAGCCTTGTAAACAAGGAGGAAGGCAATGAGGACTGCTAGGTAGAAGGGTCTGAGGAAATGGAGATAGTGCTTGGAGGAGGAGCAGGCACCAGGAGTCAGAAAGCTGAGGAGAGGATTTACTCTGCATTCCCTTGCAGAGACCCAACCACACGTTGACTTGATCAATCCTATCTTGAATTCCTAATGCCCAGAGCCCTTTGCTGTGTACTTTTTAAAGCTGTTGTATGGTGCAAGTATGTTACAGTTGCCATATTAAACTAGAATCTTTTTTTTTTAATAAGATAAATGCCGGCTTCACTACTTTCCTATGTATGATCTTATTCTCTCTTGCTTGGATTAGTATAGTAGCTTCTGGTCTGACTTCCCAGTCTGGCCCTTGTCCTTCCTAAAACCTGGCTCTATGAATAGGGGTTTGAATCTCCTAGAAGATGCCATCTGGACTCTGGTGGTGTCTTCAGGAAACCATCCCAATAATGAGGCACTAAAGACCCAATCCTAGTTAGAAGGGTGCTCCTGTTGGAAAAATAGCTGGCATGTGGGCATTTCCCAGTTTCCCACAGGACAGCATACTTCTGTCCTACACGGCATACTCTCTAGAGGAAGGCCATGAAGAAACCAAAGAGGCTACAATCATCCCCAGGGTGGAAGGAAGAGGTCAGCAGCCTCCCAAAGATGCTCTTGGCAGAAGAGAGAGGACAGCAGGCACCTGCATGAGGGGAGGGTAGTGAGTCCTAAGCAGAGGGAACACCCAAACGTCCTGGGATCTGAAGAAGATGGAAGAAGGCAAGGGACAGCGTTCCTAGGCAGAGGAAGAAGAGGATGAGGTGACAATGAGGCTGGAGATGACATGTGGGCCTTAAGCATAGTGAGGTTTGCATTTGTTTACTGTGTACAAGGTCAGTGGGTTAGTGGGATTGGTGCAATGGTCCCGGAGTTAGGTTCCCCCTCAACTTATACTATATGCCTGACCTGCAGCATCCACAGAAGATTACTCAAACATCCCTGCTCCTCACAGACTACACAAAGCTCATGTCTCAGCATTTTACACATATGGTCTTGAGCCCTGGATGCCACCTCTGCCATCTCCAGGTCCTATGGCCTTCTGTTGCTGCTCACACTTGAAGAAGACTGACTTGGTTGCATGCCCAGGTTCCATCCCCATGGCTTTCCACTTGGGTCTAGCTAATGAGATACCCAGGAGGATGGTGGAAGGAGGAAGGAGGCCATTGAGGCCCAAGACTCCCCACCATGAAGCCACTGGCTGTAACTTACATCTTGGGTCCTTATTCCTCTCAAGGTAACCAGGACTCATGACTCTCAGTTTCCCGACTCTCAGTTTCATGACTCTCTTTTCTTGGTCTTTAAGTCCGGGACAGGATCTGATACTGCCTAGGCTCCTGGAAGGTCTGTAGCTCTCAACACTCTGCCAACTCTATAGAAGGGCCTAGTGTGTTTTACTTAGGCCTCTCTGCCCATTGTTAGGATGGCTGCCCACTGAGCAGGGAAGTAACAGTCACCATGGCAAGCTAAGCACAGGTCCTCAATGGCTTTAAAACCCCCAATTCTCCCATATTCAAGTCAGCTTCTACTTGGGACAATACAGAAATAACATGATTTGGGAGGGAAAAATCAAACTTATATTCTTCCCTGCTGGGAAATGGCCTTACCCCTCTCTCTGGCCCTGCTCCATTAGCTTGACACCACAGTCCCACCCAAAGCCCCTCTGGACTCCAAGACGCCTCCCTCTCATATCAGCAGAGGGGGTGGGGTGGGAGCTGCCAGAGCCTGGAGTGGGCCACTTTCCTGTCCTTAGTGTCTTCTGCCTTGCCAGAGAAGCTCTCATCTCCCTAGCTGCTTTTGGGCTTCTTTGAAAATCTGTCACTAGCTCTAGGCTTGCCTCCAGGAAGGGTGTGCCCTTCACTCAAACACATCTGGGACATAGTTCAGTGGTAGGATGCTTGCCCAGTACATATAAGACCCCCAGTTCAATTCCTAGCAACACATGTACACACACATTACTCCCAAATAAATAATATATCACTCCTTATCTGAGATGCCAGCAGGTTACCTAATCTATCCAGGGATCTAGGGGGTCCTTGAGTCAGGAGCCTGGGTGAACATTTCTCTACTTCTGCCTAAACTTGCCACGTCAGCACATATCCTGAGAGCCATCTCAGCTTCTCCAAGCCACCGCCCTAACCCACCCTTGTCCTTGTCCTTGCTGGGGCCAGCTGGAAGCAATCTCCCCAGAGCGGCAGGTGGTCCTCCTTAGCAGGCTCCTGCAAGGCAATCCCAAGCCCCACACCCACACAGAGGTGGCTCTGCACGCACTGCACGGCTGCCTTGAGCCCCTTCCCCGCTGGAATGAACCAAGCACTTTGGAATTTGCAGAGAAATCTGGGGTCTTTAGCTGCTGTTTTTCTTGGCGTGGCCTTATCACAAATTAGTGGGGAAGCCCGAAGGTTAGGGTTTCAGTGAGCTCAGCAGAATCTGAGAAGTGAGGAGCTGGCCTCCTGCCTTTCTAAGTCAGAACATACTTGACCTGCCGAGCCCCAGGGGCTCTCAGAGTCCAGGATAACTCCTGGGCAGGTGACCTGCTCTGAGTGTGGGGAGCCTGGGGGGGCGGGGGGCAGTGTTCATACAAGTTGGTGGTTTTTCCCCCTCAAGCCCAAATGGCCTCCCGGGTGCCTTCCTAGGGTCACCCTGAACTGTGTGAGTTTAGAGTCTTCAGCCTGGGGTTCTTGGCACTAACAGGTCAGGCACTTAGCCTTGGGAAATGGCACACCTGGGAAGGGAGTGTAAGCAATTCTGGATAAAATGGCAGACCCTGATACCTAGGGACCTCTAGTCAGAGTTAGACTCTACTTCAAAGTTCAGAGAGAAGATGGGGGCCTGAGCAGACAAATGCTGGGGGATTCCAGTGTGGTGTTAGCCTCTTCTGATGTAGAAGGCAGGAATTGCTGCACCATAGTTAGGAAGCTAGAGCCTGAAGTGCAGAGCATCAAGGAACCATGGAGTATTCCTGAGGAGGGCCACCTACTCTCTTAGATGTTTATGGTCCATCTGTTTATGTGGGGACCAACTCAGAGCTTCTCTAAAGCTGCATCTCTCTATACCTCCAGAGCCCTTGTCTCCATCCCAATGATGTATCCCCACCCTGCCAAAGTCAGAGCCAAGCCTAGTTCTGGCGTGTATTTGAGGGGCTCCTCTGACTATTCTTAGCACACCAAGAACTTGTTGGACTGTGGTCTAGCGCAGGGTGCCCAGGGGCTAACATTATCCTTGGTACCTGGTACAGCATACTGGATCACTCATCATTACCCTGCAACAGAGTCCCCTACACTTTCACTGTACAGCTCGGAATATGGAGGTCTTGTTTTACGTCACACAGGACCAAGAAGGATATGGCAGGGTGTGAAGCAAGAGCTATGAGTTGTCAGGGAGACAGATGATGCTCGGGCAAAGTGAGTGTTGTGTAAGCATGAAGACTGGAGTTCAGATCTTCAGAATGTGTATAACAAAAAGCTTGACATCATGGCACATGCTTGTAACCCCTAAGCTGGGGTTGGGGGTTAGTTGGATGGAGATAGGAATATTTCTGGGGCTTGTTAGCCTATTAACCTCTTCTAATTGGCAAGCTTCAGACCAGAGAGATCCTATCTCAAAAAATAAGGAAGATGCCTCTTGAGGAATGACACCTGAGGTTGACCTGTGGCCTTCACACACATGTGCACATATATACATGAATACAACCCTCCCCAAACCCCAAGATAACCCCAAAGACCATCATAAACAAGTATAGGTGACTATTTCCCCTAAATAGAAGACTTTGTTTCACACCACTTCTCTGTGTACTCCAGTCAAGTCTAGTGGTATGTCAAAAGATAGCCAGTGGGTACAGAGCTTAACATCATATGACTGGCATTTGTCTGGGATCATGAGTGTGTACCCCTGAGTGTCTCTCCTTCAGCATGGTAGAATTTTTGAGATCGACCTCCTTAGGGGATGAGGCTCCTGACCAGGGTGCAGATAAACCCCAAGGCAGCCTGACCTCTCCCTTTCCCTCTGCCCCTTTCCTCTCTTACCAGCCCTTCCTCAAACAGTATTATCTTCACAGGGAAGGCCTGGCCCCCAGAGCCAGCAGTGGGACCCTGGCCACCAGCCCTGCTCCACTGTGAGGAAACCCAATCCAGGCAGGAGGATGGCTGTCGCTCCTCACGATTTAGGGCTGTCACCTGGCAGAGTAGAGCACTCTCTACTCTGACAGAATAAGTGGTTCCATGCTGAAAGGTGACACCATAAAGCAATTCGGAGCCGGCAGGAGGACTGTATATCATGTGGGCCTGGATGTGTGTGTGTTTTTCTTTCTGGCTCTCCTTCCTGGTCTCCTTGCTGTGGCCCCCGCTCCCTGGTGATCTTATCAGAGCATCCGGGGCCAGATGTGATTTTCTATCAAGAGGATGGGGCCCTAGGCAGCCCCAAGGGGTCATGTGCAGAGTGGGATGAGAGCCTTATAGAAGGTAGGCTCTGTGTCAGACACAAGAGGCAGATCCACATTTCCTACCAGAGAACAGAGGTCTTCACACCTGTAATTGGTGAGGAAGGTGTCAGCTACCTACCCACCCCCAACTTGCCTTGACCACTAGGTCACAGTAAATGGCCTAAGAGGCTAGTAGTACCACATGTGGAATGGCTGAAAACCTTTATTGGGCACAAGGTTGTCCTTTGCCACCTATTCCAGCCCAGGCCTGTCAGCCTGCTCTATGATGAGAACTTGAACGATGACAGACAGAAGTCCCTTTGAACTACTAGGGTTGGGAACAGCATCACCTCTTTGAGCCCCAGTGTTTGCTTTAAATGCTTTTATTTTCTGGTCCTTTGATCACTCCAGAATCATGAACCAGTTATGGGAGCGTCACCATGGGGTCTCTGACTGACCAACTGGCCTCACCTAGCAAGTTTTCTGTTAGGCTGTCCTCATATTCCTCTTTATAGATAAGAATACCAAGGATCACTCAAGGATGAAGGTACTTGCAAGAAGTCTGTAGGCACCCCTTAAGCAGGCCTATGCACCTTGGGAGGCCCTGGAGTCTCCATGTCTCTTTCTTGTCCCAATAGCCAATGGGAATGCTGTCATCTCTGTTGTCATCGGGTAGCATGTGGAGTTCCAACAATAGCCAGAAGAGGAGAAAAGATGAAAGCCTGTCAACTCATTTCTCTTGGCTGCCACCCCTCTTCTCTCATAGTGCCCCTTCCCTCAGTGGGCTCTTCCAAAGTGGAAGCCTCCTGCCTGCAGAAGCTCCTATTCTCTTGAGTCCTCTCAATATCCACGTTGGGCAGTGGACACTCTCTGGGTAAACCCTCCCTACAGCAACCATTTTCCCAGGATACCTCTGGATGTGAGATCCTGTGTGAAGGCAAGGTAACCAATGTGTGGGATCAGGGAAGTACTGCAGTATATTTTCTGTGGCTGGGCAGACAGTGGCCCTCAAGTTGACACCTCCAATGGAAGCTTTTCAAAGAAAGGTACTGTGGCTCCAGGCTCCAGGCATGCAGAGGTTAACAACATGTAAGTTCTGGACAACCTGGCCCATTCCTTTTGCAGAGACAGCCTGGTGACCTTCGGGGGCTGCCTTTGCTTTGGGAGTTTTCTCAAGGCCAATGGCCTCCTCTTGGCCTTCATCTGTCCCCACACAAGGCCAGTGTGGGCTTAGCTTAAAGGAGACTTGACCTCAATGTGGTCCTGGAAGGCAGTTGAGTTAGGGAGACTGTGCCTGTGTCTGCAAATAGGCCTGACATAAGCATGGCCAGCACACACATGCCTTGGAGACATGACTGATTCTAAAGATAATACATGCAAGGGGAATGTGGCTTGTCCTGCATCTTTAAACTGTTTTCTTTTTCTCCCATCCATGTCAAAGACTCCTGTACTATCTAACATACTAGAGCTTTTCCTGGCAACCCTCTAGTGAGTTGGGAATTATACCTTCTATTTCCTGTAAAACTCAAGCACTAAGGGACACAGGCAGTTGAGGACTAGTTGTGGAGGTCTAAGACTTGGCATATTATGCATACCATAAAACTGTCCTACCTTCAACCAGGTGCACAATGTGCCAGGTCCTGGGGTCCCACCAGCAGTGTGGTCTAGTCACATATCTGATATGGTTAGGTTGTATCCATTTCTGTCTTTCCATAATGGGAGACTATGGAAAATTGAGACTACTCCAAGAGGTCACAGCCATGTTGGAGACTGTTACCCTGAACCCAAGATACATTCAGCCTCAAAGGACACCTGGCTCTTATAGATGCTAATGGGCTGCCTGAAGGCTCACCCATCAGCAAACATATTTGGCTCTGGAATGACAAAAAAGAGAAAGGCTTTTTATTTTTTATTATTTTTTTGTTTTTGTTTTTGAACGGAAGATTCTAACTTCCTGAATTAAACTTGTGATAGCCAAACTCAGTATCTGTGAGCGTGACATGAGAATGGCTTCCACCCTAAAGATTCAGAAGCTCAGTGGTGTGTGTGTGTGTGTGTGTGTGTGTGTGTGTGTGTGTGTGTATGTGAGTATGTATGGCTCAGGAACCTGTATTTCTTAGACTCTCTGGGAATTAAGGTGTATGTATGGGAGTTGAACCTAGGCTCCCATGGAATGCCTACCTGGCCCACTCTTCAGCCACTTACGGGAAAATAGGGACCTGGATGCTAGGATGGGTGCTCTGTATAACTTGGGTCAGGGTTCACTTAATACCCAGGTGGACATGAATCCCACAGTGTTTCCTCAACATAGTGTTTCCCATAGTTTCCTCAACTGTTCTTTTCTTACAGATGTGAGTGTCCCTGGGGCTGCTTGACAGGTTGTGGAGGCAAATGGGTAGGCCTCGTGCCTATGGAAAGCCATGCAGTAGGTTCTCAGATGGTCCAGGCTGAACAGTTCTCTCAGAAGTCACAAGGAATGAGACCATTATTCTCATTTCTTGTTACTATTATGGCCCCCAGGGCCAATTCCTGTAATCTAAAGATTTGAGCCCCTTCCTCTGCTCACTTGTATCCTGAGAGCTGAACCCTGGAGGGATGGCATAGAAGGATCAGAAGAACAGTGGATATGGTACTGGATCCTGAGGGACCCAGGTCCAGGCATGGGTAGAAAGTCAAGAAAAATATCAGAAACAAACAGGATGAAGGGGAGTGGCCAGGGCCAAGGCTATATAAGGCTCTTTGAGTATGGGGCCTATCAAGTCTCAGGCAGTGCCAGTGAGGTCAGAGCATGCAAGGGTAACACGGAGGGGGGTAAGTAGGGGGAGGACGGTACAGAGGAAGCTGGAGGAAGGAAGGCAAGATGAAGACATGTTTGGCTGGAGCAGAGCTCCCAGCTCCTCCCCAAAGACAGGGAGAGTCCTCGAAGGGTTTAAGCCACAAAGGGGCATGTCAGCCCTGTCATCTGGGAGTTCATCTGAGAAGGGAGACTAGGATGGGGCATGTCGAATGTCAGCCTAGTGCTCAATTCCTGGAGGAAGCAGTCCCACAGACCTTAAACCATGGGACCTCGAGGCGATGCCCTGTCATCAGAATAAAACGAGACTGACTTTCTCAGCAAATGAGCCCTTCCCAGCCTCAGAAGCAAGACAACACAGTCAAGTTGACTTCTTTCCCCATGATCCTTAAAGAACTGGGATGTCAGGCCCAGTGAGAGGGCTCAGACAGGAAAGGCATTTGCCAACCAACCTGACGACCCGAGTCAGATTTCCAGAACCCACATGGTCGAAAGAGAGAACCAACTCCTACAAGTTGTCCTCTGACCTCCACACATGTGCTGTGGTGTACACACACACACACACACACACACACACACACACACTCAAAATGTTTTAAAGGACCAGGGCACTGAGCTCTGTCTTTAAGGGAACAGACTCTGGGGACCTGGGACAAGTGAGCATTTAAGTGTTTTTTCCCCTGAGATCCAGACAGGTTCATAGGTCTCAGCCCATGGAGGGTGGCTTTTTTACTTTCTGCCTTCATTTCCTGGCTCTCCTTTGTTCCCACGGCTGTTCATTGTACTCCTGGCTGCCCATGCCTCTTCTCTTCTACTCTTACAAGATCGTGTGTTTAAACAAAATTAGAGAGCCAACAATGTGGGCTTAAAAAATGTTCCTGAAAGCAGGGCCAGGCTAGGAAATAATAGTCCTGGGGGAAGTGATGACTTCCTGGGTCTGTCCTCTCTTACCTGTCCTAATGTCAGCCTTGGTGTGAAATAGTCCCTTAGTTACCTTGATAGGAAAAGGTTCAGAAGCAGGGATGGAGAGTTCTGTTTTGCTTACCTAGCAGTTAGCCAAACCGATTTTGTTTTTGTTTTTCCTTTGCTTTGTGGCTTCCGATAGCTGGATAAAGATTTGAAGAGAAACTGAGTGTACAGCAAATGCAGGGTGGGTTGTGATTAAACACGCAGGGACGTGTCTGTCTCTGTACTCACTGTGGGTCCATCTTACTTCCCGTCCCCTAAACAGCACCCGTCACTGCTGGTCATAGTCTACAGTGCCTTGTAGGGACCCATGTAACCTTTCTGCTGGAAGTGAGAAGGGAACACAAGATTCTTTACAACAATAACCAGGGTCCTTGAAGCCCCACCCTTGCCACATTGAACAAGCAGAGAGAGAAGGAAAGGCAGCTGGGGAGGCTTCATATTTGGTGGAAATCTTCAGTTTGTCATTTGGTAGTGGGCCAGCTAATCAGGGGCCCGCCAAATAGTTCCACACCTGACATCAGGATTCCTGGACTTGCTCAGTGGGGATTTGTTGAGCTTGGACTGAGTGTCTGGCCCATAGCCAGGGGCCACGCCCTTGGTTGCCCAATATGCAGGACGCACGTAGTGCTTGCTCCAGGCTGCTCATGGCTCCCTCAGAACACGGAAATAGAGTGGTTGTTCTATGCTAGAAATACCAGGACCCATGCCCCTGTGTGAGCCGTCCGGTTCCACAGCACTCGGCAGAGGCAACCGGCTTCCATAGGTCCCCTACCACAGGGGGCTTTCCAGTGTCCCCCCACCCCAGCCAGGAGTCTGGAATCCTGGAGTGCAGGGCTGGGTGATGAGGGAGCCTTAGTGACAAAGCATACTGGGAGACAGGCTGTAGAATTTCACCAGCCTGCAGCACTGAAGTTGTTTGCCTGCCTAGCCATTACTCAAGAGCCCTGGATACCTGAAGCTGAGCCCTGGGGCATAAACTGGACTGGTGATGGGGGAGGGACACGTTCTGTCCTGAAGAGCCAAGGGGACCTCAGTGTCTGATCAGAGGTCAGCTTCTCTGTTGTGGCTCTGTAAGCTAGTCACAGATTCTACCACCTGAAGCTGCCTCCTAGGTTTTTAGATCGACCTGGGGTGAAGGGACTGAGGCTCTTTAGAGCTGACTTATTTTAAGTGCTTGTGAAATAGAGTTTTGATTTGTAGCCCTTGTTAGACTGGAACTTGCTATGCAGATCAGTATAGTGGCAAACTTAGAGCAATCTTCCTGCCATGTGTTTCTAGTCTACCACCACCATGCTTTGCCTAGCCCTTGAGCTTTGTGCCTTGCTCCTAATTTCTTTCCCTAGTGTCAGGGTCACTGAGACTGGCACAGAGAGGATCACATCACTTAGGAGATAGTCATAGTCAAAAGTAAAAAGTAAACTTATATAATACAAATAGCTATACAAAAGTATAATACAAAGAGCTACTAATGTAGTCCTGGGTTTGAAGATAAATGAGGTGGCCTGGAACTAGACTCTAGCCTCTGTGGCCTGGTCAGTGCTCTGAGGACAGGGGTGTCCCTGTAACTGTGTGGGAATCATTAATGTAGGAGAGGTCAGAGGCAGGGTGCTCTGTGATGTGGCTGAAATGTGCTTTTGTGGGGCACAGGGATGAATCCTAAAGCTGTAGCCTTGAGGTTGTCAAGGAAACCTCATTTTACCTCAGGTATCTGAGCTGTATCACATGGGTAGAGAGTGACCGCCCCTTAGTCATCATCCTTCACTGAGCAGGTTAGCTAGGGAGGCCTGGCTGAGGCATGGGGGGCAGTTTTATAGTTTGTATTGGCATGGTTCTTGCCCAGGCTGTCCCTGCCCACTCAGGCACTATGGTTCATGTGGCTGCTCCTCAATCCGGGAAGCTTGGAGGCACTCAAATTAAGGCTCTGTTTCTAGGGGATATAGGCTGTTCTGGCTAGTTGATCTCGAAGGAAAGGGCCAAGTGGAAGATAGTCAGTGGGATAGGGAGAGTCTCCCATACGGGCTGAACTGGTGACCCTAACACTCTAGAGAGATTCTCTTTAGTTTCATTATGGTGTGTCATAGGTCCAGACCCACATACATGGCTGTACCTTGCTGGGATTGCAGGAATTCCCTTTGAGCTGGCCCCACCACCCAACTAGCTGCTGCAGGTATCTGAGTAACCGTCAAAGCCTACGCCTGTCTCTACTGCTTATCCTCAGCCTGATTTTTCTTTCTCTTTCCTGCCTCTTTCTGCTCTTCTTCCTGGTTCTCTCCTGCCCAGCTCATGCCAGGACCCACAGATCTCTCCAGCCTGGACTCCCCTGAGCTTAGCAAACAGGAAGGACCCTGAGAGAGGCTCCAGAGCCTATGTGGCTAGCCATTTCCTGGCTATGTGTCTGTCTATCTGGGAGATCCTGGGCTGGGTCATAAAGTGCACATTAGAGAACTTGTAGGAAGAGGGAGGAGAGAGGTGTGTGTATGTATGTGTGTGTGTGTGTGTGTGTGTGTATACGCGCGCACGCGTGCATGATGCTAGGACCAAATCTTTTCAAGGGTATTCTTGCTCAGTGTCTCTCAGCAGTGTTACTGCTAGTTCTCAACCCTAACACTTTTTACTGGTGCCAACACCAGAATATTCAGGACGGCTGGCACTTGTGAGCTATATGTATGATACCTGCCATCTCCTCCAGAGCTCCAGCCTGAGCTTTCCACCTTAGTGGGGTGATGCTGACAAGATGGAAGCACATGCTGTCGAGGACCCAGAAATGAGTCTTAAGGTCTTGCAAGAAAAGTTACTCTTGTCCAAACCATGTCCTTGCATAAGAAAGGAATTGGCCATCTGAAAGACAGTGACCCACTTGGCAGCTCCTGGTGCCTTCCCCCCTGCCTGCTACTTGCTCTTGGCCTCAAAGCCATGTGCTACCAGTTTTTCTGAAGCTGGTGATGGCTGACTACTCAGTCTGTGCTTTTGTGGGCACTGTTCCCTCTGCCAGGGATTTGTTCTTTTTTGTGAAGTGAGGGTGCCAAAAAAGGACACAAAGACCACCCCTCTACAAGGTGGTGTCCTGGAATGCTTCTGCAGAACTCAGATACTGACAGGTGGACAAAAAAGGTGTCACCAGTTCCTTTACTGCACCCTGTTCAGAAAAGACCGTGGCAAGATAGTGCAGAAAAGAGTCCTGGCCTTGTACCCAGAGTCTGCTTGAGGGGTGGGGCCACAAGCTTGGGTGCCCTGAGGCATCTCACACTTTTCTGAGAGGCAGGCGGTCTGGAGGTTCCTGAGTGAGCTGGTGGGGAGTGGGTAGCAGGCAAGCATAGAACAAAGGCTTGGTGCTGAGCCCCTGATCTGGCCATCATGTATCTCAGGGCTGGGCTGCAAGCGGGTGTTTGCTCATCTGGAAGCAATATTGTAGTAACGTTAGACGGCTCGAATATGGCATATTCTCTGAATCCGTGAACTCTACAGTGAGGAATATGGATTTAATGGATAATCTCACCAGCAGCCAAAAGAACCCAGATTCCTCCCCGGCCTTCACCCGGGCCTTGGCTTCTCTTGGAGCCCCAACTCAGCCAGGGGCCCACAGAGCCTGCAGCACAGCTTCCAGGAGAAACATGTGATCTTTGAGATCTGGGCTGGGTTTTTTTTCTTCCTTTTTTCTTTTTTTCTTTTTCCTTTTTTTTTCTTCCTTTCTCTGGGTGGGAGTGGGGAAACTGGGGACCTGTTCTGGGGCAACAGAGTGAATGATCTCCAGACCAGCCTGTAGCCAGAGAAGTTGAACTGGAGAAAGTAGGAAGCCAGGGTGATTTATCACTATCTCTAATGGCCAAGGCTTGCTTTGGAGTCGGGTAAGGGTAGGCAGAAATAATTCCTGCAGCTCTTCCCAACTTAATATAGTTGGAATAATAAAATGAAACAATAAAACCACAGCGGAAAAGATGATGGAAAGGCTTTACAGTGAGCAGCAGAGGAAGAGCCCAGAAGGCGGACAGAGCTCAGTGAACAATGTGACTTGGGGAACTCATCCAGAAGGCAGCCAGGGGGAGGGGAGGAGTGGAATGCAGGTCTGGTTGGCCCTGGCCACCAAGTGTGGTGGGGGATTCAAGCCACTCAGCCAATGGAGGCTGTAACTCAGGTAGATTCCTGGCCATTCTCTGTGGTCTCATGTCATTGGCTCATTAATTCTTAATTTAAATATTGTCAATACATGATGCTTTCACAAAGGTGCTAATTTCACTGAGAGCCATCAGCTCATGTCCTGGGTGCTTCGTGCTGCCACTGCAGCTGCATAGGTGGGCCTCTCATTCTTGCCAGGATTCCAATCTACTCTCTTGACTACCCAGATGAATTTCAGGGAGCCAACGGCCCTCTGACGAAAAGGGAGGGGTGAAGGATAAGGGTGAGAAAGAAGAACCTGGGTCCTTCCATCTTTCCAGTTCCTTAGATGTCCAGTTCAGAGAAAATAAAGCAGGTAACATGAACACTCCACTCCAGGAGGCCCCGAGAGTCATGTGCCCTGGTGTCTCAGCCTTTGGGTGTAGCTGTTCCAGGGGGGAGGACCAGGCTGGGGTATCCACAGGAGGCTCCCACTGCAGGCTGAGTGGAGACAGGGTGGGGGAGTGGGAAGTGGGGGTGGGAGGTGGGGTTAGGGGAGGTAGGGGCCTCTCAGTTGGCTTTATCTTTACATTCCAGGATCAGTAGAAGCCTCCAAGGGTTCCCAAACCACGTCATCGGATGAGTTGGAGATCAAAGCTGAGACAGCAGAGTTTATGGGCCTCCAGTCCATCCTGGAGCACAGGGTGGCTAGGGACAGAGTCAGGGAGGGGGCTCCCGTCTGCACTCTCCAATATTGTTCATTGTTTTCTACAGTTCCGTTCTGAGTCTCCCACAGTCTTCCAGGGACTACAGTGAACACAATATCCTGTAGTTGGGACTCTTGCTCTAGCCTCATCTAGTCTCAAAGGGGATATAATGCGCTCCCTGAGGCCACATTGCCCTGTCGGACTTTGCCTTCCCCAGGGCAGAGATCACGAGTGTCAGTTCATTCCATAGCAACAGTTCCACACCTAGCAGAGGGTTAAAAACACAGAAAATATTCAAAAGTGTAGGGTTCAATGAAGCAAGCAAGCAAACGTTCAGGGCTTAAATGAAATGCAAGCACAGGACAAGGTCTGCAGGTCAGCGGCAGAGTGATTTTGTAGACTGCACAAGGCCCTGGATTCAATTCCCAGTACCATTTTAAAAATGCAAGCACAAAGCCTTCTTCCAAACTCCTAAGGGACACCAAAGCTGTCACCTCATTGGGTTTGATCCCCTTCCTGTTTCTCTGGGGGCAGGAAACACAGGCAGTATTTCCTCTGTGTGCAGATGGGGAAGGAGACCCAGTGAGACAGGGTCATTTCAGATGGCTGTGATCCAATTTGGTCCAAATGACATGACCCTGCTCTGCCCATGGGGATGGCTTCAGGGAGCAACCCTCACCACTTGCCACCTGCCATGGCTCCAGGCAAGTATGTACCATGAGCTACTTCTGCCTCACCCTCAAAGGCACCCTCTTCAGAAGCAGGGCCCGGACCCTTCCCCCACTATAAGTCTATAGACTGGGTTTGAGACCCTCGAGTTGAAAGGAAATTTGAAAATCAAATTCCTTTTGTAAGCTGCCAAAGTCCTGCTTCTCTGGCACTGAGGCCCCAAGATGCCTGGCTTGGTACTAAAAGACTGTTTCTCTATCATGGAGACATGCGATACAGTGATTATCTAGGAGACAGTTAAATTCTAATTTAGATTTCTGGGCCCTGAGCTGGCCTGTAGCTTACTGAGGTGGACTCCACTATACCCCAGGTTTAGGGATCTTCAGTCTAGGGGTAACACACTTGGCAAAGGACACCAAGGAACAGGGAGAAGTACTTGGACAGGAGGATGACTCAAGTTGCTGGTGTGACTTGAGAAAGCTTATGGACAAAGAAGGAGAGAGTGCCTTCTCGGCAGGTCTGCAGGATGTGAAAAACCTGGTCAGGGCAGCAAACTGAACAATGAGACATAGTGGGAGACCTTGCAGAAGTATGGCAGACGTAAAAGAGCTAGACATGTGTCTCCATAGCTAGCATGGGAGACTGACCTGGAGAACGGACAGGGCTGGGTCGTGGAAGGAAGAAAAGCTACCGGTCACCAGACTGAAGCCTCACCAGACCAACAAAAGAAATTACCAAAGAGATACTCCAAAGATAGCCAGGTATTCTTGGAAGAAACCAGAAAAGATACCCATATCACCATTAAAGTGACAATGCTCTCCAATTTAATCTCAGGTTCAAACAAGCCTCAGAGTCCCAAAAGCCTCCTCTGTTAAAAATTGACAAGTACTTGGAAATTCTACAGACCCAAGCAACTTAGACAGGGGAGAACAAAACTGGACAACTCACATTTTCTGGTTTCCAGCTCTGGCCATAGCTACAAAAATAAAGACAATGTGGTATTGCCATGAAGACAGATCTACAGTGATAACCTTCACATTGGCCTTCATTTTCCTGAGAGCTCACAAGGCTGTCAAGATCATTCAATGGGGAAAGAAGACATCCTTCTCAACAAATGGTGTTGGAACCACTGGGTAGTCACATGAAAAAAATAAAGTTGGTCCCCTCAGACCACATACAGAAATGAATCAACTTTTTAAAGTAAAAACTTTAAAACTCTTAGAAGAAAGTAGAGGAGTAAATCTTTCTGACCTTGGGCTGTATACACTGTCACTTAGAATACCAAACACAAGCAACATGGTGGTGGGGTGGAGAAAAATTGGACTTCATCACAGCTAAAAGTTTCCTCAGTCAAAGGACACTATAAAGGAACTAAAGAGCCAATGAGAGGGCTCAGCTGGTAAAGGGGGTGGGGCTTGTGTCACCAAGCCTGACAACCTGAATATCCTGAACATGGCAGAAGGAGAGAACTGAATGTCCCAAGTTGTCCTCTGACCTCCACGTATGCTGTAGCCTTACACACAGACACAAATACACCCTCACTCACTCAATAAATATAAATTTAAAACATTTTAAAAGGAAGTGGGGGAACCCCCCCCCCAGATATATGCTTGTAATTCTAGCACCTGGGAGTTGGAGGCAGGAGGGTCAGAAGTTCAAGTTAATCAAATTGGAGGCCAGCCTGGGCTACATGAGACCCACTCAGAAACAGAAACAAAAACAAACAAACAAACAAAAAAAAAACAAAAACAAGAAAGTGGAGAGACAACCCACAAAATGGAAGGAAATAAATCTGATAAGGGACTTTTGTCTAGAATTGTCTAGAATATAAAATCTATCGTGTAGATTAGGAAGCATAAACACTTTATAACAGCAACAAAACAAAGTGAAGATCAATCTGAATGGGCATTTCTCCAAAGATGGTATACAAATGTCTTTCTGTAAAAGATGCTCACTGTCACTAACCCTCTAGGAAGTGCAAGGCTAACTTCATACCCACTAGCAAAGTAAAAACAGAAAGCGAATGTTAGTGAGGACATCAGGCACAGGAGCCTCAGACACTGTTGGTAGGATGTGAGAGATGGAACTGGTGGTTTCTCAAAGGGTTCAACAGAGTGCCCGCCCTCGGACCCAGCAGTTCTAGCCCTCGGTGGACACCCAAAGGAGAACACATGTTCCAAAAATGCCCGGATGTTGACAGTTGTATTATTTAGAACAACTAAATGGTAGAAATAGACCAGACGTTCATCAAGGGACAAATGTGCTCTCTCTATACAATGAGATATTCCGTGGCCACATACTGTATGCAACATGAATGGACCTCACAAACATGATGCCGGGTGAAAAGAAGCCAGGCTCAAGAGAACAGAGAACATATGATTGTAGTTACAGAAAGTATCCAGAGCATGCCAAACTATAGAAATGTAAAGCTGAGCTGTATATATCTTGGACTAGGGAGTAGAGTGGGGAATAAGAAATGGGAGATAAGGGACGGAGAGAATGTCCTAGAACTAGACAAAGGGAAAGATACACAACCCTCAATAAACTTCAAGTACTTCAAGTAGGTGAATTGTATGATATGTGAATTCTTTTTTAATAAAACTGTACAAAAACAAACACAAAAAAACAAAGAGGAAAGCCAAGAAACACAAACAAACAAACAAACAAACTCCAAACCAGTCCCACAGTACTGGAGCCCCTGACTGGACAGACCCTGACTGTGAGTGGCTCCCAGTTCCAGGTGCTCCTGGATTCAGGCGTCCAAGAGGCCCCTCGGGCTCTGGGGCTGAGCCTCCACCCACATCTTGCTCCTCAGCTCTCAGGTTTGCTGTTTCTCAGGGCGAAGGAATAGGAGCCTGGAGCCAGCAGTGCTTTGCAGCTGGGGCTGAGCTGGGGTGGGGGCGGGAAGCTGTGCAGCAGGGATGTAGGCTCCCACGCTCCAGGGCCAAGCTGACGTGACTAAAGCTAAACAGACCCCATGCCACAATGGGGTTACAGCTAATTCTGCGCAGCACACTGAGCCTTCGCCAGCGATGGCAGCCTCGGGGAGGGGTGGTGGGGCAGGCAGCCCCAAAGGTAATTTGCACACGGCGTTTATAAGGCCCCTCAGCTCTTTTAAACATATGCTTCTCTGATTATAAACAGCTGATGGCTCACAAGATTCAGATTTTCCAGCAGGGCTTCCAAAAAAAGATTGCACTAGGGTAGGGAAAGGTGACCGGGTTCTTTGCTGAGGACGTAAATCCAGCCATGTTCTCGAGCAGCCCAGCCGTCACCAGGCTCCGAACCTGTCACGTCTTTAAAATATTGGCTGCTATTGATGTGTCCCAAGAAAGGCTTTGGCTTGGGGAGGGGACAGAGTGATGGAGCCTTCCATAAGAATTGGGTTCCCTGCTGCCTTGGTGCGAAGGATAGGTTTTCCTCCATCTCCTGCCCTGAGGCTTGTAGTTCTGGATCAAAAGCCAAAATTCAAGGCCTCGGGTCTTGGCTTCCCGACTCACCCCTTTACACAGTGCCCACACAGAGGTCTCTAAAAATGATTGCCTAGGCTTCTCCTGGGGGTCCTAGGAACATTGAAGGAATTCAAAACAAGAACAAGGATAGGGTAGATGAGCAGGACACCAGCAGCAGGAGACTCCAGAGATGCCAGTTCACTATTTTGCCAAGTCCCCCTTAGCCATGCTGCAGGCAGGGAACCCTAAAGGGATGGGTCAGAATCCTGTCTATCATCTAGTTCTGGCATCTACAGCTTAAATCAAGGGGCATCCTCTTTCTACTGAGGAATGGTGCTCAAAGGCCTCTAGCCTGAAGTTATAGAATAGAAAGTCATGTGACCCAGCAGTATCCTGGGGCCCCTCATCTTGGCTGTCTGCAGAATGCATCTTGGGAGCAGAGGCCTAGCCCTGGAGATCTGGCACTGTGGAGGGTTAGAAGTTACCCGTTTGACCTTTAGTAGCCAGTACATAGTCCTCTGGTCCCAAATCAGATTCTGGGAATGACATATGAGGGCTCAGTGCCCAGGAGGCCACATGTCGGCACCTTCATAGCAGAAGCTGTGGATAAACATGACCCGTATTTCTCATATGAAACTGCATGCCAGAGAGGGAAGAACTGAGCTGGTTCCTGGTTCTGTACTCAAAAATTTCCAGGACCTTCTACCTGTCTGACTTACTTGGCGTGAGTCTGTCTATTTGCTCTTTTGGATACTACATGGTCTAAAAGTCTTGCAAGGGCTCCAAGTTGGATCTGCAAGCCAACTGTCAGGAATTGGCTGAAGGTGAGGCTTTGGTAGCAAGGATGTCCTTGTGAGGAAGGGGGGTCA
The DNA here is from genome assembly GCA_019843965.1 of Rhynchomys soricoides. Lineage (NCBI taxonomy): Eukaryota > Metazoa > Chordata > Mammalia > Rodentia > Muridae > Rhynchomys > Rhynchomys soricoides. The sequence goes on along the minus strand of JADRCH010000238.1, from coordinate 469,481 downwards.
CAGTCCTGGTGGAGTTGAAGAGTGACACAGGAATGGCAGTAGTTCTATTCCTGGCTGGACTGATGGGCAGCTCTACGTCACTCCATTCTTTACCCATGGGCTCTAGAGGAATTTAACCCCACACACATAGCTCTAGCAATGTTCAAAGACAGACAAAGCCTGTTTTCTGGGCAGGCCCTGGAAAAGAGGGGTTGGGGCGAGGCTTCAGTGGCATTCTCTACTAATCCTATATATCCTTGCCTCTACTTTTAGGGATTTTTTTCCTACTCCCTTTATTCTATGGCTAACTCAATTTTCCTGGGCATACTAAGCCAATGAGGGAGAGAGCTGACTATTGAGGCCCTTCCCACCGCTTACAGGCACAGTCCTTAGTCTTAACATATCCTAAGGAACTAAACTTGGAGATGTTCTGTGAGTGGAAGTCACCTTTTATATTGTCACAGGCCAACCTCTCTCCACCATAAGCCTACGGTCCCCCCATTACTCCTCTCTGAAAGCAAAGCAGACATTCCAGACCTGTAGGCTAGGGACCAACTCAGTGTCTGGATCTCTTGGGTTTCCAGGCTGGGACCAGTGTTGGAATTCTTGAGCAGGGGGACACTACTGTTCTAGAGACAGGTAACCCTCATCAAAGAAGAGGCATGATGTATGAGGTCAGGGAGGTGTGCTGCCTAGGTCCAGTACACTTGCTGGTGTCCAGGTATCACCTTCCTGAGAGCTGTCTACCATTAGAGAAAGCTGAGGGACAGGCAAGCTCTAGCAACAGTTCAGCTGAGATGAATAGAGATGGCTAGATCAGGTATTATTGGCTGACAAGTCACCCCGCAGAGACACAGTCCAATGCACACAGGGATGAGGGTCAATGGATCATGGCTTGAAGGGCAGTGCTGGCTTGTGAAGTTGCCGTGATGAGGTGGTACTGGTTGGAGCTTCTGAGATTACCTGAAGACCTGAATCAGAGCACGATCCCTGCCTCTGGCTCTTTGTGATGCTTACACACACACTTTCTCACTGGTATCTGGCCACAAGTTTGTTTGGGTGTTCATACAACATGGCAGCTGGCTTCTGTAAGAGTTAGCTACTCCAGTTAGGGAGAATGAGGAGAAAAAGTTGTTAGACCTTTTATGAGCTGGCCTTAGCAATCATGCTGTCCCCTGACTCGTGTTCCACATGTCAGAATTGGATCACCTAACTAGAGTGGAAGAAGATGCCGTGTGTGTGTGTGTGTGTGTGTGTGTGTGTGTGTGTGTGTGTGTATGTGTGTTTGCATGGATGTGCACGTATATGCATATACATGCCAAGACCTGGCCTGTCTTCCACAATTGCTCTCCATTTGTTTTCTGAGACAGAGTCTCTCATGGAACATAGGCCTCATTAATTCAGCTAGCTGGGGTCCTCAGTGAGTAAACTCCTGGGACATGTCTGTCCCCACCTCCTCAGTGCTGGGACTATAGATGTGCTGCTATGTTTGGCTTTCATGAGGGTGTTGGGGATCCTAACTTAGGTCCCCATGCTTGAATGACAAGCATTTTATGGTCTGAGCCATCTTCCCAGCTCCTAACTCTTGAAGTATGTGAGTGTATGGGGGAGGGGAGGTGTCAAAGACCCCACAGACACATTGTAAAAGCACCATGGCCATTGTCAGGCCTCCCTTTCTTCCCATTCTTATCTTTTTTGTCCAAATGACATCCGCCCTCTGAGCCTGCCTGGCGGAGGGAAACGTGTTCACCAGGCTCTCTCTGGCCCTTTGGGGCCAGTCACTCTGCACTTGATGTTTACCAGAGGCCTAGTCGCTTCAGCAGTCCTGCTCTCTAAGAGCCCGCAGTGGGGGCTGGGGGCTCACTGAGAGAATGAACATCCACGCTCACTGCAAAGATCACGGAAAGCCCTTTAACACTGAAAGACCAGCTAAATAGAGCAGAGGGGTAGCACTTCTGGTTGACACCTTTCTGGGGACTTCAGAGAGAGCCTTGGGGTAACCCCAGCAGTGGTGGCACTCAAAGGGCAGGATGAGAGCCTTTCCCTGCTGAGTGGGCTGTGAATTTGACAGGCCTGAGCAGGATAGAAATGCTCTGAGCTTGAGATGCATCCCGGGGGACCACTGCTTCTGGAAGTTAGTGGCAGAAAAGGCTCTTTTGGTGGTGGGCCTGGTAGGACCCAGCTCCCCTCATTTTCCCATCCCCAGTGCCTGGCACATAACCAGGCCCTAGGCAGGTGCCAGGGAGACAGCTGCGGCATTAACCCGTGTCGCAGCAGGGGCTCAGGGAGAGCCGGGTTTGCCTAATCAAGGCTTGGCTGTACAATATCCAAACATATACAGGACAGCTGCCCTCCCCATGAGAGGTGCCCACACCCCATGCTGCCACTCACAGAGACTGCCTGAATGCCAGGCCTCCCTCCAACCACCACCTGGCCTCCAATTATTGATGACCCCAAATGCAGTTACTAAATCTTCCGATGCACAGAGGTCAGCACCAGTCCTAATGTAGCATAATCACCTAAGGGCATTTCCTTGAGCCGTCTACCCTAGAGTTCCTCAAAGTCCTAAGACCAACTTGGATCCTGAGTTACTCCAAGGGGCAGGATACAGGCCTGGCAGGCTGTACTTCCCTGAGCTTGTGCCTCACCTCTGGTCTGGTGTAGCAAAGACAGGGCTGGAGACACTGACAAACTATATCCAGAGGGTGCCCTAGAACTATGAACTGTCACCACAGTAGCAGGGGTTGTGTATGAGGTTAACTCTCTGCCTATGGCTTTTTAACAAAGTTTATTTTATTATTTTTAGTTATGTGTATGTGTATCTATCTGTGTGGGGATAACTAACTGCAAAGGCTCACAGAGGCCAGATGGGTCCGATCCCCCTGGGGCTGGTTGTGAGCTGTTTGATATGGGTGCTGGGATTTGAACTCAGGTCCTCTAGAGGAGCAGTACATGCTCTTAACCACTGAGTCATCCCTCCAGCCTGCCACCATGGCCCTTTAAAAATTTTTATTATATTTTATTTGTTCTGGTATTTTATGTGCATGTATGTCTATGTATCACATGCATGCCTGATACATGAGGGCAAAAATGTCAGATACCCTGGAATTGGAGTTAATAGTTATAAAGTACCATGTAGTTACTAGGAACTCAACCCACCTCTGAAAGAGTAGCCAGTGCTCTTAACTGCTAAGCTACCTCTCCAGCCCCAGGCCATGACTTTCTTAAGATGTAGCATTGACACTGACCCTTACTTTCCTGCATGCTTGCCCACTGCTACAATGTCACCACTTGGCTGAAGGCCCAACCTTAGCTACAAAGTCTAATCAAGGCCATCTCTTCATGAAGATAGCCCTAGCCCAGTCCTTCTCACTTTCATGGATACTACCTTCCTCTAAAATCCCCTCCTTTCCCACTGCAAAAAGACAAATCCCCCACAGAACACACTGAGCACATCCTTCAATCTTCTAACCAGCAGCCAGAGAAATCTTTCTAGAAAAGTTCCTTCTAGGGAGCCCCTAAAGATTGCTCATTGTCCCTTACTCCTGACCTTGGACTACAGGGCCCAGAATGCCCGGAACCTTCTCATTGTGGGAGGGATGCAGAACATGGGGACAAGGGCCACAGGGACATTGGCATCTGCAGGAGAAAAGCAGATCTGTAAGCCTCAAGGACTGATGGGGTTGGGGAGCTATCAGCAGGTCCACGAAGACACAGATTGGTGGGAAGATTCAGATGAATTGCAGGCTCAAGAGACACAAAGGTCACGGGAAGAGGAAGATTCTACAGCCAACACATGGGCTATGTGGAAGACTACAGAGAGCTCACCTAGGTCTGGGGAGAAAGAGAGAGAGAGAGAGAGGAGAGAGAGAGAGAGGAGAGAGAGAGAGAGAGAGAGACAGAGAGAAAAAGACAGAGAGAGATAGAGAGAAAGAGAGAGACAGAGTGTAAGTGTGTGTGTGTGCGCGCACACATGAAGTGATGTACACATGCACATTTTTGAGCATTAACAGGGACATAAGGAGGGGCTGTGGAGTCTGTGAACAATGGCTGCAAGGGCTAACCTTAAGAATGGCTTTTCTAGCTTTGCAATGGCCACTCGAGAGATAACCTGGGGTTCCTGTTCAGTTTGGACTATAGCACAGAGCAATACTTTTTCCCAGAAGATGGCCTAACCAGGCAGCCATGTGGCCCTGGGCCTCTCTGCTTTGGAGAAAAACAGTAACTTGGTAACCTGGCTGAGCCTGAAGCTAGTTCTATCCTTAGACTCTGGGGATGGGGGTGGGGAGAAGTGAGGCCCACAGAACCCCTTGGCCAGGGCCTGCTGAGTTGTTGCTTCACTGAGGGGCTCCCACTGCAGCCCTTTCTTTCTCCTTCCTTGCCTGTGTGGAAGAGATCTGGTGTTTCCCTTGGGACCCCATGGGGCTCTGGGCCCCATCTGCACTTCTGTGCTGGCAAATGCAGAAGAATTAGCTCAGCAACTTCCTCCCCCTAATCCCCCACCCCCACTCTAAATACCTTGGAATCAAGAGAAAAGCCGAGTGGCCGTTTGCAGCCTAATTCTCTTCAGCTGTGTGTGCGTGCATGTATGCGTGCGTGTTCTCGGGAGCAGAGGCCTGTGAGGGAACCTTTTGAACCCCAAATGTTGGAGTTGGAGGGAGCACAAGGAACGTTAAGTCCAGCCTCCACTATGTCCAGATGACATAAACCAGATACAGGAGGAGGACAAGACCTGCCCAAGTACAGAGCACCAGGTGTTGGGCTCTCTGCCTCAGCATCCTCACCCCACAGTCCTTAGCCTCTGGGAGGTAAGGAAGTGTAGGCGCTATACCCAAAGACACCCGTGATCACAGAGCACCCAGGCTGGCCAGAGCCTTGGAAGGGACTTTGGTACAACCCTCAGGGCCATGAAGGCTGCCTTTTCCCCAAATTCTTTGATGTCTCAGATGGGCTCCATTCTCCCTCAGCCTGCCTTGCAGTCCCCACCTTCCTCCAACCAGTCTGCAATCTACCCAGTTTTCCCATGTCTCTCCAGAAACACCTATACGTCTTGTCTCTCAAGGGGACAACAACTAATACTTTCAGATCATGCACTATCCTTTCTGGTCTCCCTGAAAAGAATAGAGTGGCAGGGTTGCAGGGTAGAATACAGCAGGTATACTGAGCTTGACAGGCAGTTAATTGTTTGACAGCATCCCGTGAGCAGATAGGGGGTGGTGTGGGATACATAGGTCTTGTCCATTGAGCCTATGGCCCAAAGGATAAGGACAGGTTTTTTGGCCTAACTGACTTCAAAGATTGACCTATGGAGACCTTTTGCAAGCATGGTGAGGTGTATACCAGATGTCATCAAAAGGAAATTGATTAGGGACAGAACGGGGGTCCAGAATCTACAAAGTGACAACAGGCACTCTTGAATCTACTATTTGTTGGGTGTGTCTTGACTAAAGACACAATTAGAACTCAAACTTTAAGTATACCATCAAATAAACTCAATTTTCATGATTTAAAAAAAAAAAAACAAAAACAACAAACCTATTTTCAGCCAGGCAGGGCTGTTGTAGCATACAACCTTTAATCCCAGTACTCAAGAGGAAGAGGCAGGCAGACTTCTGTGAGTGTGAGTCCACCTTGATCTACAGAGCTAGCTCCAGGAAAGCCAAGGTTACATAAAGAAACACTGTCTTGGAAAACAAAACAAAAGAACAACAAGAACAGCAACAACAAACCAAAACCAAACAATCCATTATCAAGATAGAATTCCTATTAAGCTTCAGGACTCCTGGGAGGATGTTCACTCCTCTAAGTGACCTTGCTTCAGGTAGCTTCTGAGATCACTGACATATTTGAATAAAACAGACCCTTGAGAAACCACAGGTGAGGCCTGGAGGGTCAGCAAGGCACTTTGTAAGACACAGCTTCCCTAGGCAGCAGAGATCCACCCATTTGGTTTGGATTAAAAACATCCATAACAGCCAGGCGGTGGTGGCACATACTTTTAATTCCAGTAGTTGGAATAAGTCAGAGGCAGGAGGATCTCCAAGAGTTAAGAGGCCAGCCTGGTCTACAGAGCAAGTTCCAGGACAGCCAAGGCTACACAGAGAGATCCTGTCTAGAAAAATCAAAACCAACCAATCAACCAAACAAAAAGAACATTCATAACATTTTGAAAATGTGCCTACATTTCTTACTGGGAGCTGTGTTTTGGTGAAACATGTGGGTGTTCTCTAAAGAATTGGGGGTTCTACTCCCCTTACCTTCACTGCAAGAAATAGACCTGCAGGAACAGGATCCAAGGAAACTGCCTGGCCTTCTAGGCCAGAGGAGGCAAACAAAGGCTTAGGCCTCACAGCTAAGTTGGGAAGGTACTTAGGGTAAGAAAGAGCAGGGTTTCAGATCAGAGCCCCATGGTCCCCTCACACTCTCCTGGTGCTTGGCTTAGGAGCTCCATGGGGCCAGAAGCAGCATCTTTGACAGATGGGAAACAAGACATAGAGGGTTCTGAAAGTAGGGGGCCCCTGATGTCGGCCAAGGGGAGCAGATAACCATGTTTACCACTTGGGTCCACTATTAGAGGTCACTTGGAAGGTTGACAGTGTCAGGAAGCAGGAAGAAGGTGGCTGGCCACCTATCCTGGGGAGACAGGGAGGTGGAAGGAGCCATTTGTGACAAAAGTTGCCAGGCTTCACTTCCTAGGTGTAAATTCAAAGCTAATATGATGAATTTAAAGATTGTGGCAGGTCCTTGAGGGATGGCATTAGTTGCACATCTGCTCTGGGATAGGCAGAAAAGAAAACCACTCATCAGGTATGAGGGTAGAATTAGTCCTTTGAATCAAATGCAGCATGTTCCAGATGGGCCCAAAGGGGACTAAGAAAGCAGATGTGTGGCCTAGTAGGAGGTGGGGGCACCAAGCTTGAAGTAGCTTCTGAGGGTAAAAAGGAACTGTCTGTCACTGGAAGATGACACCATTTTCTCTTTTCCCCAGGTAAATAACAACAGGAAAAAAAAAAAAAAAAAAAGAAAAGAAAGAAAAAGAGAAAAGAGAAAAGAAAAAAAAATAAAAGCAAAATCTACCCCCCCCCCCAACCCCCATGCGCACACACTCAGTCATCTTTGGCAAGAGAGATTCCTGGCTGTTTTTGTAGACGTATATTTTCAGCAAAAGCAGTTAAGATGTATGGCCTCCTTGCGTGCTTTAGATGACCACACCCTGGCCTGCTCACAGGACTGGCTCTCCCTCCCCTTCCCCCAAATCCCGTTTGAAGTCAATTCTGGGTTGGGGTGGTTTGGGGAGTATACCAGACTTCCACATGCTAAAACTACAGTTTGCACAGGAAGTCCGCATTGCCCCAAGGCTTGCTTATGAATCCTGGGCAAGTGGAATGTCCCCCAAATCTGGCAGTTTGGCTTTTGTTTGTCAGGTTTCTCCAGGCTTTAAGGTTAATGCCTGACATGTGGGTGGTGCATAGAGCATGCTAGCCAAATAAATGCATAAATAAGCAGACAGAGTGGAAATGATCCTGGACACTCCAGTGACAGGAGAATCTGGAGGTTGGACAGAGTGGCTGAGGTCTATCTAATCTCAGGACTATCATTACCTAGCTTTGTAACATGGGCAGACCCAGGGCCCCCTCCTTTTTCATAAGTAGGATAGTTACAAGACTTTCCTCACTTGGTGATAACAAAAAATAACAAACACGGTGGCCTCAGTAGGGTTCCATTGGACAGTCCAGAGGGTGGATTGCTTTTTTGCATCCTAAGGTCAGGCCAGGGCGAGAGGAAACCTTATCTTAGGCCATGAAACCTTTCAGGTACATTTGGATTTGCCCTGCACTGCATTGTGGTTGGTTCCACACTTACTCGGAGACATGAGGCCCAGGCTCAGCCAGGAAGGGATGAGGGAGGTAGGTAACTACACTCCTTAGACCTGACGGGAGATGGACCGAGCAGGATAAGTCGTACAGGCCTGGACAAGCTCACCCAATCCAAGTCCTGGAGACATCACACTGTTTCTTCTTGGCCAATAAAAACGGTCAGCACGGAGCTGTCTGTGTCCAGCCTATCATGAGGAAGATTTCCCCACTTATTATTCAGCATCTGTCCAATCAACTGTGCCGTAGCTGCCACGTCACCAAGGTCTTGGTAGTGGCCTAGCCACAGTCGCTGGGCAGAACAGTTGCCTCAGCACGTCTGCGCAGCTTTCCTTGCGGTGCCTCTCCGCGTGGTCTGTGATGGTGCATTTTGGTCCAGTCAGGCCGGGTGTGGTCGGCCTCATTTTGGATTACTTCGGTGTGCTTCTCCTTGGAGTGGTTACGGTCCAGTTCACCTTAGTGTGCTTTTCTCAGCATGGTCCTTCCCAGCGTGGCTCATCTCAGCGTGCTCGATCGTCCTCTGCATGGTTTTTCACGGTGAGGTCATATCAGCCAGCCATCAGCCTCAGCATATTTGTCCACAATTCTTTTGGATCTACCTCTGCTCAGATCATTTGAGCGCGGTGCACCTCAGTCCTGACCAGCCATCTTCTGTGTGCTTTGCTCAACGCGATCCTCCTCAATGTTTCTCCTGAGCATAGACCTCCACAGTGAGGTCTTGTTTCGGCATGGTGGTCCTCGCTATGGTTCGGTCTGCCTCAGCAATCGGGTCACTTACGTGTGGATCATTTCAGCACGGATCACTCCAGCGCAATCGGCTGTCTTGGTGCACTCCACTTGGCTTCTCAGCATTCTTTAGCCAGCCCGGTCCTCTCGGTTTGTTTTCTTCAACCCACTTCTTTTCCCTCAGCGTGATTCTACGTGGAGAGCTTTTCTGCTCAGCTTGGTTCTCAGCGCTTCTTTTCCTCCGCATGGTTCTCCTTGGTATGGTTTTCTCTCGGTGTGGTTTTCTTCTCTGAGCAGTTTCCTCAGCATGGCACAAGTCGCAGGTCCGCGTGGCCGACCACGCTGATGATAGCCTCCACGCAGCAAGCATGCATGGCCAGCAGCAGAGGTGATTCCATGCCGCGCTTTCGTGGCTGGGGCTCCATCTTCGTTTTGCCGCGATGGCTCTGTATTTGTATCGCGGCCGCGGCTCAGTCCCGGTTTCACGGCCGCAGCTCGGTTCGCGTTTTTGTGGCCCCATCTCCAGCCACGGCTCCATCTTCGCAGCCCAGGCTCACAGAGGCAGGGGTGGTCTTGAGGCCCTTTGAGCCCCGAGGTTGGTCCCTAGGTTGAGTTCCAAGGTGAGTGGCCTAGGACACCGGCTCAGGCCATAAGGGTCTAAGCCCCGGACTGAGTCGGAAATCACTCGAGCCGGACCGAATCGGTCTGGAGGCACCTGAGCTTTGCAGCCGGGTGTGGCCAGCACCAAGGTCTGAAGTAGAGTACGGTTTGCTATGTGGTGGCTATTTTAATGCTGAGAGTGAGGGGCTCCATTTGGAATGTTCACGCATGTTGGGGGAAGGGTAACGCGGAACTGAGTCTGGGGAAGGCTGCTTATTCAGAGTTTTGAACCGAGTTGAGATCTGACTCTTGGATCCGAGTTGGGTGTGTATGTGTGGATCTACAATGGTTCCAAGACCAGAGTAGAGTCACGATTGGAGTCGGGTAAGGATTCGGGTCTGGAGCCGAGTCAGAATTCAGGTGTGTAGTACAGCGTGGTTCAGGATTGGGATCTTGGGATGGAGGCCGCAGCGGCTGCAGTGGGTTCTCAACCTTCCTACTGCTGTGGCCCTTTAATACAGTTATTTATGTTGTGGTGACCTCCAACCATAACATTAATTTCATTGCCACTTCATAACTGCAATTTTGCTACTGTTGTAAGTCATAATGTAAATATCTGTGTTTCCCGATGGTCTTTGGTGGTCCCTATGAAAGGGTGTTCAAGCCCAAAGGGGTCGTGACCCACACGTTGAGACCTGCAGGGTCAGAATTAGGTCCGAATTGGCAAATAGCAGAACTGGGAGTTACCTCCAGATTTTCAGATGGAATTTGATTCCTTCCTGTGGTTTTGAGTTGAGATCCAAGAAACTCAGGTCCCTGTTGGGAACCAGACTGAGGGTTTCTAGTTATATTCAGGACCCGACTGGGGAGTACAGTAGGAATTAAAGTTGGTTGTGAGTGTGAGCACAATGTGGTCTGAATTAGGGATCAGAACTGAAGTATAAAGAGTCTGGTTTTTAATAAATGGGGATCACATTTTGAGAAATGAGGTATAAAAATCTTTGTCTTATGTGGGTCAGAGTTGATTTAAAGGACCCAAGACCAGGGCTCAAATCTTAGCCCTCCATTTTGTTCTTACTGGTCACATTCCCCTTTCTGTAAAATGGGGATGAGTGCTTTCCGCTGGAACCTTTCTGGGTATAAAAGGGAATAAGCAATTCGTTGAGGTAAAAATAGTCTTATCATGTATGATTAAAAAGTATAAAAGATTTCTCAGTAGTAATAGGCACAAATGATATGTATTTAACAACCAGTAACTACCAAAAAGGAACCTTTTCTGTTCAGTTCTCTAGTGCTTGACCCCACCCAGCCATGGGCCTAATACACAGCCATCCTCAGGCAATACTTGAAGGAAAGCAGGCAGGCAGGATTAACCAGATTTCTGTGGTGTCTCAAATGATCCATTTCTGCACCTGTTTTCCACATACCCACTAGGAGAAAAATATACAGGGTTGTATTTCTTGATTACGGTTCTATTTTAACATGTTACCAAACATACTGAAGAAAAAAGTGGGTCTGTTTTGGGATTTATGCTCTAGTTAGAATCATCTTTTAAAATGGCGAATCAGAGCATGTCTAAATTCAAATAAGGACAGCACAAATAAAGAAAATTATGAGGCACTTCTCTGGTAAACATAGATATCTGAAGGTCCATGTACAGTATTAACTAACTGAATCCAATAGAAGTTTAAACATCAGTTCTTAAACAAGTGGGATTTCTCCTTGGAATGCAAAGATGATCCAGTATCAGAAACTCTATCTGTGTAATTCACAGTATTAAGAGACTGCAGGAGAAAAACCATATGGTTTTCTTAATAGAGGCAGAAAATTTATATGAAGTTTGACGCCTATGTATGCATTTGAGGGGGCTGGAAGGACATCACTTAGGAAGCCAAGAACTAGAAGAGAACTTTCCTAACTTGATACAGTGTATACCCAAATTTAGCTTTTCAGTAAACTTAAGGGAGAAACTGTATTATTCCTAGTAAGATAAGGAACAGGCTAAGGGATTGTCCTAGCCACCTCCTAATATAAGGAGGAAAAACAAACAAACAAATAAACAAACAAAAAACAGAGATATGAGGCTCCTGTGGCAGGAAGAATGAGACTAATTCCTCAGAGATAATAGTATTATTTGTACTGGGGTTTGCAAACATCTTGAGGTTACAACCTTGGTGCCCTTAAAATTATTAATCCCCCCTCCCCAAATTTATTTAAGGTTTATATTTATTGGCAGTTACAGTCTTTGACTTTAAAATGATGTGCTTAAATAGAGCTGAATAAGCATATATTCCAGTGAGGTCAATCTTTGGAAAACTCTGACTTGGTGAGAGTCAAAATAGAGAAGGCAGATGAGGTCTGAGTACTATGGACATACTTTTTCCTCAGACCTTCTGTGACCTTTGCTGAGAGGGTCTGAATAGGCTTCTTGGGAATCTTTGGACTTTTGTTGGAAAACTGCTGAGCTACCTGAAAGATACAAGGTTTTTCAGCTAAAGAAATATTTGGGTATATGCAGTATACTCAAACAAACAAAAACAACAAATAAAAAAACCCCACATTTCTTTATAACAATAATGATTTAAAAGATATAAGAAGTGCACTCAGATACAAATTAGAATGGCAACAAGATTGTCTGGTCTAAACATTCTTTTTAAAAAGATGATGTTTATGGGAAAACTGTAAATTCCCACTGGAGATACAGGAAGGTATTCGGACTGCAGAGACACCCGTTTTCTGGGATGGGAAAATTTAGCATTAGAAACCTCAGGATTTCGAAGATCTATAAATTTAGTTAGATTGCACTCAGACTGCTAGTTGGAGGGTTTAACATCTCTTCCTCAAAAATGTATGTGGAAGAAAAAATGTACAAATGCCAAGTGAACTTTGAAAAACATTCCACAGCCAGAAGGGTGGAGTGACAGAGACCCAGAACAGAGCTCAGAGAGCTTGGCCCTGAATCTGGGGAAGGTGACGTGTGATCAAAGTGGCACCACATATCAGTGGAGCCTACTTGGAAGATGTTACAAAACAAGTAAAAACAGAAACATCCTGTGAACTTCTGAGTCCTTCGAAAAAGGGAGCTCCAAATTGTCAAGTAAAAGGTCGTTGATATTTATTTAGTAAGAAGAACTATGGAGAATATTTTCTATGGAGTAGCGTGGAAGTCTTAAGCAGGACAAATTTATGAACCTGAATAAATGATGCAAATTAAGGATTTCTATGAAACAAATCCACCATGCCCAGTGCGACTATTTCCATAATTGAAAGACAGGATTTGCCTTTTTATCTCTTCACATGCATAACTCTACCCGTGACAAATTACAAAATAATTGAAACACTAAAACCAGGGAACAGCAGCTAAGATGATGAGAAAGCAAATCAGAGGAAGGTAAGGTAGGACAAGAAACTGGCAGGAGGGTTACCAGTGAAGATAGGCCCAAACTTAAGTCACCGGAGAAATGCAAATCAAGGTGACATTTATTTTTCTTCTGAGAAGCCTTAGAAAGTAGGATAATGCCAGGTGTTGGTAGAAGGTAGGGAGCAAGCCTCCCCGCCTGCCGCAGGTGAGAAGGGAGACCGACACAGACACTCTGGAAAGCTGGCCAGCATTTTTTCCTCAAATAAAATATTTTATACCTGCGGCGCAACAGTTTCCCTCCTGAGTAAACATGCTGGAGCAGTTCTCCCCCAGAACAAGGAGAGGCTGTGTGTGCCTGCTCAGCGCAGCATGGCCTGGGGGCGGTGGGGCGGTGGGCATTTGGCTCTGGTTGCCGTGGTTAGAAGCAGGGGACTAGATGTACACTTCACAAGATGGAGACGCGTAGAAACGGTGCTGAGTGACACAGGCAGCAAACAGAAGGAGGGTCTCGGTCCCTGCCTCTGTGTTTACCTTATACACACCTCCCAGAACTGCGCTAACAGGGCACACCGTCCATACGTACAATAATAGAAATAAGTTACTCCAGAGCAACTAAGCGGAACGGAGTAGGGGGTTACAGGATGGAGATAGGATGCAGAAGCACAGAAGGAGCAGAGTGGTATTCAAACAGACCCTTCAACAGTAACCGTTTTATGGGCTGAAGGCTGCGATTTACTCTGTGTGCTATGCACCAGGACCCAAGAGCCAAGTATGAAGGAGTGAATGTGCACCCATCCCTCGCCTGCCAGCTACCCTCTGTAGACTCCTATTTCTAGGAACATCAGCCTTTTACAAGGCTGGCTTGCCCTGTACTCTGACCATTTCTTCCTCTCTTGCTGAGCTGGGGCTTCAGCAGCATTCTTTGTGTGTTTATGTGATTTATGCATTTGTGTACATATGTTCTAGGTGCATGCATGGGTGGAGTCCAGAGGTTGACATGGATGTCTTCCTCTATCACATTCCTCTTTCTTTTTTTAAGACATGAGCTCTCAGTGAACCTGGAGCTCACCATTTTGTCTTGACTGGCTGGCCAGTGAGCCAGCCCCCTGGGATCTTAGTGTCTGTAATCTAGAATCCCAGTCATGTGCCGCCATACCTGGATTTTATGTGTGTGCTGGTCATCTGAACTCGGGTTCTCATGATTTCCAGCAATCATGATTCCCAAGAAGTACTGTAACCATTGAGCTACCCAGCTCAATACCAACATTCTTTTATTTTCTTATAGCAGAGAAGTATTCCTCCTACTTCAGGGTCTTAAGGTTAGCCACTCTGCCTGGCTTATAGTTTTCTCTAATTCTCCTATCTCACTGGAAATGCCTTTTCTGACCTGCCATATCAATTAGTCTCCTCAGCTAATTACTACCTCAGTCTCTGAAACATGGGCTACACTGTGGTATTCTTGTTCCTTAGGTGTGTCCACTTAAGTTAGCTGCCTGTCTCCTCCTCTAGAAGGGAGGTCCTGTGTGAGCATGCGTGTCTTCTCTGTAGGGTTAGCACTCTGCAGGTGTGTCACTTGTTTCTGGTGAGTGGCTTCCTTGATTTGTTGAATGAAAGGAGAGAGGAGTCCAGGAAAGTATTCTTCCTCTTTCAGAATTCAGTGAGAAAGTAGGTGGTGAGGGTTTCTAACTGCCACCTTGGTGTTCTTTGGTGAAAGATGGAGGGTGGGGGAGGGAGAGGAGTGCTTTGTGTTGTAGTATGTTTAGCAGTCTAAATGGCATTTACCTAGTCAAAGTAATCCCCTCACAGTTGTGATAACAAAACCTGCCTCCCAAGGTTACCACATAGCCCTTGGGATTGGGTTGAGGGCACTTCCTTGGAGGCCTGCTTTAGACTACTTCCAAGGAGCTGGAAAGCCTTTCTGCTTTAAACACAGGGTCCGACCCTGGCCTTTATCCTGCCATTCACTAAATCCATGCCCTTATAAACTCTATGAGGAAGACCCTGGCCTATGCCTATATAATAGAAGCACCCCATCTCTGCTCATTGGTATAAATAAATTTTGGCAGGTAATCCTGTCCTCACAATACATGGGATTCCATTAAAATCTTTACAACAATCTTAAAACAAAACAAAACCCTACTTATAGTTATGTCTATAAGTGTCTTGTCTGCATGTGTGCATGTATACCATGCATGTGCCTGGTATCCATGGAGGACAGAAGAAAGTATCACATCCCTGGAAACTGGAGTTTCAGAAGGTTGTAAGCTGCCATATGGGTGTTGAGAAACAAACTTAGAGCAGCAAGCCTTCTTAGCCACTGAGATATCTCTAACCCCAATTACAACAGTCTTTTAGCTGCAGTTCCTAAGTTGTGAATAGCATTGGCACCTGTAGCCTTACAAGCTTGGAGATGGCCTAGAAAGAGGCTGGGTTGGGTCTTCTCACCACTACCAGTTAGTATAGACTAGTAAGTGGCTCTTGTGAACAATGGATCCAGAAGTTTGCAGTGCACTTAGGAAGAGAAGAGGGTTTGCCTCAGAGAAGGCTGGTTGGGAGAGTAAGTGGGGGGGGGGCTCTAATACTGGGTTTCCTTTCCCTGTGCTTGCCTCTGATATCAGCCTTTGCCATGATCCTCTACGCTGCCTGGCCCCAGAAAGTCTGGGTCAGTGGCCAGAGTCCAGACTCCCAGGGTCCTGATCAGAGTCCTCAGGAAGGCCTGAGAGATTAGAGCACAGAACTCTCCTGGCCTCTCCCACAGGGAACTGAAAGCTTCCCTGAGTCTTTCCTAGGGACTGAGACCCTTGTTTGCAATTTAAATGTGGCCTCCTTTATGGAAGAATCCAGCTCCTTGAAGAGCCTTGAGCTCACCCTCCCTAGCAGTTGTAGCCTTAGCCAGGGGAAGAAACTGATCTAATTGGCCTTTCTCCTAATAATGCTAATTGTGGCAATTAGGCTCTGAGAATACAGAAGGGGCAGGGCCAGGCCCACTAGTTTGCCCTTAGCTCAAATCCAGGCCCACTACTCAGGTTGTTGTCCAGGTTGACTAAGCCCTGTGAAGGTTCTGCATGAGCCAAGGTTCAGCAGAGGATGGTTGAGGCCTGCTGGCTTCCAGGGGCAGTTACAGTAGATATGTATTTGAGCTAGTATTCAATCTAGTATCCATACAGGTGACTCTGGGCTTTGCCCTGTGATCCTCCCAGAAGAGGGTCTATTGGAGCAAAAGATGGTTTGGTTTGAATTAATCAACAGACCAATATCCACCCTCTCCTTCCTCTCTCTCTGTCTCTCTCTGTCTCTCTCTCTCTCTCACACACACAGAGAGAGAGAGAGAGAGAGAGAGAGAGAGAGAGAGAGAGAGAATATAAGAGCAACAGTAAGCAGGGGAGGGAGAAGAAGAGTGAGCAGGGAGCAAGGTGGGGGGGGGGAGAGGAGTGAGCAGGGAGGGTGGAAGAAGAGTGAGCAGGGAGGGGGGGAGAAGAGTGAGCAGGGGACCAGGGATGAGGGCTTATCTGGCCTGGCAGGAAGTTAGGTTTTGAAGCATATGGCTTTATGGATTAAGAAACCATTCCTCAGTATGGTCAATTAGAAGATCTAATCCCCTCAATCTCCTAACATATACCAAAGGATCAATGTTTCTTCACTCTGCAGAGTCTTGCTTACAAAGCACTCTGGGTCCTGTTCTTGCTGGGAGCTGGGAATCCCAGCTGATGGAAGGGAACACAGCACAGGCATTGGCAGCCTGAATGCTTATTCTAAAGTTACGCCATAGTTGACTTTGAATCAGTGTATAGTGTCTGCACGGTACAGAGCCTTTCCAGGAAGTGAATTTTGTGTGGGAGGCAGGGAAGTGATTATTGCTTCATTTTATAGACTCAGCCATTCCACACATAGTTGTTGAAAGAGTCAGGTCATGCCTGTCCTATGGTGCTTGCATGTTGTTATACACTGAAGGGAATATTCTTTGAGAGCTGGAGATACAGAGAAAGGACTATTAGGAACTGGCCAGAACCCATCTGGGATCCTAGTGAGGCACCAACACCAGGAAGGCACTGTGAGGAGGGAACAAAGAGAGAAAGAAGGTAGCTTTCTATAAACCTGGGTACAGAGCTGCAGGCCTTGCTTCCTGTGAGGATCTTGGGTTTGTTCTGAGACCACTGAGAGCTGCTAAGGGTCTAAGTTCCCATTCCATTTGGATCCCATTCCACTCAGGGAACGAAGTGGAATCCACATTTTAAAAGGCCCTTTCTTGCTGGGTGGGGAATGAACAGGAGGGGAATGGAGGTTATCAGAAGGTGTTGTAGCCTATCCGGGCAGTGACAGTACAAAAGAAGGGAATGGGTAAAGGGGGTGAGCAGTCTGGCTTGGTAATGGACTAGTTGGGTCAGCTAGGAGAGAAGGTGTTGAAAATGATTCCAGGGTTTCAGGCTTATGCTACTAGAAGAACTTTTGTTGGAGGAGAGACATGAATTGGGGGAGTGGAGTATGAAGTGATAGATATGGTGGTTCCAGCCATTGGAAAACTAGTTTTAGTCAGGCCAGGAGCTCCTGGTGCCGAGGGGATGGGCCAGCAGAGTGAAAGCAGGGCAGCAATACTTAGTGGGCAGTGAAACTGGGCTCAGAGCCAGTAGGGTAGCATGGGATGGACAGAAAAGAGGAACCCATTCTTGCAGAGGTTACATGGAGTCAATGTTCTAGTCTTATGAGAGTTGGCAGTGGACAGCAGCTAGCCTGGAATGTGCCTCCTGCCAGGGTGACTACGACACCTGTCTTGCTCTGACTAGAGAGAAGCCCTTATTGCTCAGTGGTTCTGTTTTCTCTCTGTGTTCCTAGAATCAAGAGTAGCAAATGAACATTTCTCCACAGAATGTGCAGGGAGGGTCACCTCCCTCAGGAGGCCTCGTCCTTGCTAAGGTATTTCATAATCTTGGAACGAGGGAAAATCCTTCTACCCATTTTAATGCAAAGCCGGGCAAGCTTTAAAAAAAAAATGGCCTTGGATAGGCTGAGATGAAAAGCAAAGGGGCTGCCAAGCACTAGAGACTGGGGGAGGGGTGTGCAGTAGGCAGGGAGATTTTTGGGAGGCTCCAAAGTTAGCAGTTTCTGAGCTTTACTGCTCAGACCTAGAGGCCCAAACCAAACAGAGCAGGTCCAGGGTTCAAGGTGCAAGGGGGCAACAGCCCTTTGGTGGAAGATGTCTCTTTCTTGTCATTCTTCCTGATTAGCTGTTCAAACAGCCTTCACAGATTCTTCAAAAAATGGTTAACTGTGGATCCTCTCTATCTTCTACTTGCTAATTTTTAAACACAGCTGAGCCCCAAATGCCCCTCCTGGAGACTCAGAGGCCAGAGGCCAGCACAAACTCTACACCAGGTCAGCCCAGCCTTTACCTCATGTGTCTAGGAATGATGTACATTAAGCTGTGAGAGCTCCTTCACTCAGGTGCCAGATCAAGGCTTCTTCCTCTGCCCTTTGCCCAGGTTTTAGTGGGGTTTGCTAATACCACTTAATTCCCAAATGAACCTTTCAGGTCAGCATAAAAGAGCTGAGACTGTATGGCAAAACCTGGATGGGAAAAATGGCTCAGACTGTTAAAAACAAGTTCCCAACAGTGGGAGGGAAGCACTCCCTCCTTAAGGCCTGAGGTCAGGGTTCCCATTAATCCTTCTGCCAAGGTATATGTACCCAAAGGTTCTAGGGTCACACGCTATCCTTAACCACTCAGGAATTCTGAGAAATGGCATTTCACACCTACATGTACTGACACAACTGTACACAACCAAGTGAACACACATTCATCCTATTCCCAGCCAGGGCTCAAGACTGAGTCTCAGTCCCCTGCTTCACCCTCTCTTAGCCTGTGTGCCATCTACCTTGTAATAGATGCTGAGACCTACTTAGATCGATGGCTGTGCCTGACGTCCAAGGACTCCGCCTTCTGGTGTCACCAACTCACCCTAGCTCTCTGAGATGCCAGCTTTTCTAAGGGAGGCAGGTAGCCCTCTCAGCCAGCCATATGTCCCATGCCAGACAGCCATTCCGGCAGCTCCAGTGCTCCTTAACTACCTTTAGACATTGTGGACTTCAAGATCTATGGATGGGATTTAGTACTTTCAAAAACACTGCAAGAAAGGGGATAGCAAGAAGAAACTCAGCAACATAGAAGGACTTGTCTGGGGCCACTGGGTGCCTGATGAGTTCTGCCTCTGGGACTAAGTACTCCATGTCTGTAGCAGAGCCATCTCCTGTCTTCACCTTGGCAGAGAGTACTCTTGGATTCATGCTTCCATAGAAGCAGTCTGGGTAGGGGTAGAGAGACAGCTCCTGTTTTCCTAGCCGTCTTCTTGGGTAGTCACAGCTGTCACTGTTGAGAAAGGCAGTCCAGGTTTGGAGCAGTTGGAGTCCATCCCTGAAAATAGGCTGGATATAGAGGTGTGGGTGCTTATAAATACCAACTTAGGTATGTGGAAGGGTCACAGGCCACCAGGATAAGGGACCACTTCCCCTTTGTGCCTGGTAGGCTGCTTTATTACCAAATGTCCTGCCACTAGCTTGGTATAAACAAATGGGCCTGATCCAAATGCAAAGGACAGATGCCTGTAGCAGCCACTCCTGCCCTGCCCTTCCTCAGTGGGCCACATATCTCCTCTTGATTCTGTTTCTAAAACCACCTAAATGTCAAGAATCCAGAAAATAGCTGTTGCAACAAATGTTTATGTTCTTCTTGATATGTCATCCATTCTGTTCTTCTCATAGAGGCCTAAATGCTGAGACACTGGGCAGAGGGCAAGGAAAGGTACTGCCCGGATCTCTCCAGAGGCTGCCAAGAGACCAGGCTGTAGTTGAAGTCTTCAGGGCCAACAGTCCTACATGATGGTCTCCTCCTCATTCCCTTCTTCCTATGAGTGGGCTTCTTCGCATGGGCACTTCTTCCCAAAGCCACTCGAAAGGCCTTAAGTTCTAGAGGATAACCTGAGGGTGGCACTGAGTTGCAAGGTGCTGATGAGAGATTATTGCAGAGCTGGTAGAACCCCCCTCTTCAGGGCTGACTTCAAAGCTGCTGCTAGGCTTAGCCTGCTGCATCAAAGTCGGCCAGTTAAACAGTTTGCACATAAAAGGGAGAGTGGAGGGCTTAAAAGCCTTCCTGGGAAGGCAGACAGGCAGGCATTCCACCCTCTTCTCAGGCACCAGAGGAGGAAGAGCCACCAGAGGAGGAAGTAACTGCCTCTCAAAGACACAGAAATCACCTTACACCCCAGTTTAGGGTTTGAAGACTACAGCCTTAGGCATAAGTGAGGCACCTGCGTGGAGAGACCTTCCTTATGCATTCAACTCCTTGCTTTATATCTGACCTTGGAGTTTGCTTCCCTGCCTCCAGCACCTACTTTTTGGGGGGCAGGCTATCTGGCTGCTGGGAATGAGGAGGTATTATGGTACGACAGCCCTGAGGTAACTCAGAGTCAGGGTGCACAGATTGGATTCTAGCTTTTAGTCTAAACAATGACTTTATACAGTGCCTTTCTCCCAGTCCTAGCAGCCTTGAGTGAATAAATGCATTTAGAGGAGTCCCTCCTTCAGCCTCCCCCAGAACGCTCTGGAAAGACCCAGAAGAATCTGCCTTGCTCTCTGTCTCCTTACTCCTGCCTTCCTCTCTGCCCCTGTTGGGTCCCTTGCCTGACTCCAGTATACTGTGGTGCCAGAAGCACCAACTTCTCAAGCAGAGCCTACCCAAGCATGTGCCTTGCAGAGTGCAGAGGGGTGCCAACCCTGCCTGTCTTAGTCAGGGTTTCTATTCCTGCACAAACATCATGACCAAGAAGCAAGTTGGGGAGGAAAGGGTTTATTGAGCTTATACTTCCATGTTGCTGTTCATCACCAGAGGAAGTCAGGACTGGAACTCAAGCAGGCCAGGGATCAGGAGCTGATGCAGAGGCCATGGAGGGATGTTCCTTACTGGCTTGCTTGCTTCTCCTGGCTTGCTCAGCTGGCTTTCTTATAGAGCCCAAGACTACCAGCCCACAGATGGTACCACTCACTAGGGGCCCTCCCCCCTTGATCACTAATTGAGAAAATGCCTTACCACTGGATCTCATGAAGGCATTTTCTCAACTGAAACTCCTTCCTCTGTGATAACTCCAGCTTGTGTCAAGTTGACACAAAACCAGCCAGTATAATTGACCCTTTGTCAACCTAACACACAAATTAAGCCTCAACCCTTACTTTCTTATTTATCCCCAAGTTCTAAATAACTTTAAAAGTCCCACTGTCTTTGCAAATTCTTACTATTAAAAATTCAATCCCTTTAAAGATATCCAGTCTCTTAGAATTCAAAGTCTTTTTACCATCAAAAATCTCTTAACTGTGGGCTCCACTAAAATACCTTCTTCCTTCAGGAGGGAAAATATATCAGGGCAGTCACAATCAAAAGCAAAACCAAACTCCAACCATCCAATGTCTGGGATCCACTCACGATCTTCTGGATTCCTCCAAGGGCTTGAGTCATTTCTCCAGCTCTGCCCTTTGTAGCACACACCTTGTCTTCTAGGCTCCAGATGCCTGTACTCCACTGCTGCTGCTGTTCTTGGTGGTCATCTCATGGTACTGGCATCTCCAAAACACTGCTGTCTTCTGCTGCAACTAGACTCGACCATAGTGCTCATAGGCTCTCTTCATGGTACTAAGCCTCACCTCCTTTGCATGACCCCTTCAGTCCTGGGCCAGCAATTGCACCTGAGGCTGCACCTTTACTAATGGCCTTCTACAGCCTCTCACAGTGCCCAGGCCTCAGCTGCTCTTCATGACTCCTTCATGCCTTCAAAACCAGTACCACCTGGGTGACTCTTACACATTACCAAGTCCAGCCACAGCACAAGGTACAACCCTGGCCATCTCTGGAATGCAGCCTCTGTGCTCTCAGAAAACACTTCTCAGAAGATTTCACCTCAATGATGCTGATCTCTTCCCAATCACCACCAATTTCCCAACTCCAGCTAACCAGCATCAATAGTCCCAGTAATGCAATAGTTTTGCTTTAGTAGTTCTGGTATCTTGTTAACCACAGCTAACTTCTTCAGCCCCAGCTAACCAAAACCACAGAATCTTATACTAGCAATGGCCCTGACAAGAGTCTTTAATCTTCCCTCTGAAATTTAACAAGCCAGGCCTCCATCTTCTGCACTGTTCTCAACATTATCTTCCTACACAACATCCCACAGAGCAGCCCAAAGTTCCGAAGTCCTTCCACAGTCCTCCCCAAAACATGGTCAGGTTGTCACAGGAATTCCCCACTCCTGGTATCAATTTGTCTTAGTCAGAGTTTCTATTCCTGCACAAACATCATGACCAAGAAGCAAGTTGGGGAGGAAAGGGTTTATTGAGCTTATACTTCCATGTTGCTGTTCATCACCAGAGGAAGTCAGGACTGGAATCAAGCAGGTCAGGGATCAGGAGCTGATGCAGAGGCCATGGAGGGATGTTCCTTACTGGCTTGCTTGCTTCTCCTGGCTTGCTCAGCTGGCTTTCTTATAGAGCCCAAGACTACCAGCCCACAGATGGTACCACTCACTAGGGGCCCTCCCCCATTGATCACTAATTGAGAAAATGCCTTACTACTGGATCTCATGGAGGCATTTTCTCAACTAAAACTCCTTTCTCTGTGATAACTCCAGCTTGTGTCAAGTTGACACAAAACCAGCCAGTACACTGCCCTCATTTGGGAGACATCAAAGGGAAACTGGAAGCATTCCTAGCTGACCCCCAGTGAGTGGGAGAAAAGCAGCAGCTTGGCTCAGCTGGCTGGGCTGGGGATTTTCCATCCTATCAATGATATCCACATGATACCCCCACTCTGACTTTTTGAGGAACCAGGAACCCTGAGGAACCAGTGTTTGATTTTCAGCCTGTTGGTGCCATGAAGGGCTAGACTCATTGGCTTTGGGGCATGGCCAGCCACTCGAGGAGCTCTCTATCCTCAGTTTCCTCATGACATGCTGACTACTGATTATAAATCTTAGCATTTCTCACCCTAGCAGAACACTACCTTGAGGTCCTCTGAGATCTGGCTAGCCAGGGGAGATCACTGTTTGTGTGGGGACCCAAGAAAAGTAGAGAGAAGATGCCTGCCTTTACTCTATCAGCTGTTGACCCCTCCTTCCCCAGGCCTTTTGTGGAGTGCATACTCCAGCCTAAGTAGCAGCCCAGCACAGCCTAGCACAGCCCAGCACAGCCCAGGCTATCCTAGACTGTTCTAAGTCCTCAAGAAAAGTACAGTGTGGCCTGGGGATTCGGTACCTCCCAAGCTGAGGGGGCAGGAAACCCAGAGATAGATGTCAAATTATGCTAAACCAGGGCACCCCCCTTGACTCACATGGCAGCTTCTGGCTCTCAGATCTCCATGCACAATTTGTAGGCTAAATACTCTACACTACTCAGGGTATGTAGTCCTGTACTTCAAGAATTAGACTGTCAGGTTTTCCTCTGAGTCACAGCAACCTTAAGCCTGGCCTTTTTTCCTTTTTTCCTTTTATTTACTAGGATGAAGTACCAGGTATACTCTGGAGACCAGGTGTCCATGAGACCCTTATGGACCTAGTCTGGGCTATCTCTGCCTCTAGCTGGTCACTAGGTATACACACTTAAGGCCTCTGTCCAGAGGGTATTGCATCTCAGAGTCCCCTTTTGTATTATTTGGGGATGTGCAGGGGCTGCTTGACAGTGGTTGGGGTACAGGCTTATAGTTGGCAATTACTGGTCCTGGGCTAAAAATGAGGCCTATGATGTAGGAGTTTTTAGCCTACTGCTTGCTATCCTACAGTCCTATATAAGGCATAACTGTTCTATGTAGCCCCAAACTGGGTCTGAGAGCAGATGTATGGTGAGGAAAGTACCAATACCCACAGCTGTCTCTCCAGCAGCATACTAACAGGTCAACTATTCTGGGGCTTTATGTGAGATGACTATGGGGAAGTGTGTGCGTGCGTGCGTGCATGTGTGTAAAAACAATAGAGAAAATTTGACAATGTAGAGTCTCTAGGCATAGGCATTTGACATTTGACAGCTGGGTTGGGGTGTGCTGGCATTGATGATAAGCCATAGTGAGTGTATTCCTTCTTCAGCCTAGAGCTCACAGGACAGGCCAAAGAGAAAGCAGTATAGTTTCAGGGATATCCAGGGTCAGCAGCACTACTGAGATGAGGGGTTTACCTGCCCCATTCTGGCAGGGTCTGGTCGAACAACTAGGCTGGAGCAGGCTTAGAGGGCAGGATTAGACATAGTGAGATCCAACAAAGGCATAGAAAATATCAGAAGTGAGGTAGCAAGACAGGGCATAGGTTCATGCTTCCTGTGTTACTGTCAATGCTGGCCTACTCTATGATTAAGGAAAAGGTAGGAAAAAAATCTTTAGAGAAACCTATCTAAATACCAATGTGGTTTTTGTAGCAGGCTGAATAGTGGAGACCCTGGTGAAGACATATTAAGCTTTGACATGTGACTGTGCCTTAGCTGAGGTCTTCCCTCCCCACCTCTCAGGCAAAGCAAGTACTCAGTCTGGTCCCAACTCCCACAAGGCTACCTTCAAAGTATTGTTCTATAGATGGGGGCGGGGGAGTGTTACTCATTTCTGCCAGAGTTACTTAAGGGACCCAGAGAAGGTTGACCTGTTGCTTTTCTAATACCCAAAGTGGAAAGGTGGAAGAGAAGGGGGAGGTTGATCAGAAAGCCACAAACATGATTTGCTTCTCATCCCCACAAGAAAAAAGATGGTGTTGGGCATTTATCCCATCTGTTCTTCTATATCTTGTCTGTGGCTGGCCTAGGCCCTTATCTCACCACAGGCCTCTTCAGAAGAGAGACCACAATGACAAGACTGGGCTAAACGCTTGGACTGAGTCAAGTCAATAATAGACAGTGCCCAATTAAGAACTAGAAGGTACATGACTTCCTAAGTCCCATAGTGTGCCCCATTCTTCAAGGGAAGCCATTCCCCAAGAGCTGGTGTGAAAGATTTGAAGTGGCAGTGCCAGTTAATAAGTCTTTTGCTCTGAACTGCATAGAGATAGGCATGGGCAACATTAGCTGTTACTGCCCAAGCAAGGAAAGGCAGGTTGACAAGGTAGTTCTTTTCAATTCAAAGAAGCTAAGGCAGCCATCAAGCTCTGTCTTACCAGGAAAATATCAGTGTATATCCTTGGCCATCTGGCTTAGAAGAGGCAACTCTGAATGATGGCCAGAGAGAATCACCTAACACAATCTGGCTATGAATACATTTGGATCATGGAGCAAGAGGAGGCTTGGAGGCTTCATGGAACCAGAAGATCCCAGAGAGAGAGAGAGAGAGAGAGAGAGAGAGAGAGAGAGAGAGAGAGAGAGAGAGAGAACAAGGAGGCTCAGGGTCTTAGAGGCTTCTGATACACAGAGAGAGTCAGCAAAGTTATTCGAGGTGTTCCCGGCAGCAAGATGAATTCAGGGCTAGTTAAGGGAACAGCATCTGAAATGCTGGTACTCCAGGGCAGTGTGTGTGCTGCTGGATAGCAGGAAAGTTTCTCCTGATGCCTGAGGCTTGCTCTAGCTCATAAATCTCCACTTCTCCTTAGCACTGTGAAATGTTTACTCTGAACTAAGCCTCTGCTTTAACAAGTCATGTTTCAATAGGAAAACCTTCCTTGATGGAATCGAATGCAATTCCTCCTCCCCCCCTCCCCTCCAGTTACCCATTCCAAAGAAAAGCACAGCCATTTGGCAAGCACCCAGAGCCTCAGGAACTAGCATTTGCAGACATTTTTGTGGCAGACATGATGGCCTCATGTGCATGAGGGAGAACCTGACCTCTATGTGCCTGGTCTTGCCAGTCCTTCAGACTGACAGTTTTGGAGAGTTGGGGACCTGTGCTCCATCCTTCCCTCTCAGCCCCATTCATTACCCATTGTGTAGAAGCCTTCAGTGGGAACTTTTATTTTAGTCTTGGTGCTGGTTCATTCCTAAGATTGGCCTATTGCTGTGCTTTGGAGTTAGCAGCAACAGAAGTCTGTTGCCTCAGGAGAGTCTAGCTAGTTCTACCCAGCGCTGAGAGTGTACAGACACAAACATGTGGCCCAAGATCTACCAGCCCTAAGGCAACAGTGTGTTTTCTTTACTTAAACAGTAGAATGGGTTTCTTGTATGTACCTGGTTGTCAGAGGTTGCTGATCTGACCTAGAAATAGCTGCTGCCCCCAAGCCTTGATCCACAAGTTTGTTTTTATAAAGATTTATTTTTATTTTATGTTTAGCAGTGTTTGCCTGCATGTATGTCTGTATATCACTTGCATACACAGAGCCCATGGAGGCCAGGAAAGAACACCCCTGGAATTGGAGTTACAGATCCACAAGTTCTTGATCTACAAAACCCAAGATGGTTCCTTCCATGTGAAACCCTTCTAAGAGAATCATCAAAAATCACTGTATTTCATTGGTGACTAGATTCCAGAATGGCAGGCAGAAAGGAGTGCATTGTAGAGAATGGTGATGAGATAGCTTCTGGTGGACTCTGGGACCCAAGGCCCCATGGATAGAGCCCTGCCAGGGATCTCTGAAGTTCTGCTGTCCCTTCAAGATGTTCCTGGCGTTAACAGGGCTCAAAGTAGTCTTTCCAGCCCCAGCTTAGGTCCTAGAACCTAATTGATTGCATGTGAAACCCCAGTCATTCATGTGTTCATTTATTTCTTCATCAAACATTCACTGAAGGTTCCTGATGTGCCCCAAGTAGATTAAGCACGGAATATAAATCACGGAATGTAAGTGAACAGTGTCTGCCCTCATGGACCTTGAATTTGATTGACAGAGAAAGTCAGTAAACTCGTTACCACAAACATGCGGTTATACATTTAAAAATGAGGGATGGGGGTGCAGTTCTCCATGGTTCAGTCTGAAGCTGAGAAATAGCTTAGGCACGTTTCAGCTGAAGATATCAGCCCCAGCTTGTGAAGGTGAAAGTCAGAGGAGAGCTTAGCATGTTTAAGGGCGATGCCAAGAGAATGTTATGGGAGCTGGGGCACCTTCAGCAGATCGACTACTCCCTGGCTTTGTGACCTGGGCCCTAGACTTGATCACTCTAGTTTTAGTTTATCTCTGAATCAGAAATGATAGATGGTATTCATATGTCAGAAGCTGCCGTGAGGATTAGTGAAGTGATGTGCATAAAGCACTCAGCAGAATGCCTGAAAACTCTAAGTAGTATTAGCTCAGGATTATTCTTTAGACTGACAGTGTGCTCAGAGCGAGCATATTTTTGCCTTAAACAGTAGAGTGGTGGTTCTTGTGAAATACCCAGATGGTAAAGCCAGGACTCTCCTGTTGCTCCTGTCCCTAGGACCTCTTCTGGATAAATGGGGAGGCCTAGTGCTCAAAAGAAAAGAGAAGGCTTTCCTCTACCTGTGTGCAGGGTGCTACACTGAGTTTTCTAGCTTCTTTTGGCTCCAGGAGCCTGTATCTGTCACATAACAGCTTTGCTCAGCCTAGAACCAGCTCTCAGATCCATGGGAGATCAAAGCTATCTTTTGGAGCTGAGTACATTGTATATACATGCCCATCATTTGTGTATATATTCATTTGTAGGGCACAGCTAAAAATCCCCAGAAATGTCCTAGGGAAGATGATATTATTTCTAGGCTTCATAGCAGCCTAGCGGGGACCACTAAAGCCTCACTTCTTACCCAGAGAGTCTAAGGATCTTAAGATCACCTGGTTCCATTGTTTTCCAGAGTGCTCACAGAAAGCACCAATCTTTATCTGAGCTAGCTTAGCCCTGAGAGCCTCCTTTCACGTGGGGGTGAACAGTAAGTTATAGAACTAGGGGTCCCAGAGTTGGAGAGACAGACAAAACAGGAGAATGGTTGTCCTGGAACTCACAGAAGAGAGCATCCTGCTTCTGCCTCCTAAGTGCTAGATCTGAATCTATCTTCTATCAAAGATCCTCCCCTTAACAAAATATAAAAACACCTTCCTCCCTAGCATTGGGAATAGAATTGTAGAAGGATTTTCTCTTATGACCTTTTTCCTCTTTTATTTTTGAGGGTTTTTTTTTATTTTTTTTTTTTAAATGACCATGTTCTTAATGACAATTTGTAACGTCTCTTTGGAGTAAAAATTCCACTGATGTGTTATTCTGACAATGCTACATAATAAAAGAACACACACCTAACAAACCTATGATGGCTAATGCAAAACTTATATATTAGCAAAGAAGGTGTGGCAGTTTAAAAAAAAAAATAGACCTGAATTAAGATCACAGCAGGATGCAAAGATATATACAACCTGGTGAGCCTCACAGGTGGGCAGAGGGAGGGTTTCATCTTCATTCAAAGATGGTATGCTACTTGGCTTAATTCATGTATCATTCCTATAATACCATGTGTGGTAGTACATGCCTTTAATCCCAGCATTCAGGGGGTGGTGGCAGGTGAATCTCTGAGTTTCAGTCTAGCCAAGGTATATACTGAGACCTTGACTCAAAGTAAACAAACAAATAAATAAATTTCAATGAAGTACAGGCTAGTAGTTGCCAAGGGGATCAGGAAAGAAGGGCTGGAAAGTGTGAGGTACCATAAGTGGCTGTTCATAGGGGTCCTCAAGGCCACGGAAACATTCTGCAGTGGCACTGTACCTAAGCTAGCTATGCTCCTGTAGTTCTAAAGATGTCACCAGGGGACACTGTGAATCTCTTTGCTATTGCTTACAGGTGTATGTCAATCTATGGTTACCTAAGAATAGAGTGCTTAAAAAGTTATGTCTCACTTAAATCAGTAGCACACTTAAAAATACCAAGAAGTAAATTGAAAAATGTAAGAGAAAGATGGGTGGGAGGGTAAAGAGTTAAACAATATAGAGACTTTAGAGTTCCCTTGAGCACTTGGAGCTACTTATATTTACCAAGGCAATTCTTCTTTAATCTAAACTGACGAAGTCGGCGGAAAATATCAGCACAATAAGGAAGGTTCCACACAAAGTTTAACTAGGTGAATTATGCTAAGGTTTGTGAAAAATGTAGCATGTCCTGTGATTCTGAAGCAGCTGGAGCCACCCCTGTACCTCTCTAGTCTGGCCTCACTTCTACCCCCCTTATCATGGCTGGGGCAATTCTTTCATCAGGTTGAGAAAGGCAACGATTTCTAAGATTATGTTTCTATTTTGTATAACCATAAGGGGCTGAATCTGCCTTGCTTCTGACACTGATGCTACTCAACCAGCCTTCTCTCTCCATTGGCCTTGCTAAGTATGGAGAATTTAGGTTGTAGGTGATAGAAGATAAGCTGAGACCTTACCATGATGCATAATACAGTTAAGGAGCACAGCAGCCAACCCACATCAAGCACCTTAATACGTGGATCCATTTTAATATATTTCACCCTCGAACAACTCAGGAAGAATGTTCTTTTAGTATTATTTTATAGACTGAAGGTCTAGAATGAAGGAAGTGGTGATGAAGCCTGAATTGAAATTTGGCCTATGGCTTCAGAACCTGCGTTTGACCATGTAACAGTTTAGTTGCACATCCTGAAATAGAGCCACCAATCAAGTAGTGGGGTGTGGCATTCCTCTCAGTTTCCCAGGGACAAGGTTGGGAAGACATAATTGGTCCAGGTGGCCCAGCTGAAAAAGGGCGGAGCCCTTGCTTTGCAGATCATGCTGTGGAACCATTTTTACCTATATAGGTTATAATAGCACTTTCTGGTGCATCATCCTTTTGGTGACATGAATAGGGGAGAGGCTGAGCTATATGTTAAGATTATGATTTTTTTTAAAGTTATTTTTTGGGGGGGGGGGGAAGGGCAGTTTCTGAGGACTGAACCCAGGGCCTCCCATATGCTAGGTAAATGTGCTGAACTATACTCACACTCAAACTCTATGGTAGTTCTTTTAAACAAACAAGCAAACAAAATTTCCAAATCCTTGTCTTGAATTACACAGTATTCTTTTCTTCTCTCCTAATGTGATACATTTTCTCAAGATGGCCCTAAAGCATGATTGGATATGTATCCAGACGGCTCCTGTGTCTGGCCATCGCGTACCCTTTGGATGTTGCCTTATGAGGGAGCTTCTAAAAATCAAGTTCTCACGGTCCCTGACATGGTTAGCTAGTGAGGACTAAGTCAGGAGTTAAGGCTGTGTGTCAGTCATACCCATAGCCATGCTTAGCTCATAGGCTAGCCTGGGAGCCACGCACTAGTTGGATACATTGTGAACGAACACTTCATGCCATCGGGTCTTCTATAATATATGAAGCCCTGACACACAGAAATGTAACTCAGAAAGTTCTATAATAATACCAGCAGGCACAGTATAGTCCTAAGTAGAGCCTGGAAACAGACACAAACAAGATCAGGAAGTACAGTTAAGGTAGCAGGTAAAACCAGTAGGGAAAAGGTGGTAAGTTTAGTGTTGAAACAACCACATAACTGTGGAAAATAAACCGGCTTTTTAACTATTCCAGGTCCAGATAAACAAATAATATAAATGTAAAGCATGAAATAAAAAATGATAGAAAACATGGGCGACTTCATTAAAACAGTCTCACAACAAGTATTTCCAGATCTGGTACAAAACCCCCAAATAAACAAAGACTGAAAGAGCTGACTTTGTAAAACAAAACAAACCAAACCTAAAATATCCAAGAAACAGGGAAAAAGTATTTTTAATGTATGTGCTGTAGGCATTTTACATGAAGTAATTCAAAAAGTCTAAAGGCTATGAAGAGATGGCCTTCAAAAAGGGAGTGGGTGGGCTTTCAAAAATATGACCCAAACCAAATGTTTTAAATATTTTAAAAAGATAAAACCCTCATGGGGAAAGAGATGGCTCAGTAAGTAAAAAGGCTTGACAAGCCAACATGAGGGGTCTCAGTCCCCATGTCAAAAGGTGGGTATAACTCTATTCATGACAACATTCAGTACCTGTTGTCTAGGAGGACTGCTGGGCCTTGCTGGCTGCCAGCTCGGGTCCAGGTTCAGTGAGAGGCCCTGTCTCAAAGGAATCAGGTAGTGATAGGTCAGGATACCTGATGTTCTCCTCTGGCCTCTACATGTGCATGAGCACATGCACAGCACATGTGTTCTTCCCACCCCCACACCCATGGACCCCCTAGATAAAAGAAACCCAAAGCTGTAGCATACTATATTTTAAGTCTTTCAAATTAACAGACCAGTATATACTCTTGTGGAGATCTAGGGAAACAGGCATATTTCTGTTAGGTATTATCTACCTAAAGGTGAGGAAATATTTTAATCTCATTTGAAATAGGCTGGAGAGACATTTTAAAGTGAATCCATTTAAAATAAAAATCAATACATTGTGATAAGCAGATGATTGGAAGGTTATCTTGAAAAAATGATGTTATAAAAAGATTCGATCATATGCAATAACAGTAGTGTCTGCAGATATGGACTTATTTTTAGAAAAATAACAAATTGAAAGCAGTTTTAATTTATTTTGTAAAGCGTTATGCAGGACAGTCTTGCAGAGAGAGGATGTTGTTGCATGGTAGAGCCTGGGCCAATTTTGAGAGGGGCTGCCCTGAATCGTCCATGACCTCACCAACTCTCTCTTAAAATGCTTATCTAGAATTAGCCTGGGTCTTCTTTTCAATAGATAACTGGTCTAACTGTCTGATTTTCCATGGAGAAATTCATCAGCAAATCTCTTTCCAACTTGATGAATTCTTCCATAAGATTTATAGTTTCTCTTCCTAAGTGATTTGCTTTGTGTGTGCTTAATGTTGTTTCGTGGACAAGAGCAGCCTAGAAGGAGCTCAGTCAACAGAGATGCCAGCAGGGATAACATGGATGGGGAGGAACAGCCATGTTCAATGGGGAGAGCAATTTCAGAGGGAACTAATTTCATAAGTGGTCGGTTCATAAGTGAATACACTTGAATGGATAATCACTATTTTTAGCTGCTCTATACATTCATCAATAGGGGACTTGTTCCATAAATCATGGAATAATCAGAGGCTCTGCAGCTGTTAGTAGAAAGGATGTTTGCTGCTTGTCTGAGTAAAGCTCTATCTTCCAATTTATGTCCATTGGTGCAGAGTGCCCTGGCTAAGGTTTCATTTGGCATGGCCTCTGGGATATGTGTCTCAGTCCCTGGCCGCTGTGTGCTGTCGGCCTCCTGATTTCTGCATTGTATAGTAGCACCCTTGGGAATGTTCACTCTCTTCATAAACTATCCTTTGGAAGAGAGTCTGAGTTCCATCCATATCTTAAAGGTACCTAGGGGAAGGTGGCTTTTTAACACCTCGTTTGGTATTCCTAATCCTGCACCACCATCTACGTGACTTTGCCAGACACTGTTGAGTTCACGTGTTGACTAGAAACGGGGCTGCTTCCAGGAACACAGCTAACAACCTGAGCAGAACAGTGAGCACGTTCTGTCTGGAAAAAACCTGGCCTAGAGCAAAGGACACATCCCCCTTACAACATACTGGAATCCCAGCCATGAGAAAAACAGCACTGTCACCTGCTCATGTGAATGTGCCTCTGTAAGTAAAACTGCTACTCAGAGTTGCAAAATACCATAACAAGCCAGCTCTGAGCAGACAGCTGCAAGACTATGGCACCTACCTGTGCACAAGGCACACAGAGAAGTACACAAGGATGCGTGCCACCCATGTCAAAAGGAGGCACAGAGCCAGCTATCCTTGCTTATACAAAGTCTCTGGGAAGACCTAGCAGAACTGAAAACATTTAGGAAAGGACACTTGGGAATCAAGGTTAGGGTAGGAGACCCTTGGTTTTGATTTTTTTGTTGTGTTTTGTTTTTTCTTTACCATATTCCTTTCTGTACCCTAATTTGTCACCTTTTGATTTGTGCATGTGCACACAAGGATGTGTGGTGCATTTGCGATTTTTTTGTTTTAAAACAAACACAATACTAGTATAAAAGGTTTGCTCTGATGTGCAGTGCATTTTACTGTGATGTTTGCTTTTTTAGCACGACATTAATATTTTACAAAAGTCTTGTTTGAACATAGCAGGTGTAATTCCAGATTGGGAGTGGCTGCAGGCAGCCACAGTATGCATGCTGTGTGGACAGCATGCCTGTGTGGAGCTGGGAGTCTCTGGTTCATGTCATTCTGGAGCAGGGCTGCTCTAGCACAAAGAAGGTTTTGAAAGGCAAAGGCAGAGCCAGAGTCAGGGCAGGCTCTTGGCAGGCTCCAAGAGAGCCAGCAACCCTCTGCTGAAGGGTGCCCTGAACCCCACTGCACAGGCAGGCACCTCCTATGCAGTGAGATTGCTACACAAGTCTGGTCATTACAGAATTTCGAGTGGAGTGATTCTGAAAGAAAAGAATGAGGAGGGCATGCTCTATTGTGTCTCGTCAGATACTGAAGCTTTTATGTAACTTTCCTCCATTTCAGGTAATCTCTAATTTGATGAAGAATGACAACAATTCATCTGTCAGTTCATTTGTGTCTGTATTGATCTAATTGAATGTTTTCCAAACAAATTTCCAAATTTAATCCCCATTCTACAACCACATTTCATATTGCCAAAACTCTGCATTGGGGAGGGCTGAGATATCTTCACTATTGAAATAGGTCCGCTCTTGGAGCTAGTTTGGCTCTCTGTTCTGTGGAAATGACACAATTTGACCTAAAAGGGGCCCTCATTTCTCCCTACTGAGTCCCCGTGGTTGGGGAAGAAGAAGCTGTGAGCCCACCCCCAGACCTGCCCACTCGGGACATGCCCATGCCAGGCTTGTCTATGGACTCTGCCCTTGGCATCCCTGCTGCCCACCTGGGCTCTGGCAGAGAAGTTGGGCGGGAAGAGGCCAGCCGAGTACCCGCCAGTATAAGAGGAAACGGAGAGAAACAGCTCCAGTCAGCCCCAGAAGGGAGGCCTGGAAAAACTCTGCAGCTGGAGCTAACACAAAGGACTTTTCAGATCCTGCAGCCAAGGTGCCCAGTGCTCTTTTTTTTTTTTTTTAATACAGCTATTAGGGTGACAAGCCTTTCCAAAGGCCAGCAGTTGGCGAGAGTTTCCAGGAAGCTGGTCTGGCATGGGGCTGGGATCATAGCAACTTTTAACGAGTGAAGTTCAGAAGGAAGGAGTCATCAGGAAAGGTTTAAGGTTCAACAAACTTTTTGAATTATTTTGCAAAAAAGTTCTGGCTTTCTGATTCAAAGGCATGTTTCCCTGTGATGGTTTTAAGCCAGGGCTTATTTCAAAGGCAACACACACTGCACGTTTCTAATTCATTCCCTGGAGATATTTGCCTAATCCTAGAGTCAGGCTTTGCAAGTGCCATCCAGTGCCTGGAGACACTAGAGCCATCTTACTATCTTTTCAAACGGCCATCCACCCACGTGTCTCTCCCCTCTACCAGTGTCTGTGGTTGGGAGTATACACATGCACACACCTTCCCTAAGCAGGAAGCTGTTCTTTGCCAAAAGTGAATGGAATTCAGATTTCCAGAGGGTATCCTTGGTTTCCAGCTCCAACAGAAAGATGCTAGTGTGTGCGCTGGGGCTGGGAGAGAGGGGCTTCCGTGTCCATTCAAAATCTTTCTGGGCCCCAAGAAAAACCAACAACTGGCTGTGCTCTCCCTAACCCCACCCAGCCTCAGTCACATTCCTTCCCTTCCTGAGCCCACCCTGGGTGGCCCCACAAGCCAGCTTCCACTCCTCCCTTCCCACCAGTGGGGAAACCTATCTCATGTCCTCATTGAACAGCCAACAGTGAAAATGAATGTCACACTGCAAGCCCAAAACAGCGTAAAAGCAGAAGAGGGGTCCTCCTCTAGGTCTGTTCTCACCCCAGTCAGAGACTATTCCCATTTTCTCTGTCTAGCAGCCCCTAGGACTAAGCTTTCACACCTTCCTGTGCTTGCTTCCAGGAAATCCTAGCCTACTTCTGCCTGTAACATTCTTGTGCCTGGAAATGAAGAGGCTGCTGTTTGGGCTGCTGTAGCCCTTTGCTGCTAGAACTTTCCAACATATCAGGGATCTCTATCCCTGCCTAAGCCTTCTCAGCCCCAGGAGCCAGCATCCCCAGGAGTTGTACATTTATAAATGTTGACATGGTTTTGATAATGAGTCACAGTAGTGATCAGCAGTGACAAGGTAGACTGGCTGGTCCTAAGCCTAAGTTACGGAGATTTGTACTTGTCCAGTCAGGGAGGGAACATGTGGAGACCTTTTGCAGCCATCAGAATGAATGAGTGACAATGGTAAACATTTTGGTTCTGTGCTCGGCAAGTCCTGATACCTAGGCAGAGGCTCAGCTCAAAGGCTGTGCTGAGTTCCTGTCTGACTGCTCCCTTTGATGTTGAATGAGGCTCTTTTCAATGCCATAGTCTCCTGGAATCATAGTCTCCTGAGATCAATTCTGGAGGCAGTTAAGGCTTTGGCATCTGGGCATTTCTATCTCACCTGATTCCAAATGCCACAAGGTGCTCAGCTTATCTAATCACAGGTGACTGTCTCTTCTGTCTATGGCTCTAAGGCCCAGTCTGATCTTCTTGCTTGGTCAAAACCAGTGTTGTCCATGAGTGTTTTCTGGGTGTTCTGTGAAGTGTTATTATGGCTTTACTGACCAGCTTCACTCTCTTTCATTGGCCAATCCCAGATCTCTTAAAGTATCTGCATCATACCTTGACTCTACCAACTTCTTCCTGCAGAGCCTGCAGTGGACTTGTCCTTGGAAGGATCTTCTGGTTCCAGTCTTAGGTTCTGAGTGTGGTACCTAAGAAAATGCCCCAGGTAGCTAGCAGTAATTCGGCCTTTTGACCTAGCCCTGCTGGAGGTGACTGACAGAACCTGATATAGAGAGGAGATAGGTCCCACCATAAAACCAGACATAGGGGTGAGAATTGGGCCTGCTTTCCAGTTCTGGTCATTCCATTAGGTGACCTTATACTCTCTTACCTCTGGTTGACCTCCATTCTCTTGTCTTCCCATTGTAGGACACCTCCAGGGATGTTGTGACCCAAACCCTGGCCACATGGTCTACTGAGATACTGTGATGGGGCCATTGCCCATTGATGAGACAGTCTGGTAAAGAAAAGTCTGGTAGCATGGAGTATGGGGAACCTTAGGGAAGAATATCTGTTTGTTTGTTTGTTTGTTTGTTTGAGACTGAGCTCAGGCTGCCATTTGTTCTCAAATTCACTGTAACTGAGGATGACTTTGAACTTCTGATCTTCCTGCCTGCAGCTCCTGAGTGCTGGGATTACAGATGTGTACAACTAGATACAGATTATGCAGTGCTGGGGGTCAAACCTAGGGCTTCATAAATGATAAGCTAGCTCTCTAACTGCTAAATCACATCCCCAGAGGAAAGAGTATCTTAAGTGAAGCCCTGAGCCTCTGGGCTGGACTGCTTTACCCCTCTCCTTCTGTACATAGCATGCTGAATTCAGTCAAGCCTGGAGCCTTTTGTCACACATTACTTCACTGAAGGTACTCCATCCCCCTTCCCGCCCCCAAGCACCTGTACCTGGAGCCCACACACCCAGCTGGTAGAGCTCATAGGGTAGGTTCTTGTTTTCTGAAAAAGACCATTTCAGTGTTTCAGATTAGCAGAGTTTCAAATTAATTTAACAAATCCAAG
Organism: Rhynchomys soricoides; assembly: GCA_019843965.1. Lineage (NCBI taxonomy): Eukaryota > Metazoa > Chordata > Mammalia > Rodentia > Muridae > Rhynchomys > Rhynchomys soricoides. The sequence goes on along the minus strand of JADRCH010000238.1, from coordinate 433,360 downwards.
CTGGGTGGGGTTGGCACACGCCTTTAATCCTAACCTTTAAACTACCAGGAAGCAGAGGCAGGCAGATTTCTGAGGCCAGCCTGCTCTACAGAGTGAGTTCCAGGACAGCCAAGGCTACACAGAGAAACCCTGTCTGTAAAAACAAACAAACAAACAAACAAACAAACAAACTCCATATATAAACCTGAGGGAAATAAAAGCCTGCCTACCTCCAAAAGATGCAGGAGGGAGAATTAGGCAAGTGAAAAAGATCTTGGAGCAGAGGGCAGGGCATTGCCTCACACATATGGCCTTAGTGTAGTCAAGGCCAGGGCAAGGGGACAAGCCCAGAACAAACGAGCACTTGAAATCCCAATATGACCTTCAGCCTACAGTTTTCACCTCAGGTACAGAGTCCAGCTGTCCAGATGGGGTCCAGAGGACAGCTGCTTAGTGCTACCTACCTCAATGAACCTAGTTCTCTTGGGGCAGGCTAGGTGGATTCATTTAGGTAAGAAGCCTGCCTGAGAGTATGGGTGTAGGGAGAGCTCTGCATTGTCTAAGCTTCACCTTTCACCCTTTTTACATGCCTATCACCCCACGACACACATATCTCCTTACTATCTTGTAAACTCAGTCTCATTTCTGCCTCAGCTCTCCAGTAGGGTACCACAAGCCACTGTTAGGACAGAGTTATACTTAGACTACAGTGTAGTTTGCTTTTATATGAGGGCTTACAGCCAGAGTCCTCAGAGAAAAGCCAGGTAGTATAAAATTTATCTCTGAAAACATCTTGAATTGCACTCCTCCCCAGTAATGTCTCTCAGAGCCTTTGGATTTCTCCTTTCTAAGTTGCTCTAATGCCCCAAAGTAGAAGAAGCTTGGGGTGAGGGGTGGGGGTGGGGGCACTGCCAATTGTCTCTGGATTTCTGGGGCTGTAGCTGCATGTGTGGAGAGATTACTTAGGCAGAATATCTAAGCCGATGGTGAGGCCAGGGTTATGGAGCTGGAGATGCTTGGCTGAGTAGAGACTCAGATTGGACCCCTATCTACCCCCCCCCCCCCATCTTTTATTTCTCTTCCTCTTTCATGTTTCCAAGATCTCACCCAGGTCTCCCATGAATCTAGCCATGGGCTTATAGTTAGACCTCTTATCCAGTCATTGCCAAGGAGATGTATCTCAGATGTGGCTTCTGCCAAGGACACCTGAACTATCCTAAAAGCGATACAAATATAGGCACAAATGCTCAGTCGGAGGCTTTGGGGCACCACGAGAAGCTTAGGAGGAAAGGGCATCCTAGTTCCTGGTCTATGAGATCTAGAGATGTCCGGAGTGGCCTGAAGGCCAGTGAAGGCCTGGCTTCCTTATGTGGCAGTGTCAGTCATGGTATACTTCAGAGGCTGAATTTATAAAATTCTTATGGCAGAAGGTGATCAGATGACCAGTGCCCCAACCCACCACAGACTGTTCAAATGTACCAGTGGTGATAGTCTCTCATATATTACTGCTTCAGTGCCAGCTTACCACTCTCAGGACTTCAACCTGACCTTCACCAAAGGAGACCTAGGCTCCCCCAGTGACATATCCCAGAATGAGCCTGGTTCTGCCAGTATTTCTTGTGTGATAGTAACAAGTTTCTGCCCTTCGTGAATCTTTAGCGTTTCCTTCTGTGAAGCTGAAGACTGACCCATTAAGAGTTCTTCAATTTACACGGATATGTTACATGTGTCAGCTAACTATACTATCACCAACTCTAGCACCAGAAGTGCAGCACAGGCTAGCTCATCCTTAGCACTGAAAACCAGTTTGTGAATACTGTGGCTACATTTGGGTTTATCTTTCCAAAAGAGAGCCTGCTTCCTATCACTTGCAGGACCAAAGGAAGGCAGGATAAACCTTTCTCTTAGTCTGTCTGAAGGTAGGTGCTTGTTAGCAAGTCAGCCTAATGATGGACGGGACCAAATGATTAAAGCACACAGAGGCACCTATAACTGCCGCAGTCCTCTGACCCCATGCCCAACCTCAGCAGAATTATGGGGGCTAGGCACCTCTATTAACCGGAGTCAGAACAAATCACAAGCCCCTTTCCCAGCTACTTAAGGCTTTAGTCAGGACCTGTAGCCTTTCCCTATTGCTGCTGCTACACTCCAGATCATCCTGGAGCTTGGTACTCCTAAGTCTCTAATTTTATCTTGTTTAGGGCAGCACTTCGATTGTAGCCTAACCCATTTGTATCCCATGGAAAATCATTACCTGGCAGTTTTTAAAGTTGTCAGGTCAACCAAACAACAACCAGTCACAAAGGGACACTTTATCAGTAGTTCCCCCTATCAGGTATATGGCTGGATATCTGTCTCCATTTGCTGAAATTTATATACCAACACAGGTAGATACATTGCCAATGTGTTAATACACAAGAGAACTGGAGCTCATTGACATTAAGAAAATGGCTCTAGGGTCCTGTGAGCAGGATTGGATGACCCAAGCCTGCTAGGTTTCCTGAAAAATAGGGTCTGCAGCCATTGCGAGCCCACAGCAAAATACAAGCTTCCCAGAGTTTCCTGAAAGACACTGTTCTTACACCAAACCACCAGCATATGCAGAAAACTACAGATGCAGTAAGAGGAAAGGTGACCAAACTAGCTAGAGGACCAGTCAGGCCATCTTTCCTCAAAACTCTCATAGGGAAGAACTACGCCTTCTCCAGTGCCCATCTAGAGGGCCATCACAAAGGATATGTTCATAGAAACTGATGTGTATATGCTGAAGCCAAGGCCTTACAAAGCCAGCAGAGCCAGGCATGAGGAAGAACTGTGGGAGACTGCATACCCCAGCCCTCAGGTCCTACTGGTAAACAGCAATGATAACGAAAGGGTAACTCTGGCCAAAGAGAACAACCTGAAAGCTGACCAGTTGAACAGAGGAGAGTCCAGAAATGAACCATATGCCAACAATGAACTGATTTATAGTGACGCTGATATGGCAGGGCAGTGGGAGAAGGATGCTGCTGTATCAGACTAGATGTCCAAGTGGAAGTAAAAGCTTATCGTGACCTTGACTTCACACAGGACACAAAAATCGATTCCAGATGGACTACAGATCTACATGTGAAAGGTGAGCTTTTAAAGCTTCAGAACAAACCAGAATATCTTTATGACCTTGGAGTAGTCAAAGTTTCTTAAGTAGGACATAAACAGCACTATCCAGAGAGGAAATGTTTGATTAACTGGACCATGTTAAAATTAAGACCTTCTGTTCATCAAAAGACACCAAGAGAGGGGGCAAGACAGCCCGCAAGGGGGGGCAGTATTTACAATACATGTATCTATGTATCTGACAAATGACTCACACTTAAAACACTCAGGAGAGAGAGGGGGAGAGAGAAAATTGTGCCTGAAGAAGAACAGTTCTCAGTCTAAGACACAGATGTCTTCCAGAGAATGACAAATGTGAAGAAATGAGAATATAGAATGGGGCTCATTTTACTGCAAATTACACACACCATTTTGATCCTACTAGAAAGCAGGGTGGCTAAAGAGAAAACGGTGAAAAATTCCAAGTGTGTGTGAGGATGTGGGAAAAATGGAATATTCACATGCTACCAAGCAGGGGTAAAAGTTGGGGTGACTGCCATGGGAAGCAGCCAGTCCCTTGGTGACCTAGCACTTCTATCCTAGGCATGCAATTAGCAGAGATAGCTATAACTCTCACTAAACACATGTGTAGAATATTCTTAGTAACTCACTACCAAGACCTGCCCAGTGGTCATGGGTAGTAGAATGAATGAGCAAATCACAGGTCACACAGAGCGGAGAGCTAAAGAGCAAAATGCTCTTGAGATCACTGTTTTCTTCAGCCCCACAGGGGTGGGGTGGTGGGGGTGGTGGTGGTTTCTCAGACATCATAGTGAATGAAAGTGCCAGATATAGGGACATGTGTGCCATGCGATCTAGCCATGTAGATTTCAAACACAGGCAGAGATGGCTGTTATCGCTGTAAGGTGAACTGATGGTTGTTCTTGGTGTGCCAGTGATAGGAGATGGGATCCAGAGGGCTTCCTGGAGGCTCTGGCTCTTTCTCGGGATGCTTGGCTCTCAGGGAGGGACTGTATTAAGTTTGCACTGGAAATCTGCGTACTTCACTCTTTTGGTGTATTCCCTTTCTACTATATGTAAGCTTATAACACAATGCCCTGTAGAAGATAGTATTTTCTGAGCTTTACTAGAGACACAGTCTAGGTACACAGAGGGACTGGGCTCGCCTCCTGGCAACTACCTTGCTTAAAAAGGGTCTATTACTCCAGTCCCTGACCAGACCACCAGCAGCCCTTATAGTTCAGTTTCTATTTCTAGCTCTAGGCAAAACATAGGAAATATGTTTGGGGGCTCTCTCTGTTATTCAGAGTACTTTTCTTTTATGGTATCACCAATGTAGTATGTACCGGCACATTACTCTCGCTGGCCTCTCCCTTAGAACATTTCTAGGAGGTTGCTGCATCCCTTTTCATGTACTTAGAATGGAGGAAATGAAACTAGGGAAGGTTAAGGGCACTGGGGGCTGCCTGTAGCTGGGCCAGTGCAGGCTGGGTGCCAGATTAGGGCATTCGATTCCCAGTCCCTCTCTTTCCCACTGAGCCACTCCGCCTCGCTTTTAATTTAATTAGGAGAACATTTAATCCCCCGTGCATTTCAGAGACGGGTTTGAGCCTGGCCGGGGCCTTGTGGGGCTCTGACAGGGATCCTGTGACTCATACAGCCTTGCACAGCCCTCCCGGGAGGGCTCCCATGGGGCTTCTTTGGCACCTTGTTCAGACAGAGGTGGTCTGGAGATTCACAGAAGACAGGACACTAGTCTGGAAAGACAAACTGGTCTCATCTGTTCTTGACAAGTCCCCTTTCCTATCCTCCTGGACACTGCCCCCAACATGGCCCCTCCATCTTCTCTCATCATCATTTGCAGGTTGAGAAGCCAAGTAAGAGAAATGGGTGCTCACTGAGGTGCCACAGCAGCCCTGATTGTCTCCAGGCTCTGAATATCCCAGGCAAAGCTGTCCCATCAGAAGAGCTAGCCCCCTGGTCCACCAATGCCCCCCTTTCCAGAAGGCATAGGCTGGCCCCAGCCTCGCTGACAAACGCAGAATTCAGGAGACATTAGTAGTGATGTGGATGAAAGCCAGGCCACAGCAGGCCTCCCTGGAAAAGAGAAACTTGAATGTCTTGGCGTGAGATTCTGCAGGGTCCAGGAGAAAGTTGAAGACATGGAAATTCTAATTAACACACGTGGGGCTGGTTTTGCTCAAAGATTTTTGAAGCTGTCATGTCACAAGAGGCCCGGCAAGCACATGCTCGCCCGGGAGGTGCTTGTGGGCACCTGGTGGGATTCTTGCAATGCCCTAGCCTGTATTCTTACTTTCTCTCTGTCCTCCAGACTTTCTTCCACCCAACTTGGTGAACTGGGTGGCCCCTGAATGTCATCCCAGAGTAGGATGACAGGCTGGTTAGTAAATAAATGTTGAGGCTTCCAGTTGAAAATGTCACAACAAAAAAGTCAGAGGGCTCAGGAACCAACCTCTTGGAAGAAACCTTAAGGGAAACTGCATGGCAGAGCCAGACTGAGCTATAGGCTGCTGTGCTTTTGGTAGGCTTGGCCTTTGGAGATCTTCATCTTGGATATCCTTGTGCAACAGATGGGGCAAAGGTTCTAGACAAGTTCTGATTGGTTCATCAGCTGGAGGGTGGGGTGAAGTGGCTGTAGGAGAAGCTCACCGAGGCCAAATCCAGACATGCTTCTTTAGCTTTGAGCTATAGGTGCTCATGTCCTGGGCCCTATGCCTTAACATCTATGGGAGGTACCTGGAGACCTTGCTTCATCTTAGGCAAGGTCAGAGTAGGACTGGTAGTCTTAGAGTTCTTTCATCCTGGAATTTTGGGGAATGCTGGAAAAGGAGTAGTTATGAGCAGCCATGGACACTCTGCTCCCTGCCTGACCCAGGCTAGTATCAGGGAACCTTGAGAGCCTCAAGAGGATGCAAGAGGCATCCCTGAGGAAAGGGAGGACTGAGTAGACACTGGAAAGATGCGTGCAACTCTGATGGCTACAGGACCGACAAGGGCATTCTAGCTGGTGGGATACACATGAGCCCTTGCCAGTTAACCCCAGTAAGCAGAATCCTGGAGACTTAGCCTAACTATTAGCTGTAAAGATACCCCCATCTCTTGTGGCAGTAGATCTCTATTTCATACTTGGCGCTCAGAAGCCTGCAGAAAGGCTTTGGGTAGAGGATTCATGTTGAGGGAGCTTGAGGAGTACAGGGCTCCCATCCAATGATGTTAGAACCAGGAAGACAGCATCTGACTGAAATATGTTTGCAAGGCTGAGGCCCAGCTGCCCAGAGCTGGATGAGGCCCGGGGCTTACATGACAAGCTGCTGGTGTGTTCCTGTTGATCTGGGGTCAGAGAAGCTATATTGTCTCCTCAGCACCCTTCCCTGTTTGCCAGCACCTCTCTAGTTTTCAATAGGCCTGCACCTTGGCCTCTCTGTCCCCAAACTATCAGTGGCCAACAGGCTCTGAAAAGAGGAGCTTCACCCAGCCCCAGGGACCTTCCCATAATCAAGGCTACAGTGACCTCACCTCCCTAGGGCCTCTGGGCGGGGAAAGCTTGAGATGGAAACAAAATGTGTCTTTATTTATGCTTTTAATTTGAATTCTGGAACTAGCCCAGCATGGTAATACATTTAACATCAGTAAAATGCTGAAGAAAAATGGATCTGTTTTTCTGCAACTGCTTCCCACCCACTCTGCCCCCTGCAAGACCCTGGTACACATCTCTATCCCTGTAGACACGTACCAGGGTGTGTGCCTCTTTTTTCGGTGTAGGTTCACAGGGCCAGTTGCCTACAGGAGCCATGCTGCATCAGTGAACTGCTGGAGCCTAGCTTAATTACAGACATCAATCAACAGGCTGACTGTGCAAGAGGCAAAGGAATGTAGCCCTGGTGTGGGCACATGGGCCCCTTACACAGTACCCACAATGGCCTATCTGCTCCCCTAGAATGGGTAAGGCCAGTAGTCCTGTGGTCATCCTCTTTGCTAGGACTCCAGCAAAGATGGCATTAGACTTCTACAGATGTGGGTGTCTAGATTCTTTGATGTCTCAACCCTGACCCCAGCTCTGCTTTGACCAGATCATATTTTTTTTTTGCTCAAGCCTGTGATCGCTATGTCTCTACTTTAGGTCTTTTAACTCAGCATCACCATGGGCTGCTTCTTTCCTACCTTCCCACCTTCCTAGGTTGGTTCATTCCCAGCTGCTGCACTTGGAATAAATTGGCCTAGAAAGGGTCTTGGTGTGCTCTTAGGTAAAGACAGACTTGATTGGATAAAGACTGTCCACCTACTCAGGCTCCAGGAGTGCTGGCCTGAGAAGAGCTGTGGTACCTGGAAAGATGGTGACACACTATGCCTATAGCAACCAAGAAAGCATCATTTATGTCTCAGAGACTCTGTTACCTCAGAGTGGAGATCAGAATTGGCCTAGTACTCTGATCAGTGTTGTCTTACTGCCTTTGGGCTGCTTCTGGAGCAGATAGACAGTGAATATCTGGCTCCAGGAGTTTTGAGTATACTAATACCAGCACAGGTGGCCTTTTGTCCCCATAGGTGTGATTTTAGGGCAGATATGGACTGAACTACGGGCATGTATATCATCAGTGTCCACCCTTGCTCTGGACCCTGTAGGTGCTTTCCTTCAGAAAACTCACAGTAGTCAGGAGACATGTTTGTCCATCTGGGTAGATGGTTTGTTGAGAGCACTGCTCTCTCTTGATGCAGCTGCTTTTGTGTCTGGAGGTTGCTCCATGGCCAGAAGAATAAAAACAGAATGGGCACCAATGAGAGGTGAATGATCAGGAGGATAAGAGGCTGACTGGCCTTTCCAGGCTTAGGCAACTGCCTGGGTCCTGTTATGGTTGCTATGGTGCTACTTACTATCCCTACTCCTAAGCAGGCACTGGCATATCACATACAAAATCAGCCACAAGACACAGTGTTTACACTTTGAGTTGTCTCATGCCCTGGACTTGATGGAGAGATTTAACCATAGTGTAAGCTATTTTTTTTACCCACTGTCGCCAGCCTATACCTGCCTAGTCTGTCTGGACTCCTGCTCACACCTCTGTTCCTGCCTCCTAATGCAGCCAGCCTTTAAGGCTGTCTTAGGAGGAAGAGTGACCCCTGCTTCTCAATAACGTTTTGGCTCTCTCTGAACCCATGAACACTCTCTACATCTTATAAACCATGATATACTGCTAACCTCCTTTTGAGTTTGGGTGGCCTGGGAAGATAGTGGGCATGGCTGGTCTGATCATAATTATTCCTCTGACAAGCCTGCCTTCCCCTAGGGGGACCTCAACTTGGCTATCTGGTTACTTAAGAAGCCCTCAGCACTGTGAGTCCCAGTTTCTTCAGTCATTACAAAGCCAAGCCTGAAATCTAGACATAAGCCAGAAGCATTAGGACCAAACACACAAGGCTAAGGACATGAATTTCAGTAGAAAGAGTGAAAGAGTCCCAGTATGTGAATCTCAGGAGAGCTAAGAGTATGGCATTAACATCCTGACACAAAGACACTTTTCCAGGGAAGTACCCAATGGGGCAGTGGTCAGAAGGAGTGTGAGTGACTTGCCTCCACCACATTGCTGCCTCTACTGGGCTTTGGTAGAAACATTTGAGTCATACGTTGCAGAGAAATCATAGCATGGCTGGGTACTATAGATTGGCCTGGTGATGCTGTGATGAGGGCCCAATGAGGGTAGAGGATGGGCATGTGTCCCAGGCCAGCTGTGCCTCGGGGGAATGCCAACTGGAAGGCATAGAAAATCAGCCATTTCCTCCACCTGAAGGAGCCCCTGAGGACAGTAGTGGCAACTGGCAGGCAGCACTCAGCATCTGCCCCATGGCTTTGGCCAAAGTTCCACCAGGAAATGCTAAAAAATAAAGTTGACTCTCTTGAAGGAGTAGTGGAGGGGCTTAGGGGTGGAAAAAAAAACCAACAATTTTCTCAGACACTCAAAGCATGCAAACAAGTGGAAAATGATCAGTCTGGTTTTCCATAAGTCAAAACAAGAGGATCATGTTTCCAGATTCGGTGGGAAAGCCCCTGCTCTTCTCTCCTGCCTGAGCCCTGAGGCCAGCCCCAGCAGCCAGTGTCCTCAGGTTTGTAAGGATAGGCAGTGAGTTTTGGGTACTAAGTAAATAGACTGCATCTCAGCAAGAGGAGAAGCTTTGCTCTATGCTAGGGCAATTCCCTTGAGACCCAGCCTTTGTGGGCAAATGGACACTCACTGTGACACATGGGTGATGGGGGTCAGCAGTGTCTCCCCTTCCAGGTCCAGGTCCTCAGCAAAGCTGTTTGTTCTCAGGAAATGGGGTGTGCTTACATCCAGCAGTGTAGGGCTCTTCCTTACTGTAAAAAGGTATGGGAACAGCTGATTAGGCTTCAGTAGAAACTTGATCATGAAGGGGCTTCAGATCTGCACAGAACTAGATTCAAATGTCCACCCCAACCTGCTATTGCAGTGGGATAAACCTGTGAGCTCTCAAGATCAGGTGAAGAATGAGGACAGAGCTTAGACGTTTCAGCCTTACCTTATCCATCAGGGTGATTTATACTGAGTGGGATAAGTGAATGGGCATTCAGATTGGTCCCCAGATACCTGAGGCCTCAGCCTCCCAGAGTAAATCATAAAGGCTGGTACCTTCTCCTTAGTGTGGCAACTGCCCTGGGGCTGAGTTCCAGAACTGAGTGAGGTCCTGCCCTGTGTTAGGTTCTGGGCCTCTCACCAGCTTCACACAAAACCTTTGTGCCAAGATCAAATGTAAGCACTGATCCTCAGTACTGTTCTATTCACATTCATATACTGACAGATCAGTGGGCCAGGCAACAAAGGGTGCTAGTACTTCTGCCTATCAGGAATCACAAGCTGAATTCCTTGTTCAGGCCAGGATGCCATATTAACCAGGTGCTCTTTGAGGGAGGCCTCCAAACCATCCAAAAGCTGACTTCCATAGCTCAGGGAACTGATCCAGATCAGTCTTCACAGCATTTCCAGCTTACTAGTGTTTGTTCTCAACTCACTTCTCCTTTAAAGTATTTAATGTAGAAGTATTAAGTACTTCTGATGAGTGGACTATTGAAAAATTCAGTGGTCCTCAATTATATGTGTCACCTGCTGCTGGGTTCCTGGCTCTTTCCTGGCTTTTCTCATCATGGGTAGCACAAATATGATGTTATAAACTTGGACAGACTTCTGTTCTTGTCAGTTTGTCTTATTCTATGACATTCTTTCCTTCAGGTATGCAGCTATGCATCTAATGATCATTTTAGCAGCACAAGAGCCTATAGTTTAGGTCTACCACAATTAACTTACTCATCCCATATTTTATGGATATTTGGTCTTGTAGTTTTATGATAATCAGACAGTGATGTAATATCCATCTTTATTGTTAAAAGTTGCTGACGCACTGGGCAGGTGAGGTGGCATGTCTTTGGTAATATTAATAAGTGCTTTTGGATTGCTCTTCTGCTACGTTGTAGCCAACTATTCTTCCCCTCCAATTTTGCTTAGCCTTTCAAGCATGGATAAAAACTGAGGTTTTCTCATTTTCAAAACTCTTATTAGTTCTTTTGAGAATATGATAAATAAATTTGACCACATTCACCATTTCTCCTCCCAAATCCATCCCCACCCACCTCCTCACTACCAAATTTTTGTATCTCCTTGTTTTAAAATTCAATAATCCATCAACTTCAATTTGTGCTCTCCATGTACTTCTGGGTGTGGGGATGTATACTGGAGTATGTTTGACTGAAAGAAAAACTGACTGTCCCTCCCCAGGAGCCATGAACTGTCCATAGCTTATCAAGAAACTTCTTGGGGTTCACGAACTTCTACTCAATGATACAGTGACTGGCTTGATCATGCAGCTGTGTCATGTCCAGAAGTTAGTTTTGTTCCAGTGCTCTTGTATCTCTGGCTCTTATAGTCCCCCCACCCCCTTCTACAATGGTCCCAGGCCTGGGAGAGAGGATAGTTTTCACATTTTCATCTTCACTGACTGCTTCTGGCTTGTTTGGGATTCTTCTTGCAGAATTGCCCATTCATATCCCTTGCTTGGCATTTAAAAGGAACTTTTAATTCATTAGAGATAATAACCTTGTGTTACATGAAGCATAAATATCTTTCTTAGTCTATGTTTGGCCTTTAACACTGTGTTTTATCATAAAGACTGTCTTGTCTTTTTACAGTGATACATTTACTTTATGAAATGGGTTTCCCACATCTACTACAGAAGTCTTTTACATTTATTTCCAATATAAACATACAAATGTGGGCATACATCTGTATGTGTGTATAAATTTTAACACATTTAGCATTTATGTGTAATGCAAGGGATGTTTAGCAGTCATAAAATGGAAATTCAAGAACACTATATATAGTCTTACTTTTTAAAAATCTGAAATAGAACATAAAAAAAAATATATATATGTATGTATATATATATATGAAAACATCAAAATCTCTAGGACCTTAGATTTGAAAGTGAATTGAGATACAACAGTGAAATTTTAATCCAAAAAAAGGGGGGGGAATCAACTTTATTGTAATTAGAAACAAATGAGTTATTCCGGCAACAAGTACATTTTGCTAAGTAGCAACAGAAGCAAGGAGAAACAGGCTTACTGACTGTTAAAAATGCTTTGCTTTGTGAAGACAATGAGACAAATCAGATTTCCTGCACATCATTTACTGAATCAAGGACTCGTACCCAGAGCACATAAACAAGAAAGATCATAATTTGTCAACAGTGAAGCAAACAATCCATCTTAAAAAGTGGATTACAGATAAGCATGTGAAATTGTGCTCAGCCAAAGTCCATGGTCTTTATGGAAATACAATATTAAAGCTTCAGTGAGATAACCCTGAAAATTATCATGAAGATGGATAAAATGTAAAATTAAAATCTTGTGACAACAAGTGCTCTAAGGAGGCAGAGTGACTGCAACCCTCACGTGCCAGAGGTGGGAATGCAAAGTGGCCCAACTGCTCTGAAGAACAAAATCCATAGTCTTATAAACACACATATGGTCTGTGACTCAGTGTATGGAATATTTATGTTCACACACATCTGCACACAAATATATATAGCAATTTCACCTCTGGTTGCAACAATCAAGTAATAACCAAGAGGTCAACAGCTAAATGAATAAAGAAATCATGCTGTATCTGTTCCACCTATGCAGTGGAATAATATCCAGCAATCAACCAGAATATTTGAGGTCCCTGGGACAGATAATAGACCATGGTAAGTAGACTGTGTGGTGCAAATACACGATACATCATTGAAAAGAGAATGGGGGGAGAAACTGGCCAAAATTGCTTTTAAAAATAATGTTTGGACTAAAAAAACCCTAAAAACTAAAGAGAAAACACTGACATAAATATTCTTGTAGGTAGTTTTGTTTCATATAGGGGAACTACATATAAAGGATTATACAAACCAGTATCTATACCAGAAAATGGGAGCTGAGGACAAAGTGAGGATAGTCACAAGCAGTATAAACAACATAAACTCAGGGTTAGCTGCATATAATACAAACAATGAAACACAGATGCATATAGACTTCAGTCATGGACATACATTTCCTATTCTTCCTGCTGAAAGGAGATGTAAACAGTGACCCTTTTGTGGCAAAGAACATACTCAATGCCCAGATCATATTTTCTAACACTGTTAGTTTGCCAATAAAAGCAAATATGGCTTTTTAGAAGAATGGACACTTCTGGGGCTAGCACAGGGAAACTACAAGATGAACTTAAAAGGAAATAAATGGAAAGCTTGTCAAAAGGGCTCAGGTACAAATGGCTAAAGCTAGAAAAAGTTCAGCGACAAACAATAATACTCAGTTGTACCTCAGATACACAATTGTCAAGTCCATATTTATAAATGACTGAAAAAGATGAAGGACTTTCTTACAGAGGGATTCCTGTAAATGTAGAAGGAATGAGTTAATCAGAAGTGTACCATAGAAATACTGCTTCAAGAAAGATCCATGGGTGAAGGCTAAAATTAGTAGGTGAAATCTTAAGTACAGACTTCAAAGTCTCCCCTCCCCATAGGTTTTTTTCCAGTGACATTGATTGAATCCAGGGCTTTGTGCATGCTAGACAAGCATTCTGCCACTAAGCTACATCCTTAGTCCCAAAATAAATTTTAATTGCTTTAGTGATTTTAACACATTCACAGAGTCTCTTAATACTCTTTTGCAAGAGATAGAGTGAAATTTCTCATTCCCTGAATGTTGGCTAGACCTGGTGACTTACTTTTAATAACTAGGTCTAATAAAAATGAAATAGTAGGTCAGTTACGGTGAGCTATTTAATCATGTAAAGTTGACACCATGCTGATGGGAGAAATGAGAAAAGCACCTTGCCTTAATGACATTTACCAAACCTGTAGCCCTATTCTAATTTTGAGAAAACCTTAGACAGACCCAGAGTAGCACTGACATTTGACGAGTATTCAAAAGCATCAATTCCAGTGACAGTACTAAGAAGCTGCTGTAGGTCACAGGACACTAAGGACCTGTTGAATGAGTGTGATGGTAGATATTGGACAGACTCTTGGAGCATTAAGTAGTTAAACTGGGAGAAGGACTAAACTATAGTCCAACAGTGTTGTATCAAATTAAGCTTGTTTTAGTTTTCATCAAAGTAACAGTTATGTAAGGTACTGCAGTGAAAGGTACATTGCAAAACTATTTTTGGTTTTCTTTTACAAGAATATGTAATATATATGCAAATAAAACATACACAAATTAAAAGGGAAAAGAAACAGAATAGTAGAAAAGAATCTTAAGTGTATAAAGATAGATAAAAACGATGAAGAAAAGCTCAAAACTTTAAACAGAGACACTGACAAACAGAAAACTGCCTTTATTGCATTGACAAAACACTCAAAAAATTCTGAAAAAAAAAAAAAACTTCCTAAATTTTAATGAAAATTCTAATGTTTGTGGTGAATACCCTGACAAGTGGATTCTGAGATTTATTTGAAAGTGTAAAAGACCAGGAAAAAGTGATATTCTTTAAGAAGAGGGTAGCTAATATGCTTACCAAACACAAGTACTTCTACATAGTGGTCATTAATCTGGTGTGGGATTGATTTAAGGAGAGACTTAACTGGCTAGTGGGACAGGACTGGATGTCAGAAAACAGGCCTACACAGGGACACTTGCAATGTATTAAAGGTTTATCTATCATGAGATAAATATTTTTAATAAAACATTCAAGGACAAGGAAATTCACATGGGAAAAACACTGAATTGGGCCCTTAATTTTCTCACAGCATACATTGAAAACTCATTCTTGGCATTTCAGAGCTTATGACAAGTAGGACTAAAAGGACCATAGGCCCAGATATAGAAGAATATCTACATTGGTTTGGAGTAGGATAACTAAAAAGCAATAATCAAAAAGGAAAATACCAATTTGGCCACATTCAGAGTCCAAACCTAAATATCTAAATACATTTTAAAGAGTAAAAAAGAGATTCAAAAATAATAGAACATATAAAAAGTTAGGTAAATCAATAAGAAAAAATAGGTAAGCCTTGTGGTGCAGGTCTATAATCCTAGCTACCTGGGAAGCTGAGGAAGGAGAGCTGTTAAGTTTAAGACCTTGCCTGGACCAGTGAGTCAGGATAACTCTCAAAGAGCAAAATGAAGCCTAGAGATAGTTCAGTGGTAGAGTGTTTTCCTACTAGGTATAAGATCTTAGGTTTAATTCTTGAGCACTGAAAAAACAAGATGACCTAACTGAAAAATAAGCAAGGCCTCCCCACACCCTGCTCAAAATGAGACAATTCCAAAGCTTGATGAGCTTATGGAAAGGTGTTGTGCCTGACTAGCAATCAGGGAAATGTAAATAAACTCAGGAGCTCATGGCCCATGGGGCCAGCGGCAGACTTCCAGCAGGAAACTATACAGACATTACTTAGTCATAGCTGGAAGAAGGGCTCAAGTAAAGGGCTCTGTGCCTGTGACATCCTCAGAGAGACCAGGGAAAGACCTGTAAACCTTGAGGAATGTGTGCACATGAAGAGGCCCACAGGTCTGGGACTTGGTGGGAATATGTTACTGTTCTCATTCTAGAGACTCAGGGCTGAGATTCAAGTGTACTGGGTTATATTATACACTTGTCAAGTCACAGCTAAAACTTCATCCAGAATTCAAACATTCTTTTGGAAAAAAAGAAAGAAAAAGAACACAAGTACATATTTCAATGCTTGCATCACTTGTATACACAAGAAAGGAGCAGCAAAGAGGTGACTGGAAGAGGGGGCTGTGTTCTACACACCAAGAATGACAAGTGCCATCTCCAAGCCTGAGGGCCTAGGGTGAGCCCCTCAACCCCTGAGAAAGGCTCAGTCCTGGTATTAGGAAATTAAAATGTGCACATCAGCTAGCTGTCCACAGCGGGCGGGGCCTGCACCTGCCAGAGAGGAATGTGGACTCTTTGGTTTAATCCTGGGAAGGGTTCATGGGGCCCCTGCAGTGAGGGTCAGAGAGGGGCTCAGCACAGTTGTTTTTCCAAGTCAAAAAGAGAGACTGTTGTCTGCTAAGCATGTTTCAGATACTGTAGGGGTGCCTCCCCTTCCATGGGGAAACAATAGTCAAGGCTGCCACCCGCTTTGCATTTGGATCTCTACTCACAGCCAGGTCAGATATCTCAAAGATTCTAGAAGGGAGTTGGTAGGTCAGGGTTTCAACTTATACACACTGGTGGTGCTCCTCGTAGGCAAGAGTTTGGGGCAAGTATTGTGTTCTAAGAAGCCCCATTGGTCACCCCCATCTCTGAAGAGCCCAGAGTTGGTCTTTCAGAAAGATGTGAAAAGATAGCTCTACTGCAGAGCGAACTGTGAGGCCATGGTGAATGTGACAAGGGTCATCTGAACACTTAGATCCTGCGCAGAGGACACTAGAGCAATGACAGGTGTTCTCTGCTGAACCAACCAGTGTCAGAGTACCTGGTCCTGGAGGAAAAGTACTGTTTCCTAGTGTCAGTGAAGTCACATTTTCCTAAAACGATCCCAGTTTTTGATGCTTTCATTCCTTGGCTGCTTCTGTCTTGTCAGAGCCAGAATCTAGACCTAAGTGTGCAGGGCAGAACAAAACAATTTTGTTTTCTAGGAAAATGGGAGGTCTGGAATGGCGAATGTAGCCTCAGGCGTGGCAACTGCCCCAGCTGGGGCTACCCTCTGCCAAGTTTCACCCTCTCTCAAGAGAACCAAAACCAGACTGTGTGCAGCATCTTCCTTCTCAGCCAAAGGTCCTACTCATTAGGGTGATTTGCATTTTACTTAAACATTGAAAAAAGAAAAGACTGGAAGGAAATAGATCAAAATGTGATTGTGTGTGTATTAAAGGACTTCAAATGATTTTCATTTCCTTCCTTATAGTATGTATATATATTTTCAATTTGAATGAATGATACATTTAGAAGTCAGAAAAACATCAGTTCATGCAAGCCTCCTGTATTTGCCTTTCTCTCATCATCCTGGGGTTAGCACAATGTATCTAAGTCTCCTTACTCACCCACCTCCTCCAGTCTGTCCTTAAGATGCCCAAGAGACCCAATGACACAGAGCTCTTCCCAAGTTCTCCAAGACCTTCCCTTTCCAGCTTCATTACTCCTGCATTGAGCTCCCAGACTCTCCCTCTGCACACCCAATCATCATTTGAGCATTCCAAGTCCAACTCTCTACAAGGTCTCAGGCCACCCTGTTGTCCACTGCCCACTCCCCACTGCTGAGGCTTGCTGGTATCAGTAACTTTCACCCAGCTGCTCACCCCTGCCCTCCTCCTTCTAACTGATTATAATCCTACCTGATCTCCCACATGTAACCTAAACCACCTTCCTCCATAAGCTCCCCAAGGCTTTAGAGATTGCCCCCTCAATTGCTGTGGGGCTTATGTGTGCCTGGCCCTCAGCACAGGAACCTTGCTTTCTTCCTCTCCCATGTCACCTCCAGTGCCTGGCACAGGCAAGTCCCCTGAGCCAGCTCACTCCGATGGAATAAACAAGCTGCCTATGTCCTCCCCTAGCAGAGGCCCTTTCTCTATCCCACCCCCAACCCCCTGGTCCCCCAATCAATTTCCCCGCCTTGGTGGATTTGCCAAAGCCCTGTGGATCCTGCACCATGAAGGAAAAAACCCTCCCTAGGGCATCTGGACAGCTGCAGCCAGGTCCTGCGTGACATTGCTGAGCTGCAGCCCCACAGCCTGTGCCAGCTGCCCATGCCCCATTCACAGACCCTGAGCCAGACCAGACCCACCACCACCTGTGTCTTCACTCAGAGGGGAGAAGTAAGAGACAAGGACAGAAAGTGTAAAAGCCATTCCCACAACAGCTGCCAGGAACAAGGCGAAAGTGCAGTGTAAATGTATATTCACAGCTGGTACCCAGTTCCGCTTAGGAAAATACCTTGCTTGAGTAGACACCTGTTGTTTTTGCGAACTCTGCAACTAGGCCTGGCTTCTGGAAACAGTTCACTGAATCTTCCTTAGAGGGGTCCTCATTTCCTACTCCCCAGTGTGTAAGACTTAGGAATCCAATGGCTATTTCCAAAGGGGGCTTTGTGGCTGGACCACAGCTTCAGAAACATAGTTGCACTTATAAAGATGTCTTGTACTTGGTTGGGAGCAATGAGAGCCTAGCCTGAGCCTGTGGCAGAAATCACATAGAAAGAGACTGTGGCATCTTTCTCCAGGTACATGTAAACTGGCAGCCATCTTACACTCATTGGAAAATGGCTGCTTAAGGACACAGATGAGTGAGTGAGAACAAAAAGAGACAGGGTAGAAGGGGAAGGAGAGAAAGAGCATCACCAGACTAGGTCCAGCTGTGTCTGCAACAGCTGGGTTCAGATTCACAAACTAGAAAAATGTTCCATTTGTCTTTTTCTAGATTGAGTTGGACTCTGTCATCTGCTACCAAGAGCACTTAGGAGTATATAAAGCTAGGGGGTAAGATCCGAGCCTGAGGAGATAAGTGTGAGGGTAAGTCTAGGTTACTAAACACAGCAAACAAAACAACAAACAGAAAACACCCCAAGATAGCCCTTTTGTTTTGCAGGGTAGAGGACAGGGAAGAAGAAGGTTAGCTAGAAAAATCTGGTCCAAGGCCCCAGCTTCAGCTCTACACTGGCCAGGAAACTCTGGAAGCAGTGCTTTGTATAGCTGTTTGCTGACTTTCTACTGTTATAATGCAAACTTCTCTTTAGAGAGCTTCCCTCTCTACCCTGCGTTTGCAGCACATTATGGAACATGCTGTAATTTCTGTCCAAGCAAAGACTGAAGGATGCATATAACTTGAGATGAACAGTGACATGACAGTTGAAGATGACCTATGGAATCCCAAGAAATCCTAGGAACAATGCTAGGCTTTGTGCAACTACAGAGTTCATAGTGCTGGAGACTTTGCCCTGAATGCCTTTTCTCATAATGGAGATAACAGGCCTAACACATAAATCTCACAGTAAATAGAAGTGGTTCTGTGGGCCCAAGGGTGGGGTCTGAATAGTAAGGTGCTAAAGAGGATCGGCAATGACAGAATCAGCCCTAAGTGAGCCCAGGAAGCAAAGCATGAGTAGCACAGCTGCCTGCAGAACTAAATTAGTCCACCCAGCTTTCCATGCTGCAAGAAGTCACTGTCCAGGTCTCCCAAGACACATTTGCAAGGGAAGGTTCCAGGCAGCAAGAGCGGCCCCAGGAAACTTTAATATACAATGGAATCTGGGTTAAGCACTATCTTCTCCAAAAGTTGAGCTCACAGGACATTCCCCAGAAACCTCTGGAGAGGTGGGGAGGAAAGTTTCTGGAGGTCTTTGGATGAAGAAAACAAAAAAGTGGCCTTGATTTTTCAAGGAGAAATTACACAGGAAGAAAAGAAATGTTTTTAATCTAATTAAGAGCGATCTTTTCACCTTCATCACAACATCACGGAAATGTGCCAGTTCTTTACTTCACACAATAATCAAAGCAATTAAGGAGAAGCCTTGGAAACTGGTGCAGATGTTCTCAGAATGTTTAATGGGGAAATGAGTTGCAGGCCTCATTCTCAGCATCCGGCTCCAGGCCCTGGCTACCAAATCCAGACATCTGCTGGGGCCCCACCCCCAGGCCTGGAGGGCATGTGCTTGAGAAACACAGGTCTCTTCCCAGGCTGCCTCCAGCGAGGCCAGATCTGGGGCCCCAGAGGCTCCCCATGGTTCCTCAAGCCAGAGCCTGGACATAGTCAGAATCACCCCAGAGCTAGGGAGAAGCTTAATGTCAAAATTATGTTAACAACTGATGTCAAAAGTAATCAACTCAAACTGGCTCCTTCACCCCTGCTGGCTGCAGGAGGACTATGAGTAGAAGAAGGGAGGGAAAAGAGCCCCTAACAGGGTCTGGGGGAGACTCTCTTCTTTAACCTCCTCAGCATAACATCACATAAAGGTGTGGCAGCATTGGTGCAGTCTGACTCTGCCTCGGCTCAGTGTTGCCAAACTAGGCCTAAGAAGCAAACTAGTCTATCTTTGAGGAATTTCCAAAAATAATCAGGAACCATGTACAAATAAAGGTTCTGCTTACTTAGGAACTAGCCTGTTTTAGAGAGCAGAAGGGCATATGACTAAAGTTAAATGGCTTAAAAGTGAAGACCTTGATGTACTGTTCAGGCAGCTCATTAAACCACACTGGAAGCCCTTTTGTATGGCATATACAAAGAACATAGAGGAAAAGAAAACATCCCTGGTTTCGAGGACACATAGGCAGTATGGGTCCTCACACAGGCACAACTTTTGGCATTCATGTTGTCTTCATATGAAAGGCTTCTTAATACAAGAAATACCAGATATGATTCCAGGGCTCTGTTTAACTGCATGCAGGGTAGGCCAAAGGCAATGGAAAGAAACCCCTCAAAGTAAGCCTTCAGTGGCAGTCAATACTCCAGCTCCACATTACAGGTAGATCTTTAAGGAATGTTGTAAGCTGATTTCTAGCTGCTCAATAGAACACTTTCTTGGGAAGTGGCTGGCACAAGTTTTTTGTTATTCTCTGTCCATGAATCTAGCCCAAGAAAATTTGATAGCAAGGGGTAAAGCATTTAAGAATGAAAGTAGCATGATGCACATTTTATCAAAAGGATATTTGGGACTGCTATGTACAGAATGTAGCAAAGGAAAGCCAGGGAGACTTGGGAGGCCAGTGTAGAGTGAAAGGAAACCATCAAAACAAACAAACAAACCCCCAAATAATCATGGTGGCATTGACAGGGGAAGAGGCTATAGAGACCAGGAGTGGGAAAAATCTATATGTGAAAAAGCATACTTTTAAAGACTTCTAGGAATGTTTGGAGAATAACAACATTCTACTTTTCCTCCTTGGACTTTAAATCTCCACACTTATTCTCAAAATCAGAACAAGCGATCCCAACAACGATAAGAGCAAAATAAAACCATATATGATCTATCCCTTCAGCAGTAGGCTGAATACATAGAAATTACCCATGAGAGGAGAATATGCCCACCATTGTATGTCTATAGGTACAAAAGGCCAGAAGAGGCCTAGTATGCTGTCATAAGAGCAAGGATGCTAAGTAGTGTTAACAAAAATAAGGTGCCCCTCTCCACCGAAATATTTTTATAGAAACTAAGAATTAATGTCAGTGATTAATTCTGGAAGCAGTCAGTAATTTACAGCAACCAAGTGAATATCTCACAAAGAAACAGCCAATTAAAAATTGGTAGGGGGCCAGCAAGATGGCTGAGTGGATAAAGGTGCTTGCTGCCAAGACTAACAACCTTAATTCAACCCCTGGAACAAACCCATATGGTAGAAGGAAAGAACAAGTTTCTATAAAAATGACAGGAACTTGTGACATTTTCACTTGTCCTTGAATACTTCACTTCCCTTGAATACTCAGTCTGATTTGGTGGCAGTGTTGAAAATGGTAGTATGGACTCTGGCCCTTGTTTCTAGAGGGCACAGTATAGACTTTGTTCTAAAATAATTATCTTTGTTTTATATTGTTTGTGGGTAGTCTGAAAGATTGACTTAAGGTGACTGCATTTTTTTCAAATCCTAATTGTGAATTTTCTCTGTGAAAAATAGTGGACAAAACTTGCAAACACTGTAAGACCTTCAGAGCAGTTACAGTGACCTGAGCAAAGATCAGTGGTTGAAGCACACAGCAGCCCACTGAAAAGCCTCAGAAGACAGTCTACAGAGTTTCTCTGGAAGTTAGAGCATTTAAAATAATAGTATGTGCTAATAACTTACAAAACATGTACAGAGCTGGATGCTAAGAAAAGCTCTGACAACACTACAAATCAGTACCTATGGCAGATTTCTATGCTTACCTCAAGCTACAAGTGAAAGCAAAGACAGGATTGTAAATAGTCTGTCTAAATATTGAAGGAAAATTCCAGTTCAGTTAATTTGCAAAAGCTGGAATAATCCTGCCCTCCTTTTGTACCTCTCTGTCATAATGAACTGAACATAAATGAAAGGAACAGAACTTCAAAGGCGACACATAACTTCACAAAAAATAGCTTAGGAATGAAAAAATAGCCTAAAACCAGTTATATAGCATTAAAAAATCTGGAGGGAGAAAAGAATCTAATGTCCACAGTTATAATATAAAAAATTGAAAATATACAACTTTAAACAACAACAAAAAAAGTAGTATACAGAGAAACAATAAAGCACAAACACTGGACTTGACAAAAAGAAATGTTTTTAATTAGACTAGGGAATGTTTCAGCTGGTAAAAGGACTTGCTGCTTAAGCCTGGTGACCTAAGTTTGAGTTCCAGATCCCACATAAAGGTGCAAGGAGAGAACTACACAAAATTGGCCTTTAACCTAGAAATGGGCACCATGGCATATTACAGTAATCTCAGTAATAATAAATTAAAATAAAAAGTCTAAAGTATGCTGAAAGATTTAAAAATGATAACTAAAGAAAACCAAGAAAACAAAGAATATGAAGAATGAGATATAAATTAGAAAATGTAATTAAACAAATTTTGGAACTGAAAAGTACTAGCAAATGAAAAAAATCCAATAGAGGGTTTCATCAGCAGATCTGAATGGATATAAGAATCAATGGACTTAAGGATCAAGTCTGAGCATCAGAAAAACAGTGAGCATCTCAAGAACTCTATGATATGCTACCAAGTATACTAATATTGATGTTGGAAATCCCAAAAAGTAGGTGAAAGAAAGGGCAGGAAGAATGATAGATGTCATACTGGCCAGAAGCTTCCCAAATATGATTAAAGACAAAAATCTCTATGTCCAGGAGCATAAGCAAAAGTACTCAGAAATGATAACTAAGAGTCACAGAAAAATACACTATCAATTATTAGAAGACAGAACTGACTATGGGGAAAAAAAAAAGACTTGGCTCATCATGTAGTGATTCTCAATACAATTAATGTGTTATCAGTAAGTGTGGAGTCCAGAGAGAATGGAATAGCATTTTTAAGTACTAAGAAAAAAATGTCTGTCAACTGACAATTTTATATCCAGCAGAATTAATCAAACATGGAGAAATAATGAGCTTAAGAGCTTCTCAAATGAATAAAAGCCAGGAAGCTCATATTATATTGGCTCTACAAAAACTATTAGAGACAGTAATACAGGTTCAAATAAAAAGGGACTAGAAAGTAACTGGAAACCACATACAAACACAGAACTTGAAGACCAAGTAGCTACAGAAAATATAAAGCCAGTATTATATATAGTATCTGAGTTTTTAATGTTTATTTCTTGTGATAAAAGAATATGAGATATATATATATATCATATATAGCATATGTTATTGGGTATAGTCATATCATAAATACACAATTTAAAACCATGTATACTTGAAGGGGATAGAGCTATATAGGAACTTGAATTAATTTGTAAAAGCTGGAAGGATCTTGCCCTCCTTTTTACCTGTCATAATGAACTGAACATAAATGAAAAGAACAATACTGAAACTATGTTGGTATAAACTCAAACTAGAATGTTGTAAAATTAAGTGTAATTTTCATCAAAATTATTCAGAAAACATCTGGGAAATATATTCATCTCAACATGTTAAAAGCTTAGAAGTTACAGTATCTCAACAAGTAAAATGGTGATTGACTGAAAAGTCCATTCCATTTCTGTATCAGAAATGAAAAGAGTAAAACATTGCCTCCAAAATGAGGGAGAGGGAGGGAATGAGAGAGGGAAGAAGAGAGACAGGTAGACACGTAGAATCAGAACATATTACAATAGACCTTGCTGGAATCAGCTTGGGTAGAAAAACCTAATTTGTGATTTAAATCTGGAGTTTAGATGTAGATAGATGTGAGAACTAAAAAGTCAAAGGCACTAAGTTTTGGGAAGAATTATTTCCTCCAGGAGCTTGATCAGATTCTCACAGCTAATAGTAGAGAAAAATTCCCTTGAAACTTTCAATATTAGGAGGAAGGAAAGAACCATTTTGAAAACAAACAGTATTTTTCTTAAAAGAGTTTACCTTCAGGGGAAGTTAGTTTACTAGGTCCTAACAAGCTAGGGTTTATCACAGCCTAACTGACCTAAAGCAATTCCAATCAACTCTAGATTTCTTGTGGAGTAGAAATATCCAAAACCCAGACCAGTTCACTCTAGCCATCCTATACCACCTAAGAGGGGAGAAAAAAAAATATTGAAGAACAGTTGTAAAGTTCAGTCAAGAAGTTTAGGATCAGTAAAAGTGATACCTAAACACAGGACTATAGAATGCTTCGTATACATTAAACTTTTCAGTGGTGGCGCACGCCTTTAATCCCAGCACTCGGGAGGCAGAGACAGGCGGATTTCTGAGTTCGAGGCCAGCCTGGTCTACAGAGTGAGTTCCAGGACAGCCAGGACTATACAGAGAAACCCTGTTTCGAAAAACCAAAAAAAAAAAACAAAAAAAAAACAAAAAAACAAAAAACCTTTCTATTTTATTAATAAAGACCATTCAGTAGAAGTTCCTTTCGATTGGTACAGCATATCCACTATCCTCCTATTGAAAAAAAATACAAAGCATGTAAAAGACATTAACTTTTGAAAATATAGCACAGGGGTAGACATGTTGAAATTATCACAGATATTTGAACTGTGAAACTAAAGAAGACAACATCCAAGGAAATAGCAAGGAAGAGACCAAAGTCATAGGGAAACCATGAAAGTGCTGGGAACCAGCAATATCAATGTATGAAGAATATCCTCCATAGACTCATTTGATTGCACACAGCTGAGAAAAAAGAATTTCAGAGTTATCTTTTTGTACAAACAACCAAAACTAAAAGACAAAAGTGAACAAAACATATTGAAAATTTGGCTCAGTTGGTAAAGTGCTTGCCTTGTATACCTAGGACCTGAGTTTGGCTCCCAGAACCTAAGTAAAAAAGCTGGTCATACTGGTTGTCTTAAGTCAGGGTATTTATTCATGCACAAACATCATGACCAAGATGCAAGTTGTGGAGGAAAGGGTTTATTGAGCTTACACCTCCATGCTGCTGTTCATCACAAAAGGAAATCAGAACTGGAACTCAAGCAGGTCAAGGAGCAGGAGCTGATGCAGAGGCCATGGAGGGATGCTGCTTACTACTGGCTTGCTTGCTTCTCCTGGCTTGCTCAGCCTGCTTTTTTTTTTTTTTTTTTTTAATAGAACCCAAGACTGCCAGCCCACAGATGGTACCACTCACAAGGAGCCCCCCCCCCGCCTTGATCACTAATTGAGAAAATGCCTTACTACTGGATCTCATGGAGGCATCTTCTCAACTGAAACTCCTTTCTCTGTGATAACTCCAGCTTGTGTCAAGTTGACACTCAAAACTAGCCATTACACTAGTTATCTCCATCCTGGGGAGGCGTTAGAAGACATGTCAACCCCTAAAAATACCAGAAATAGTCATAAAAAGAAAGAAAGAAGAAAAGAAAGAAAAAGAAACCATTTGAAGCAACAATAACTAAAAATTTTCCTGAAAATTATTATCATACACTAAATGATAGCCCACGATGCTGAGAGAATACCAAACAGGATTAATATCAAATCCTGTGTCTAAGCATATCATTATCTACAGAAAATAAAATATTTAAAAAGCCCTACAGGAACACCTACTATAAAGTAGCAATAATACAAACTCCGTCCAATCTGTCCTCAAAAACTATGTAAGCAAGAAGAGTGGAGTAACAAAACAAAGTGCTATATATCATTCTGCACGCTGGAATTGTTTTAAGATTGGTCTACTAGTTAAGGTTTTGTTCAAAACAGCCAACAATATGTTTAATTATGTTTATGTATATTTAAGTGAAAGAATGGCAACAGTGATTATTAGAAAGATGGAGGAATGGTTACTTTAGGTCATACCATGCATGAATTGGTGTATTATTATTTGAAAATGGGCTTAGATTAGTTGAAAATGTATAAAAGATCCAGAAAAATCACTCCAAAGAGAATAAAATGCAGTATAAGCAGTACACACACACACTCACCATACACCACACACAGACACAGATAGACAGAAGGGGAGGGAGAGGGAAAGGGAGAGGGGGAGGGAGGGAGGGAGGGAGGGAGAGAGAGAGAGAGAGAGAGAGAGAGAGAGAGAGAGAGAATATGAATGCTCCAAACTTAACAAAACCATAGACATCCCAGGTCTTAGTAGATACAGATAATAAAGCTAGTAAACAAAGTTTTCACAAAACATATATAGCCAAACAAGTTTGTAGTCACAGGTTGTATCTTAGTAGTCTTCTGGGTCCATGGTACCAGAATCCCACATATAATCTCATGTTTACAGTAGATTTCAGATTGGTAAATCTGTTTTGTATAGTCATTTTTATTCAATAAATATCTTTTACTCCATTTTGTTGCAATGCTAGTAGAGGAAAGTGAATTGCTACTGAGCTATATCTCAAAACTGTATCATACCTTTCTAATTGCACAAGCTCTAATGCTATCACACTTTAAAGAAGCTCTGTATTAAATACCACATAGTTCTTTACTCGTAGGTATTATCTAAGAGACTTAAAGTGGTTTTTAAGCAGGCTAAAACCAACCAACCAACCAACTACCACTACTACCACAACAAAAGACATGCTAACAAGCCATCAGATATGATATAGCTAGTATTCCTGTTGTTGCCATTGATAGAAAAACATATCCCAGACAAAGAGATTAGGGTAGGATAAGGAGGGGAGAGTTGATATATATATATATATATATTTTTCTTGTTTGGGAGAGAGAGCTATTTGTCAAGAAACCAACATAATACTAGATGGAAACATACCTCTCAGGAATTATAACCTTTAAAGAGAAGGAATAGGAAGGAGTGTTCACTTTCTGCAATACCACTTTATTTAGGGGAAATACCTGTTTGTATCACCTGGCTTCTTGTGAAAGTATGGCAGAGAATATGGCCTATCAGAATCTGATTTCAAAGTTCCTATCAAAGTAAGATCTGCTCATTCTCTATAATCCTGAGGATGAAGACATTTCAGATAAAGATGAGTAAATGATTGCTATGCTTTCAAGAGAAATTACAGTATTGAAAGAGATCTTGAAGCCCAGCCATTGGACTTACTAGACAAATACTTAAAGCAGTTATTTCAAAGAGTTAAAGACACTGGTAAATATAACAAAAATATAAGCTACAGACTAGAACAAAACATTTTCAAAATATATAAAGAGCTCCCCAAAACTTAATAGGGCTGTGATTGTAGCCGCACAACAATAGGATACTTGTCTAGCATGAATGAAACTTAAAATTCTATCCTCATAAATTTAAACAAAAAAATAAGTATATGACTGAATTTTGCTTTCTGATTTGAAAAATACCAGAACAATCTGAGTTTAAACGAATGACAACTTTACTAGTGTGCATCAGTTTCACAGGAGAAACACCTTCATTTAGCATGGATGTTAAGGACCCACATCTCGAATCAAATCTCCAGAAGCACAATGTTGATAAAAAAAGACCAGGCTTCCAAAGAACATCATTACATGCCTGAGCCAGTTCATTAAAATCTACAAAACTGTCAAATGCAAAATGAGCTCTATTGTGAAGGATAAAAAGACAATGAAGAACAAGCAATCATAAGATTATGTTAGATCATCAATTTGAGTACATTGATGAGAAATTAAAAACTAGCTAAGAATGTGCAGTCAAGGGGTAGGTATCTTTTGTCATATTCTCAAATCAAAAGGCTTTAAAATGAAGCATTTTAGTTTGAAAATCTTTCTTGAGGATTTAAAAGATTCTAAGGTGTCAGTGTTCATTGAAAAAAAAAAAAGATGGTAATCACATGGAAATGTCTTTTATAAGAGGTTAACATACAAGGCCCTGTTTTCACAAAGGCAGGATTTATGAAAAGATGGGCAGGATGAGAAACTTGTTTTGCTGATAGACTTTCTTTTGCAAACTTAACCAGCATATGAGGAAGAATGGTACACTGAGGTTTGGTGCATGTAAAAACATCTCTATTGTAGGTGAAAGAAGGTTATAAACTTAATGCCAGGCTTCTGAAGAAACCTGTCATGCCAAACAGCTTTTCTTTTCCTCTCTCCCTTTCCCCCATCATTCTTTTGACAGTATCAGGTGACTTGAATTCAGTGTGAGATTAGCAAGCTGTCTTAGAAACTAATAAAAAGCCAGTAAATTAGACCTAAAAGCCAGAGAAGTTTAATAAAAACATTGAAGTACACTAGATGAGTTCTACTAATGAAGAGTTTAGTGATGTATGTCATGTTGAGCAAATTATCTTCCTTCTCTAAAAACCAGGATATTGGCAAATAAAATATGACATAGGGATCTGTCTGAAACTGAAGTTTGAAAATGGAAAATAATGGAAATACATATGAAAACACATAAGAGAAGCCAAAACTGTGAAGAATGAGTACAAAAAGTAAAAAACCATGAGTAAATATGGTAAACAGTATTCCACATAGACAATCAGTAAGCACTTTGAAGTCTAACTACACCAATTAAAAATTGTCATAGTGTATAAAATAAACAGGACCCAACTTATTGCTTACAAGAAACCTTCATTTAATAATAAGTATAATAATATACAAAGTACACATAAGCAAAATGAAACATACCTACAGTGCTAAAACTAAAAAAGAAAGTGTGTTGCACTATTGGGATAGAGTGGACTTCAAGTAAGAAAAGACGACAGTTTGCCAAGAAAATAAAACACCTATAATGTGTGTGCTTCTCAAGACAGTGTAACTCCAATATATGATAGATTTTAAAGGTACAACACTCTTTCAGAGTTGGATACTTTCATATTCCTGTTAAAATTAAGTGCTTCTACTCTGAAAATCATTCAGGGCATAACTGAAATGATCCTTATGATTAACTAACCATGTAATACACTTTAGATATTTTCAACATCAGAATATACATTACTTTTATGTTTAAATCTATCCTACCAAACTAGATCAGTTTTGAGCCTGTACCACACACCCTAACAAAATTGAAAGAATATAAATGGAGTGATGGAATGCCTTCCCAGTGCAATTAATTTTAAAAGTAGTAGGGGGAAATAGGGAGGAAAATCTTGAAATCCTAAGACCTGGTTATTAAGCATGTCTAAATAAACACATGAATCAAAAAGAACTCTGAAGAAAAAATTTTAATGTTGTAACATCAAGTTTGTAATGTAGTGAAAACAGTGTTTGAAGCAGTTTCATACCATTGACAATGAAGTAATGACAATAGATTACTCTTTATGCTTAAGATATTAGAACAACAACAATGTGTTAAAAAGAGAGAAAGAATGAAGAATAATAGAAATTAGAGTAGGAAATCATTTGAACAAAAATGATTATTGCATTAATAAGTAAAATTGAGAAATCATCTAATCAGGTTAGCTAAACAAGAAAGACAAGGCATGAATCACTAATATCAGAAATAAAAGATGGGGTGTTAAAATAATAGAGGATGAAAATGAATGAAAGGGACCAACTTCTTGGAAAATATGTCATGCATCACAAAGAAGATATTAGGCAACCTAAACAGAAAGCACCAAACTTGGATGGATTTACTGATGAATTCTGACAAATATTTAATGGAAGAACTTATACCAGAGTTTCTACAGTGTCTTTTAGAAGGTAGAAAATATTGCTTAACTCATTTGTTGAGGCCAACATTGCCCTAATTTCTGTAGCAGACAACACATTCCAGACACCAGTAACTCATGCTGTACATGTAAAACAATACACTATGCAACATTAACATGCCAAATCCAAGAATAAAACAACTGTTCAGTGCTGTGGGACATTAAAAACTAAGGTAAAGTGATCACAAGCAAAAAAGAAGTTACATGATTTTATCACCAAACAGAAATATACATCTGATAAAAATCTTTACCAACTCATGGTAAAACCAACAACTCTGGAACATTAAACCTCAGGTAAGTAATCACAATAAGTAAAAAGTTACATGATTGTATCACTGGATACACGTGAATCTGACAAAATTCTTTACTAACACATGTTTTTGGTTTTTTTTATTTTAAAAAAATAAAACAAAAATCCGCAACATTAACAACTCAGGTAAGTAATCTCAAGAAGAAAAAAATGTTACATGACACGATTATATCACTGGATCCTATAATTTATCTGACAAAATTCTTTACTAACTCATGTTTAAAAAGCTCTTTGGAACATTAAAAACTCAGGTAAGTAATCACAAGAAGCAAAAAGAAGTTACATGATTATATTCTTGAACACAAAACTGCATCTGAAAAAAATTCTATACTATTTTTTAAAAAGGCCTTCTAGAGCATTAAAATCTCAGGTAAGTAAACACAAGAAGCAAAAAGAAGTTACATGATTATATCACTAGACAAAAAAATTTGATAACATCCTTTACCAATGCACAATCAAAACAAAACACCAAAAGCATTAAAATCTCAGGTAAGTAATCATAAGAAGCCAAAAGAAGTTACATGATTACATCACTGGACACAATTACCAACTCATAATAAAAGATATAACCAACAACTCTGCACATTAAAAACTCAGGTAAGTGATCACAAGAAGCAAAAAGAAGTTACATATCACTGGACACAAAAGTGCATCTGACAAAATTCGTTATCAACTCATGATTAAAAAAAAGAAAAAAACTACTCAGGAATATTAAAAACTCAGGTAAGTGATCACAAGAAACAAGAAGCAAAAAAGAAGTTACAGAAATCTGACAACATTTTTTACCAACTCATAATACAAAACAAAAACAAAACAAGCACACAAAACCTTCTAGGATATTAAAAACTTAGGTAAGAGGTCATAAGACACAAAGAGTAAACAAGAAGTTACATGATTATTTCACTAGACACAGAAACCTGACAACATTCTTTACCAACTCATAATACAAAACAGAAACCGAACAAATCCACACAAAACATCTGAAACATCAAAAACTCAGGTAAATTATCACAAGAAGCAAAAAGAAGTTACATGAGTATATCACTGGACACAAGCATGCATCTGATAACATTTTTTATCAACTCATGATAAAAAGAAAAGAAAAGCCCAACAACCCTAGAACATTAAAAACTCAGGT
Source organism: Rhynchomys soricoides (assembly GCA_019843965.1). Classification (NCBI taxonomy): domain Eukaryota; kingdom Metazoa; phylum Chordata; class Mammalia; order Rodentia; family Muridae; genus Rhynchomys; species Rhynchomys soricoides. The sequence goes on along the minus strand of JADRCH010000238.1, from coordinate 402,695 downwards.
AAGTGATCACAAGACACAAGAAGACAAAAAAGTTACATGATTATTTCACTAGACACAGAAACCTGACAACATTCTTTACCAACTCATAATACAAAACAAAAATGAAACAAGCATGCAAAACCTTCTAGGATATTAAAAACTCAGGTAAGTGCTCACAAGACACAAAAAGCATAAAAGAAGTTACATGATTATTTCACTAGACAGAGAAACCTGACAACATTTTTTACCAACTCAATACAAAACAGAAAACAAAACCTCTGGAACATTAAAAATCTCAGGTAAATTATCAAAAGAAGCAAAAAGAAGTTACATGATTATATCATTGGACACAAAAATGTATCTGACAAAATTCCTTATCAACTCAAGATAAAAGAAAAACCCATCAACTCTGGAACACTAAAACGTCAGGTAAGTGATCACAAGACATAAGAAGGAAATAAAGTCACATGATTATTTCACTAGACACAGAAATCTGACAACATTCTTTACCAACTCATAATACAAAACAGAAACAAAACAAGCACACAAATGCTCACATTAAAAACTCAGGTAAGTGATCATAAAACACAAAAAGCAAAAAAGTTACATGATTATTTCACTAAACACAGAAACCTGACAAACAAAACCTCTGGAACATTAAAAATCTCAGGTAAGTGATCACAAGAAGCAAAAAGAAATTACATGATTTTATCACTGGACACAAAAGTGCATGTGACAACTTTTTTTATGAACTCATAATTTAAAAAAGAAAGAAAAACCCAACAACTCTGGAACATTAAAAACAAAAAAGAAATTACATGATTATTTCACTAGACACAGAAACCTAGCAACATTCTTTACCAACTCATAATACAAAACAGAAACAAAACAAGCACACACAAAACATCTGGAATGTTAAAAACTCAGGTAAGTGATCACAAGAAGCAAAAGGAAGTTACATAATTATATCACTGGACACAAGCATGCATCTGACAAAATTTCTTATCAACTCAAAGAAAAGAAAAACCCAACAACTCTGGAACATTAAAAACTTAGATAAGTGATCAGAAGACACAAGAAGCAAAAAAGAAGTTACATGATTATTTCACTAGACACAGAAATCTGACAGCATTCTTTACCTACTAAATATACAAAACAGAAACAAAACAAACACACAACCCCTGAAACATTAAAAATTCTTGTAAGTGATCACAAGACACAAGCAAAAAAGAAATTACACGATTATTTCTTTAGACACAGAAACCTGACAACGAACGTTCTTTACCAACTCATAACAAATCAAAACAAGCAAACACAAAACATCTGGAATATTAAAATCTCAGGTAAGTGATCACAAGAGGTAAAAAGAAGTTACATGATTGTATCACTGGACACAAAAGTACATCTGACAAAATTCCTTAACTCAAGATAAAAGAACAAAACATCAATAAACACTACAAGGAAACCATTAACTCTGTAAGTAACATTTACCAAAAAATGTATACAAAACATATTTGTCAGAAGAAAAGGGCAAGGATGGTGCCCGCTCAGTTTTCAAAATCTTATGGAAAAATCCTAAGTAGTGGACCAAAATGAAGGGAATATTTATTTTGTTTAAAAGGAGCTAAAGTTTTGTTTTAGGTGGCATTATTGATGTAGAAAACATGAAAGGACACATGTACAAATTCTGCAACTAATTAGTGACTACAACAAGGTTACATGACATAAATTTAATATACAAGATCTAGTCACTTTTTTATATGTCAGAAGTTCATGAGTGGAATTTGGAACAAAGTACATTATTGCATTGGCATCACCAAACAGATGAAAATATGTACAATATATTTTCAATATATTGAAAAGTTCAATATTGCCAGATGTCCAATAACCCATGCTGATCCCAACATTAAATGCAACCTTAAGCAAAACACAAGTATGTTTTACCAGTATTGGAACATGGACTCTAAGGCTTCTATGGAGGAAAAGGATAGAATATACAATATAATATTAAAGGATAATTTAAAATTGACCCATTTTAATGCAATGATGTAAAGCTTCAGGGATCCAGAAACTATATTACTTATAAAAGAATAGATAAGTAAAGATGAAAAGAAAAGAAGATAGCATGTCAAAATAGGACCTTCTAAGTTTACTCAACTAATCTGTAATAAGGGAACAAAAATAAGATAATAGAGAAAATATGTTTTTTCCTCCCCAGTAAATGGATAGCCACATGGAAAATGTTAGAATCTAGATACAGACTTTGTATTCAATAAATAAAAAACAAGTGAAAATGTAGCTCAAACATCAATGAAGAACACATTGTAAAAGTAGAAGAGAATAGAAAACATCACACAATACAGATCTTAAAAAAAAATAAGCAAAGCTTGCAGTGAAGTACTAAATCATTTTGCATTTTTTGATATTAAGAACAAAACAACATGTCAAACTTTTGCCACTTCTATTCAACATAATGGTGAGTAGTTTAGCTGGATCAAATGGAATAGCTGGACAAGTACAACACATGCAAATTGGAAAGGAAGTTATAAGCATCTGATCACATGTAGAAAAAGCAAGATTCCTTATAAGATTGTATATGGTAAATTCAGCAAAGTAGCAGTGCAAAAGAAAATATACAATTTACATTTCTATATCAAAGGTGATATCTATGTGTACTATTGAAATAGTTTCATTTGAGGCAGCACCATAGAATCCACAGTTTTGGTAGCTGAGTTATCTTATAATTTTTCTTGATTTCATAGCTGACAAATTTGAAAAGAGACTATATTGAGTTGCCCTTACTACAGTAGGAACCACTGCATCCAACTGAGTTTTGATTCTTGCACTTAAAATAGGTCTTAGCTCATTCAAACCAGACTATAAATCCAATGGATACATGCCAGAATCAACACTGACCTAATATAATCACAAATACTAAAAAAAACAAAGAGAGCTTGGAAGATATCCATTTGGTAAAATGCTTGCCTTTAAAGTGTGAGGATCTGAGGGTGAGCCCCGGAACTCAAGTGAAAGTATGTATGTTGGTGGATATTTTCAGTCCCAGTGCAGGGGTGGCACGAAGAGAATCCAAAAAGTTTAGTAATTTGCCAGTCTGGCCTATTTGGTGACCTAAGTAGAGACTATTGAAATGGAGGTGGGTAGCAGTCCTAGTTAAGAAAGTGGAGGTTTTCCTCTGACTTAGAACACATGCATATGCACATACATGCATATCTTGTATATAAAAGAACAAGGATACCATCAAAGAAAATACAAGTCATGTTCCAGCACCCAACTCAAATGAAACCTCCACAGCCAACTTAGTGACAATTTAAAATGAGTTAAGAGTAGTCAAACAACTACAAGAGAACTGGGAGGGTACAGTCTGAAAAACAATACATGAACAAATGAGTTTCAATAAAGCTATATAAAGCAAAGTCAAATTAATTCTGGAGCTGAAGAGTACAATGAAAGGAAAATCATAAGACTGGCTCAAAACCAGATTGTTCAGTTAAAACTGGAAATGACCTTGAAAAGAGGACATTTGAACCAAATGAATTTAACATAGGTACAAAATATTTCATCTCAAAACAAAAGAATATACCTTCTCAGCACCTCATGAACCTTTTCCAAAATTGATCATATGACTGGACACATAAAAAGCCTCAACAGATACAAGAGCATTGAAATAATCCCATGTATTCAGACAGATCACCACAGACTAACGGTGGACTTCAATCACAGCAAAAACAATGAAAAGCCCACATACTCATGGGAACTGAACAACTCTACTCAATGATAACTTGGTTCTGGAAGAAATAAAGAAGTTTAAGATTTTCTAGAATTCAATGAAAATGAAGGCACAGCATACCCAGACTTATGGGACACAATGAAAGCAGTGTTAAGAGGAAAATTCATAGCACTAAGTACCTTCATAAAGAAACTGAAGAGATCCTATACTAGCAACTTCACAGCACACTTGAAAGCTCTAAAACAGAAGCAAACATGCCTAAAAGGAGTGGATGGCAAGAAATAGCCAAACTCAAGATTGAAATCAACCAATTAGAAACAAAGAAAATACAAAGACTCAACTAAACTAAGAGCTGGTTCTTTGAGAAAACCAAGATAAATAAACCCTTAGCCAAACTATCTAAAGGGCACAGAGGCAGTATCCAGATTAACAAAATCAAAAATGAAAAGAGAGACATAACAGGAACTGAGGAAATTAAAAAAAATAAAAAACTCATCAGATCTTAGTACAAAAGCCTATATTCAACAATACTGGAAAATCTAGATGAAATGAATGGCTTTCTAGATAGATACCATGTACCAAAGTAAAATCAAGATCAGGTAAACTATCTGAATCTAAACCCCTAAGACCCTTAACCCCTTAGGAAATAGAAGCAGTCATTAAAAACCTTCCAACCAAAAAAAGCCCAGTGCCTGATGCCTTTAGTGCAGAATTGTAACAGGCCTTCACAAAGAAGAGCTAATGCCAATACTCCTCAAACTATCCCACACAATAGAAACAGAAGGAACACTACCTAATTCATTCTATGAAGGCACAGTTACTCTGATACCTAAATCATACAAAGACAAAACTTAAGACCAGTTTTGCTTATGAATATTGATGAAAAAATAATAAAATGTTCTCAAACCGAATCCATGAACACATCAAAACCATCATTCACCAGGATCAAGTAAGCTCCATCCCAGTGATGCAGGGAAGGATTCATATACAAAAATCCATCAACATGATCTGCTATATACACAAACAGAAAAAAAAAAATCATGATTATCTCATTAGATGCCGAAAAAGCCTCTGACAAGATACAGAGCCCCTTCATGTTAAAAGTCCTGGAGAGATAAGGAACTCACTGCATATACCTAAACATAATAAAAGCAATATACAGCAAACTAATAGCCAACATCAAATTAAATGGAGAGAAACTTGAGGCAAACCCACTAAAATCAGGAACAAGTCAACCCACTCTCTCCCAGTCTTTTCAATATAGTATTCAAAGTTCTAGCTAGAGCAGTTAGACAAGAAAAGGATTGAGAGAACACAAATTGGAAAGGGAGAAGTCAAAGTATCACTATTTGTAGAGAACTCCTACACCTGATAAACAACTTCAGCAAAATGGCTGGATGTAAAATTAACTCCAATAAATCAGTAGCCTTTTTTTAAATCAAATGATAAATGGGCTGAGAAAGAAACAACACATTTCACAATAACCACAAATAATATAAAATATCTTGGTGTAACTTTAAGCAATTGAAAGATCTTGAAGAAAGAAATTGAAGAAGACCTCAGAAGATGGAAAGATCTTCCATGCTCATGGATCGGTAGGATTAACATAAACATCTTATCAAAAGCAATCTACAAATTCAATGCAATGCCTATCAAAATTCTTCATAGACATGAAGAGAGTAATTCTTAACTTCATAAGGAAAAACAAAACCCAGGATAGCAAAATAATAATTCTGGGGGAATCATCATTCCCTACCTCAAGCTGTACCACCAACCAATTGTGATAAAGACCACATGGTATTGGTACAGAGGCAGATAGGTCAATCAATGGAATAGAATCTAAGACCCAGAAATAAACCCACACACCTATGGACACTTGATCTTTGATAAAGAGGTCATTTGAAATCACAAAAAATATGAAAATGTAAAGGTCTCAGAGGGCTTATGGAATAAAATCATGATCATTAACATTCAAATTTCCCAAATGTAGGTGTTAAATATAAGTGACAGAGGAAGAAAATTTATTTAAGAACATAAACTATTGAGAACCAAACCAATCCAAGGCATTCTCAGAGGCCCTAATGAAAGGAGAAAAGTAATCACCCTATTCCAAACTTTCATCTATTCTCTATTTTCTGAAAACCTGGTCCTCTGTCTCAAGATCATGTCACTGAAGGATGACAATCTAGTCTTTGCCAGTAAATAATCACTGAAAACTTTCAGACCTAGGAGCAATATGGACATTCAGGTATATGAGAGGTTGAAAACAACAATGTAGACAGCACACATTAAAGATTTAAAGATTAAATCATTTTAAGAGCAAGAAGTTCATCACAAAAACTTTCTAATTCCATCAGTGTATTTCTTGGCAAATAATTGTAGGCAAGGAGAAAATAGTATGAAATTCACTGGTTAAGTATAAAGTTAAAACAAAAACAACCATCCAAACAAAAGACAGTCACAAACCTCATTCTAGATTTAAGAACATACAGACTGAAAAATAAAATTGAAATTAGGAATACATTACACATGGAAAACAAAGAAGTGACAAATTATGAAGATATAGTCACTATAAGAGAATCCGTTAATGGAGAGGCCTATCATTTGTAATACATTATCTGTCTTATAACTTAAACACAAATACGTGAACACCTGAAAAGATTATTCTTTAGTATTCTCCACTTACAGAAGTGGATAAATCATTTGTACAGAGAATCAGTAGAGAACCATTTGTTCTTGACCTATATATACCTTAGGTCAAATGAATGAAACAGGTATACAAGTACATTTCATAGCAGTAAATTTACTGTATGAGTGCAAATATCTTCCTCCCAGACATTGTCTATTAGGCCACAATACACTTAATAGACTGAAATTCCAAGTATCTTTTACTATCACATTGCTATGAAACTAAAGATAAACCATAGGAGGAAAACTGAAAGAAAGATACTACATACAAATTAAAATGTAGGGTCAACAATGTTGTTCATTGACAAGCTTGATAGTCTGATTTTATTTGCTGTCTATGGTAATAGGAGAGAATCCATTCCTGAAAATTATCCTCTGATATCATGTGCACTGTGGCATGTATGAATGCATGAACACAGTGAATAAATTAAAAATGCTCCTGAACAAGTGAAAAATAAAATTAATATTGTAACATTACAGTGTGAAACATTGTATCTAAACTAATAGAACATAACAACAGCAAAGAGAAATATTTGGTAAAATTTCTACTTACAGAAGAAAGAGAGCTACTCAATAAATAATCTAACGTTGCATCTCATGGAACTGGAAAGGAAAAAAAATCCGTACATGTCAAAGGGAAAGAATAACAGACTAGTGCAGATATATATTAAAGAGTAGAAAAATTAAATCACTTTCAAACTCTCTAATAATTAAAAATAGAATAGTTCTAAACCAACTTAGCTTTCAGAAAAAGCCAAAGTCATCAATAACATTCCAGTAGCATATAAAAATTTCACATACTAATGTCTCGTCTACTCCTGTTTTACAAGGGTGTTTTAACATGCAGTCAGCAAATGAGCAACACTATATTAACAATATAAAGAGTAAAATAGTAATTATTTTAACAGGTTTAAGAAATAAAATTTAAAATGGAGCATTTTATGATAAAAATGTCAATAAATTAGGTGTTGAAGAAATGTCTTAATAAAGCACATATGTGAGAAGCTTACAGTAAATATTACAAGCAAATTTTGAGAAACTGCATTATTTTCTTGAATGAAAGTAGGAAAATGATACCTATGGAGCAGGTAATATGGCTAGTAGATAAAAGGCAATTGCTGCCAAGTCTGTTGACCTAAACTGAATCCTTGGGATTGTTATGGTAGAACTGACTTTTTCAAGTTGTCCCTTAATGATCACATGAGTGTAAAGGCATGTGCACATGCAATTGCATGAATACATACACACACACAGACACACACACACACACACACTAAACAAAATAATTTTTAAAAAATAAATGATGGCCATTGTTACCAACTGGATTCAAGATAATGATGCAAGTTCTAGCCAGAGGAATTGAGGATGGGGAGTGAGAAATACAAATCAGAAAGGAAAAAATAAGATGTCTATTTGCAACTGATATGATTGTATAGAAAAATGTTATTGCTCAAAAAATTATTAGAGGCTTCAAATCAAAGTTCAATATACAAAACTATACAAGAAATATCTACATTTCTTTATATTAACAGTGAACTACCCAAAAGGGTAATTGCAAAAAATCTCTTAAGAAAATAGTGCCCCAAATCAGAAATAAAACCTTGAATATATCAAGTGAGTTTGGACAAGAGTATCATGACCATTTATCAAAGAAAGGTCTGTTGTTTGAACAAATAGTTTTGGGGAAACTTGGTATTACGATTTAGGAAAATGAGTGTAGAATCTTTAATTTACACTATATAAAATTAATTTAAAATGGACCAAAATATAAATGTAAGTATAAAATTTGAATAAAATGGAAAGAAAAATTACATTATGTATGGAATTAATTTCTTAAATATAACACCAAAGGTATAGACAACAAAAGATTGAACTTCATGATATATAGGAATAAGTTTAACAAAGGCAGCAAAATATCTGTAAAATAAAAACAAATACTCATGGGAAATTGAAGATGACAGGAATAAATGTAGACATGTTATCTGTTTGTGGATCAAAAGATTTCCAACATATTCATAGAGCCCAAAGCAATGCACAAATTTAAAATAATCTTATTATTCTGGTTTTATGTTTCTTTAGAAAGGAGAAATTCTAAAAAATATGAAAGTTGAATAGCTGAACATTTATGACACAAAAAGTAGCTGGAACTATCACACAACTTGATTAAACTACTTTACTCATAGAGACAGACCAATGGTAAACAATGCAGACCCTCACACTGACACATAGAGGGTCAGTTTACCTTTCATACAGGAATTAAAAAGACACAGAATAGTTGCTGGGCAGTGGTGGCACATGCCTTTAATCCTAGCACTTGGGAGGCAGAGACAGGAGGATTTCTGAGTTCGAGGCCAGCCTGGTCTACAGAGTGAGTTCCAGGACAGCCAGGGCTATACAGAGAAATCCTGTCTCGAAAAACAAAACAAAAATACACAGAATAGAATACTCATCAAAAAGATGGTATGTAAAACCAGGATATACATATGAAAAAAATTGAAATTGGAACAATATAGTACACCATATAGATCCAATTCTAAAGTAAAACTTGTAGAATAAACTGTAATTCTGACACTGATCAAAAAAACTTTTGAGATACAACATTAAAAGCCCAGAAATAAATGCAAAGTTGCTATCTATCACAAGACTGGTAGGATGAAGAGGAAACACAAATAAAAAATAACCTACATAAGGGAATAAGATATTTACAAACTATATCTAATGTGTTAATATCTAACCTATAAAAGTAACAAATATTTCAATAGCAAATGATGACAAAAATGACCTAAAACATGACTCAGACAAGCACAGAGTTAAACATTTTCCCAACATAGACATAGAAAGTAGTAAGAAGAATGCAAGAAATGCTTAGTATCTCTATTTGGGGAATGCAACTCAGAACAACAACTCCTATACCTCAAATATGTTTAGGAATTATAAAAAAAAATAGGATATGGAAGAATAAAAATCTGAATATGTTTGGGGTGAATGTAAATCTACATTACAAGTTGTAAATGTAATATAAAAATTGGAATGTAAATTGGCATATGTAAAAAAAATTGAAGCACCTTATACCTTGTCTTTGTGGCTCAAGTAGAATGACAAGTTGTTATGATTGTCAACATCTGTTTCATACAAGAAGCATACTAATGTAACAGTTAAACAAGTTCACTGGCTTTAAAATACAACTGAATTTAACATCGAAAGATTGAAAATGTAAGCTGAGTGAGACATCTCATTGAAAGCATTTGCCTTAAAAGTCTACCAACATTAGTTCAATCTTCAGAACACACAGAAAAAGAGAGGACCAAATCCCAAAATGTGTCAAATGACTGGTATAGATGATCTGTGGCAAGCATGCACCCATAATCAAATATACACAGAATAATATTGACAAGTATAATAATAAATAAAATATTTTCAATTTTTAAAAATAAGTAAGGGATGGTATAATCAATCTTTAGATACCTGTGTTTTAATTTTTATCATAACATTATTTATCATAACATCTAAAATATACAAAGAATCTTTAAAAACTTATCAAAGAGAAAACAAGTTGATAAAGAAAAAATTGACCAGTCATCTTCTCTTTAAAATGGCAAATTTACATATGGAAATATACTTGACATCGCATGTCATTAGGAAAATGTGAATGAAAACAAAACCAAGATGCTCCACATCCCTATTAGAATGTCTCAAATTTAGAACATGGACAGCACCAAATATTCTATAGAAGTGGAGCTGAAATTTCAGTTCTCTTGCTGATTTGGTACTTCATTTTGGTACTATCTTATAAAAACAAAAATACTTTTCATATCCATTCCAGTAGTCAAATCTTTGGTATTTTCCCAAAGGAGATGAAAATTTATGTTCACATCAAAACATAAACATGGATAATAGAGCTTTATTCATGATTGTTAAGAGTTGGAAGCAATCAAAATGTCCTTTGGTATGAAAATAGGCAAGTAAAAAAAATAATGGAATGTTATCTCTAAAAAGAAACAATCTATCAACCCATGAAAAGACAAAGTAAACTTGAGTATTTATTACTAAGTGAAATAAAGGCAATCTGGAGAGGCTATGTACTTTAAGATTCCAAATATAAGCTATTTTATTAAAGGCAAAATTATGGTGAAATATTCAGTAGGTGCCAGGAAATGAGGTGAGTAAAAGATGTATAGGAAAAGAGACATTTTAGTGCAGTGAAAATAGATTAAGTGATCTGTATCCTGTACTATGGATGTATATCATCCATTTGTACAGATGAAATTGAACCCTAATACTAACAGTAGATTTTGGTTGATAATCAAGTGGAAATGTATTCTCATTCACTGTAACATTTGTTCCATTTGATAACATGCAAAGTAGTGGATGTGTAGGAGTAGGTGATATGGCCTAAGTCTCTGTAGCTTCCTCAATTATAACATGAACCTAAAAGTTCTCAAAAATATAGTCTTCAATGCACAAATAATTGTGTAGAGTATTATAATGGCAAATTACTATGAAAGTACATTAAAAATAAACATTAAATATATAAGGGAAGGACAAAAATGTATGTAAATGATAATAAAAAGTTTGTAAAATGGTAGTTATTTCCTGTCAATTATTAACTGTAAACTAAACTCTTGGAAAAAACTAAAGTTGACACAATGCATTTTTAAAAATACACTTTATATGTGCATAAGACACACACTTTTTGTCAAACAACACAAGTAGGTTGGAAGTAAATAGATAAGTGACATCCCATAAAATAACCAAAAGATGAAAAGTTTACATTAAGAAAATCAGTTGTTAAATAAAATATTGCAGTAAAGGCCTAACATATTGTCAGAAATATGTTATTTAAATTTAGTACACACTCCAAATGATAGAACCAGAAAATACAAGAATCAATGCTGACAAATTAAATTACAGGGAGAAATAGAGTCACACACTAAATTTGGAATCCACTTTAAAGTACAGAATGAGTGAAGATTTAAAACCAAAAAACTTAAAATCATTTTGTAACAAATAACATCAAACACCTACAAAACAATCTATGGAGTAGAGTATAGTATAACTTATTTTAACTTATTTGTTAACCTATTAACTTGAACTTATTTTCATAAATTGCTTTTGTTATTTGAGGAACTTTCATTCTATACATAAATTGATAAGTTATAATCTCTTATAAGTACTTATGGAGTACTTATGGAGTACTTATAAGAGAGGTTGATAGTAACAAATTCCTTATATATGTTAAAAATGATACCTAATAATTACTGCCTAAATCACATACCTAAAGGAACTATGAAAAGAACAACTCAATTTGCAGACAGAAGGAAATCAAGATCAGGAGAGACATATTAGAAAAAGAACAGTTAATTAAACCACGATTCCTTTTGATAAAATAGACAAGCTCTTAGACCACTCAAGAAAAAAAAGAATACATAACATCAAAAATTAAAGTGGAGTCATTGAAAAATGAAAGGTATATAGGGGAGTATTATGGATATTATAATAAAATAGATGTCTTAGAGGAAAGGATACTTCCTAGGAAAATCCAACAAATCAGTAATGACTCACAAAGGAATAACTCAAAAAGACAAATAATATAAAAATCATAATTAAAAAAATCCAACAAACATGAGTTCAAGATAAAAGTAGTTTCATTGCTGAACACTAACAAACATTCTAATAAAAATTATCTCAAAGACATAGAAAAGAATATGTTCTAATAAATTTTATGAAGCCAGCATCACTGTGATATATAAGCTGGAAGCACTACAGAAAAATAAAATCACAGGCTAACACTGTGATTTAAGAATGCTTCATTGATATTCAATAAATTATTAGCAATCTACATTCAATAGTGCATCAAGATTACACATCACAACCATGTATGATTTGTTCATGGTTTACTAGGGTGGTTATATATGTATAATAACCGATGAAAACATATTATACCAATCTTTTCAACTAACATGGAAAAAGAATTTTACAAATTCAACATTTTTATATTAACTTATCAATTTATGTATAGAATGAAAGTTCCTCAAATAACAAAAGCAATTTATGAAAATAAGTTCAAGTTAATAGGTTAACAAATAAGTTAAAATAAGTTTAACAACCAATGTAGAAAATTGAATTTCTTTTCCTGTAAGATTGAGTACAAGGCACAGATGCCTGTTCTTGCTACTTATATTCAAAGCAATAAGAAAAATAAAAAATGAGTCAATATAAAAGAAATGAAAGTTATCCATGGTGGAAAGAAGTAGTAAAAATATTTGCCAATTAATCCTATGTGTGGAAGATATTGAAGATTATAGAAAAGATATATTAGTATTAGCAAGTGAATCCAGTAAAGAGGCAGTATATAAAAATGAATTGCATTTCTTCAGATGATTTTAAAAAAATTTCATTTGTATTCGCACCACAAATATACTTAGCTGTACATGGTGGCACACATCTTTAATCCCAGGACTCAGGAGGCAGAAACAGGCAGATTTTGTGAACTCAAGGCCAATATGGCTTACACAGCAAGTTCAGTCCAGCGAACCCCAGCTACATAGAGACCATACATTTCATGTGAAATCACAAAAAAATCAAAGTAGGCAAAACAACCAAGAAAAAGAATATCAATGTGTTATCAGTATAAAAATAGAAATACTGATGAGTGGAACAGAAAAGAAAACCCAGGAATAAATCCAAATACATGAATTCAACTAGGTTTTGACAAGAGTGTAAAGAGGAGACAATGGGTAATGGATTATACCTTCAATAAGTGGTACTTGGAAAATCATCATCAACTCAAAATGGCTAAAAAATAAACTAAAAACCCAGATGTTGTGGCTCATAATTTTAATTCCAGCACTCACAAGGTAGAGGGAGAAAATCAGTCATTCTTGGCTACAAAATAAGTTTGAGGCTAGGCTGGAGTTTACGAGAATTTGTTTCAAGATAAACCAATACATAAATAAATGAACTCAAAATAAATTTAGAAAAACTCAATGTAAAACTAAGGCCACAATAAGATCTAGAATATGTGGGGAAAGCATCTTGGCATTCATACTTTGGACTTTTAACATAGAATAGTACTACTAAAGTGAACTAAACAACAAAATCTTAGAACCTTCACAATAAAGGAAAAAAATCAGCAAAATTAAAAAGTAACTCATGAGTTGGAAGAAACTATTTACATGATATCTATAATATGTAAATATATATTTACATATACCTATGTATGTATATATTTTACTTATATATACATATGTATATATGTATATCAGAGGTAAAGCACTTTTTATTAAGCCTGGTGTCTTAGTTAGGGTCTCTGTTACTGTGAAGAGACTCTTATAAAGGAAAACAATTAAATGGAGCTAGCTTCCAGTTCAGAGTTCTAGTCTGTAGTCATCACGGCAGAAAGCAGGATAGCATGCAGGCAGACTAGACTAGAGAAAGAGCCAAGTGGTTTACATTTGGGTCAGCAGGCAATAAGAAAAGAGAATGACATTGGGCCCAGCTTGAACTTCTGAAACCTCAAATCCTGCCCCCAGAGACACAATTTCTACCACAGGGTCACACCTCCTAATAGTACCACTCCTTTTTAGCCTATGTAGGCCATTTTCATTCAAACCACCACACCTGGTGACCTGAGTTAAGTCCTTCAAATCCACAGTGGAATGAGAAAACCAACTCCTCAAAGCTGTCCTCTGACTTCCATACATATGCCATGGCACACACATGCCTGTACATGAATATATATGTTCCAACACACAATAAGAAAATGTACAAAATGTTGCACTTCTACTTTGTTAATGGGATATGTAGCCATTATAGAATACAAAAACAAATTTCCTATCTAAATTAAAAAGAGAACTACCAAATGACACAGCAATTTCTATTTGGATTATATGCTGAAATAAAAGCATGTAAAGATATTTGTACTTTCATGTTAATTATAGATAAGATATAGATACAATGTAAGTGTCCATTGGTAATGATCAGATAAAACAATATTATTTGACATTCAAAATGGAGGTGATGTTGTCATTTTCCACAAAGTAAGATGAACTTGGGTGACCTTATGCTAAAAGAAATAAGCCAGAGAAAAATTGAAACCTATTTCATGTCATTTATGTGTAGACTCTAAAGAACTGGAAAGGAGTTTTTAAAATATATGTGTATACAATAAATCAGTGGTTAACACAAATGACGTTTTAGGTATAGGTAAAAGGATATGAAGTAGCAGATCACAGAAAATGAAAAATTCTAAAGGTTTAATATACATTCAAAGGACCATAATTGGATCTTACTATGTAGTTCTAGCAAGCTTTTAACTAGCCTCAAACTCATGATCTTCCTGCTCCACCTCTCAAGCTGGGATTACAGATGTTTGGCACATCTGTTTTGTTCTCAAAATTTATACTAAATGAGCAGTGTTACTTTTATTTTATAATGTTCTATATACCTTAAATATACACAGTAAAATTTATTTTATAGGAAAAATAATATATACAGTAACCAGAAAGATTACTGGTGACACAGAAATTTTAAGTAATACTATAAACTGCCTACATCAACAGAATATGTACAGTTGGAAAAAGAATATACAATCTTTACAAGTATACATGAGAAATTCTCTATGATAGATCATGTTTTAAGAGATTATAAGAATATAAATGTATTCATGAGATAGAAATAGTATAAAAGTTTTTTCCAACCACAATTGAGTGAATCCAGAATATAATATACTAAAACATTTACAGATACTTGGCAGTAAAACAACATATACTTTAGCTACTGAGCTAAAGAAGTTCCTAGAAAATGCATTAAAAACAGCTAAATTTAAGACACACTATCGCAAAAATATAAAAGGTAATGATATAATTTCTCAGGGAAAACAATAATCATAAATGCCTATATTAAGCAAATTAGGATCCATAATTTAATTTCTTACTTTATGGAGCTACATTAAAAAAAAACCAAACAAACATGTAAGCCCAGAGTTAGCAGAAAAATAAAATAATACATATAAAATTGAAAAAACATTTAAAATGTAAGTCAATTAAACACAAAATGGGTTTCTTTGAACAGGTATCAAAACTAGAAATCTTTAGCTAGAATAACCAGAAGAAGGAAGAGGAGGAGGAGGAGGAGGTGGAGGAGGAGGAGGAGGCGAGTTCAAAGTTTTTGTAACTAGTGAAGGTGATAACATTACTTATTTTCCAAAATAAAAGAAATTACAAAAGAATATTATGATGCCAACAAGTGAAATAATGTAGAGAAAATACATAAACTCTTAGAAAATATAAGTAGCTAACTGGTGGTGGCACACACCTTTAATCCCAGCACTCAGAAGGTAGAGGAGGGTGGATCTCCGAGAGTTCAAACCCAACCTGGTCTACAGAGCTAATTCCAGTTTAGCCAGGGCTACACAAAGCAACTTGGTCTTCAAAAACAGAAAATACAAGTTAAAGATGAAGTAGTTATGAACAGACAACAAGTAAAAGGTTTGAAAGGTAAAACCATGATAAAACTTTCTTGTGAAGAAAATACTAAACGGGTTTGGAGAGGTTGCCCAGTAGTTAAGGAGCATTACCTGCTATTTTAGAGACCCCATTTTGAGTTCTCAACACCCACATGGCAACTCATACCCATGTAGCATCATACACACACACACGGGCAAAACACCCATGCTCATAAAAATGCTTAAAAATCAATTTTACAAAACATTTTCTCTCAAAAGTGAAAATACTTATATGACTTCTTTGAATTACATCAAAATGTAAGACCAAATCTTTCAAAAAACAAACAACATAAGAGGGAGACTTTTACAATATATTCTGTGAGGCTAGAATGACCCTGATTCTAAAGCCAATAAAATATACCACTAGAAAGGAAAACTAGATAAGGCTACCATATATAGATAGATGCAAATGTCCTTGACAGTGTACCACTAAACCAAATGCAGCAGCTTATAAAAATGACCAAAGAGAAATTATATCAGGAATAAAGAAGTAGTGATTAAAAGAATATAGACTAAATTATAAATAAATTATATTATAAATAGTCCTTGAATTTCAGTGAGGTTATATCCTGACTTAAAATGTAATTTGAGAATGCATTTTGCAAACCTACCCTACTAAATACAACAGTTTAGGAATGAGGTATTTTATGGGTCTTTATTTTTTACCATCATAATTTCATGACTGACTTGGACCTGGCACTTGGTGTTGTTTCCCAGCATCACAAAGGAGTATCATACCACTTTTCTCAACTAAGAAGAGACCAAAATAAAAGTACAGTTTCCACTGAGAGTCTACCACTTTCATCCTGTCACAAAGAAAAAAAAAACTAAGTTGAATTAAACACCAGGAATTATCTTACATCATATACAACCATATAACCATATCAGTTAATATGGAAGAATTTGGTGAAATTCAATGTCAAAATAAAAACATTCAGAAAATTAGGAATTCAGAGGACCTTGGAAAATATGATAATGGAAATTCATGGAAAAGTCCACACCAGACATGATGAACAATGGCAAAAGCCTGGAAACTTTTCTAATTAGAAAGATAATGGAATATGCATTTACCATAGCTAGGAAGTGGTGAAGTGCACGAATTTGCTAGAATTATCAAATAATGTCAAAACTGCAAAGAAAGGAGCAAAGCTATTTACATATACATTTGTATGTAGAAAATGTTATAAAATTTATAAATACAGCTAATGAAGTAGTTCAGCCAAGTTGTATGCACAGTAAATGCTTAATACACAGAGAGGGATGAACATTTCTAATTGTAATTGGTGGTGATATTGCAGAACTGAAGACCACAAAATAATGGGTAAAGAGTCCATCTAGAAATCACCCACACATACATTAGACATTAGTTGAAAGGAATATTATACAAGTATACCAAAGAATGAGAACTATCTATGAATGGGTGGTATATTTCTTTTTAAATAAATAACTTGAAATGATAAGATGATTACATGTATTTGGAAGAGCCACACATAAACTCTAAACCAGAAAATACTACAATTTTTTACTTAAAAGAGTTCGGGCTTATGAATATAGAAGGGATATGGGAGGAAAAGGCTTCTCTCAGTAGATCCTTTTGTATCATTTTGACTTTTGGAAATATATTGATATTTTCAATATTTTAATAATTAACATATGTGTAGCTTCTAAAAAACAGTGGGATAAGAAACTTATCTTAAACACAGGCTCAGAGGGGTAGCCATAGTTCCAGGTACTGGGGGAAAAGATTTAGTAAGAATGACACCCTAAGAGTTGAAGAGCAGTCTGGATAATGGCAAACCTTTATCTCTCTAAACCATTGGTTCTCAAATTTTGTGTAATGACCCCTTTCACAAAGGTCACATATCAGATACCCTGAATATCAGATATTTACATTATAACTCATAACAGTAACAAAATTACATTTATGAAGTAGCAACAAAAATAATTTTATGATTGGGGAGCGCCAATACATGAAGATATGTATTAAAGGGGCACAGAATTAGGAATGCTGAGAACCACCACTCTACATGAACAACTAGTAAATTCTCATCTTTCTAAAGAAACAATCAAACAAATATAGCCTTTAAAGACAATGGTAAAACTGAACAAGACTATTAAAAATAATAATTTCAGAAATGTAAATTAAAGTCACATAACAAATTGAAAAGTTCTTACTCAAGAAAAACATTAGGGTTGTAGAGCAGAAACAGAATACTTATTTCAGTTGTGAGGACCCGACTTAATCCCAATTATTTAAAAAAAAAAAAAAAAACTACAAAGGTAAAATCTGATAAATCCCTATTGAAATTGCAAAGCCTGTGGCAATTTAACCTGAAACTGCCTTTCCCATACCCAGATGAGTACAATAGCCTTGAGAACTAGCAGCTTTTCTTCTGATGAAGAAGCCTAACCTGATTTGAACTCTATCACAAACCTCATTCTCTATATCAAAAAATATCATGTCCTCAAGACATATACTTGGTAAAGCCACTGTTATAGTAATCTGATGCTCTAGCATTGGTTGATGCATGTATAAACAAAACAAAACAAAACCAGTAAATTCTTAGAGATATGGAAGATGGCCTGTACTCTCAAAAAAGACCAGAAGTACTCTCCTTATCTACATTGCTGACTGTGAGACACTGTACAGACAAGATAGTAAAACAAAGGACAGTTGTAAAGAGCACAAATGTTGAATGGAAATCCCAAGGCAAAGCCCTTTCAGGAAACTTGGAAGATTTACCAGATTGAGATACTTAAAACAAGGCCTCTGACTAATGGCGGCTTAAGCTGATCAATTAAACCAAGCTTTTAAAACAAAGACGGTCATTTTCTAAAGAGCAAACTCAAAGATAAATCAGATACACACACTTCAGGGAAATGCAAACACCATAGAAGCAAAATTGGCACAGGCTTTGCAGAAACAAGCAATTGCCCATGCAGATGGGAAGGAATTCAAATGTAGTGTTCGTACAATCAACACGTCATCATCCTAAATGGAGAGAGAGAGATAAAAGATTTGTAAATAGAAATGATCATTGAGGGAGCCTAAATACTACTTTTAGTAGGTCAAGACTTCAGAGAATAAATATTCTCAGAGAACTAAAATAAGCCTTGTTTTAAAGAATGAAAGTAAAACATTATGACAATAACTCATCAAATGAAAATGTTAATAAAGAGATGTATTATAAAGTTCAGTAAGGACAAATTACAATAACTTAAATGAAAACCTCACTTGTAGGTCCAAACAGCAAAATAAGCTGGGAGCAGAGAAAAAGAATCATTAAATTTAAATATAGATATATAAAGATTATTCAGTTTAAAGGACAGAAAAAAAAGTAAAGAAGAACAATAAACAGAACCTCAGAGATCTGTTAACTACCATAAGAGTGGGTGTTGCCATGAATTTATATGTAACCAAGGAGTGTGTGTGTGTGTGTGTGTGTGTGTGTGTGTGTGTGTGTTGCTGAGGGACATACTGTGACTCTCTCCACTCAATTGAAACAACAGAATTCAAGAAAGAGCAAGTTATCTATACAAATCACTCAAAAGTAAAATAATAAGGTCCAGAAAAACCATATTATTAAAATTAAAATAAAGCTGATAAATCATGGTATTCCTTGATAAATCATAATATTCCTTAAGAAAACAATTAACTTATAATATAAAAACCTGCTATATCAGAACTAAAGAGCCAGGCGTGGTAGCACATGCCCATAGCAGGTCTTGGGAGGCTTAATGAATTTAAGACCAGCATGGGCCACATAGACACCATTGTAAGAAAAAAATAGGCTGATGAGATGACTCAGTATCTTAAACCAAGCCTGACAATGCAGGTTTAATCCCTGGGACTCACATTGGTTGAAGAAGAGAACTGACTCTACATAGTTGTTCTCTGGTTTCTAGATGCCTGTCATGGCATGAACACACCTACACACACTCTCAACCCTTCTAGGTTTCCTTATAAGTCAATCCCATTCACAGAGACTTAATTATGTACAAAATTTCACTTCCTCTTACCATAATATTGGCAGTTAAGATTTCAATCTATGAAATTTGAGGAACAGCATCTTTCAGTCTATAGTACATACAAACAGAACAAAAGGCCTTTGAACAGTTAAACAGCCTTCCATGACTGGGCGCTATATGATGTACTAGGAGTAGAAAGAAACATTTTCAACCTCATAAAAGACAACTGTCAAAAAACACACCTGGTGCAGGGGATGTAGTTCAGTTGGTAGAGTTCTTGCCTAGCATGCAAAGGTGCTGAGGCAATCCTCTGCTCCACTGAAGCATATGTGGTGGTAGATGCTGATAATCTCAGTACTCCAGTGGTGGAGGTAAGAAGGTTTAGAAACTCAAAGTCATTCTCAGCTGCACAGTGAGAGCAGTTCAGACCACCCTAGACTACTGGAGACCCTATCTATAAACAAAACAAAACACCAGTGCCTGATATTGTAGTTAATGGTGGAAGATGAAATGCTTTCCCTTCAAATCAAGACTAAGTTAACTGAGTATAATGGCATACAACTATAATTTCATCTCCCCAGAGGAGGAGGAAAAAGAAAGATAAGTTAGACATCATCTTGGGCTATATAGTTGTCTCAGAAAAAAAACCAACCCACCACCCCCAATTGAGTCAAGGGGACCTGTTTCATCACTTATGTATAAGTTCTGATCAGGAGAATTATACAAGGAAAAGAAACAAGATTGGAAATAAGTAAAATTGCATTTCTATATTTCACAAAAATCCCAAGAAACAACTTCAGCAAATTTGCAACATATAAAAACAATCATATTTCTATGTACTGTGAGAGACCAATGAAACTAAGAAAAAATCCGATTTATAATATAAAAATGAATAAATCACAAAGTATGGATGTACTTAATGCCACATAAATACACTTAAAATTATTAATGTATAATTTGTGTGCCTTTTTACCATAATAAAAGAAAAAATTAATAGATCTAACAAAAGAAGTATAAATATTATACTCTATTAGTGACAAGACACTACTGAAAGCCAAGATCTAAATAAATGAAAATATATCTTGTGTTTATGAATTGGAAGACTTGAAGTTAAAATACAAATGGTCTTCAAGATGATGTAGAGACCCAATCCTTACCAAAACATCAGCTGTCTTCTCTTGGAAATGGCAAGCAATGTTTAAAATTATGTGAAACTCAAATGACACACAATAGCTAAAGCAATCTTGAAAACTAGTCAAGTTAGAGGGTTCATACTTCTCAATATATAGACTTACTATAAAATAACAAGGCACCATGTAAGCATGACATCAAATAGACATACATAAGAAGAGATGAAATTAATAGTCTAAAAATAAAACCAGATAGCTATGGTAAGTGGACTTTTGATAAAGGTGCCACAGAAATAAATGAGGGAATGAACAGTGTTTTGAACAGATTTTTCTTCAACAGCTGGTGATATATGTAAGGGAAGTAAAGTTGAATCTCCTTGTCACTATATAAAAGCTCAAAATTGATCAAAGACTTAAAAATAGAAATTAAATCTTGTAGAATTCTTACTAAATAATATAGAGTCAAATCTTTGTAATCAAAGGTTTGGCAAAAGTTTTTTAGATATAAACAAAAAGTTAAAAAAAGAATTGATTCATTGGACCTTATTAAAACTTAAAAATTTATGCTTGAGAGTATACTATAAAGAAAGTGGAAGTTGTATAGATGGCTCAGTGGTTAAGAACATTGGTTGCTCCTCCAGAGGACCCTGGTTGAATTACCAGCACCCATATGGCAGCTCAAAAATGTCTGTAACTCCAGTTCCAGGGGACCCAACACTCTCACAAAGATATACATGCAAGCAAAGCATTAACACACATAAAGAAAGTAAGATGGCAATACACAGGTATGAGAAAATACTCATAAATTATTTGTTGATAGAAAGAATATTTGTAGCAGGATAAATATGACATATATATGCATATACAATTCAATACATACAACACTCAGAACTCTTGCAATTCAGGCATACACACACACACACACACAATCCCAACTGAAAAATTGAAGAATCTGTGGCCTGCAAACCTTTAATCCCAGCACTTCAGAGGCAGAGACAAGAAGATCTCTATGAATTTAAATCCAAACTGGTCTACTTAGCAATTTCCATGCTAAACGTTCTTTTAAAAAATGAAGATTCTAAATAAGAGTAATGAAAATATACATTTTTCAACAAACAAAAAATATTCAACACCCACTAGTTGTGTAGAAAAGCAAATCACAACTACAATGACATGCCATTTGGTTTCAAGAGATTTTGTGTGTGTGTTAGATTTTATGTATATGAGTGGTTTGTGATATATATATCATGTTCATGGTTAGTACCTTCAAAGGTCAGAAGTAGGCACTAGAACCCATGAAAATGGAGTGATAGAGTGATAGATGGTCAAGAACCACTATGTGAGCATTGGAAATTGAACCTAGGTCCTCTGCAAGAGCAACAAGTGCCCTTAACTGCTAAGCCATCTCTTGATCCTTACCACAGAAATGTTTTACTAAAGGGATTGCTGAAGATGTGAACAAATTATGTGATGCTTGCATACTTCAGATAGGAATATTTACTTCAGTTCCCCCAAAAGATACAAGAGTTACTATTAGGTTCGGCTTTCTGGGCCTATATGTTTATTCAAGAGACATAAAAACATGTTTCCATATAAAACTTTTAAACAAACATCCATTTCCACACTATAATGAAAAGGTGGAGACAACCAAAATGTTTGCCAGCTAATGAATGGGTCACCAAAATATGGTATATACATACTATAAAACAGTATTGAGCCTGAAGAAATGAAGTTTTGATATGTACTACAACATGGACGAATGGATGAACCATGGATACATTTTAAGCAATAACTTAGCCTCAGAGGACCACATATTATTATTCCATTTATATAAACCATCCAGAACACACTAATCAATAGCGACAGAACGTAGACTAGCAATTGTCTGAGGCTTAGGGTGCAAGAATGGGAGGAGCAGTGTTAGAAAATGATACTTAAAGAATATTTATTTTCTTTGTGATATGATGAAAATATCCTAAGTTGACGGAATGATAGCTACATAAACTTCAGGCTATATAAAACTATTGAATTGCATTATCTAAATGATAAATTGAACAATATTTTAGTTGTTTCTTAATAAAGCCATTAGAGATAATACAGGAAAGAGTATTCAGTAACTAGAAGTGGACATTTTTCATAGTTCTAATATCAAAAAGTATACTCCATGTGTCTAGAGAGATGGCGCAGCAGTTAAGAGCATTGGCTGCTATTCCAGAGGACAGGGTTTTATTCCCAGCACCCATTGTGGTGGTTCACAAATATCTATAACTCCAGTTTCAGAGATCTGATAGCTTCTGACCTCTGCAGATACTAGGCACACACATGGTACAGACATACATGCAGATAAATCAACAATATTATATTTCACAAAAAGGGTAAATTGAAATTCATCAAAGTAAATCATAAGGATGTAAGTAGTTAACTCAAAGGTTAAACACAAGCAAGACCAGAGTTTAGATCTCCAGAACCCATGTGAATATCAGGTGGGCAAAGAAACCTACCTATAATGCCGTTCTCAGAAAAGAAAACAGATATTAGATACCTGTTGGAAACTGGTTTTGAGACTAAGTCATGATGTTCTGAGTTTGATTTGAAGACACTGCCCCGAAGAATAAGGTGTAAGAGCAACTAAGAAATATTCTGACATCAACCTTAGATCTCCGTGTGTACCTGCACATATACATAAGTACAATCACATATGTGAACATACATACAGACACAAAACTAAATAAATAATAAAATTTTAAAATAGCTCCAGTAAGGACCATGCCAATAGGATGAGATAGATAGATACAGAGGGGGCAAAAGACTGAGAAATCATATACTTGACTTAGGATCTATATTCATAACACAAGAAAAACTTCTTAAAATTTAACATAAAAGGAAGTTCAGTTGGAAAATTAGTAAATAATTTAAATAAACAGTTCACTGAATGGAAGAATGTGGAAAAAATGATTCATTATTATTATCCATTGGCAAAATACAAATTTAAACCACAATAAGAAATTATTGTACCATGCATGATGGCATATGTGTTTAATCCCAGCACTCTGCTACACAAAGAAACCCTCTCTCAAAAAAACCAAAAAAGAAAAAAAATTACTGCATGTCTACCAGAATTGGTAAAATGAAAAATACTGTCAATATTAAATCATCTATAGTAATTCCAAATTAGGAATAACCTAGATGTCTCTGGGTGAGTGAGTGGTTAAAAATGTGGTTTATCCATACCATAAAATTCTACCCAGCAACAAGTCTGAATTAACTACTGATATATAAAACAACTTGGATGAACTTCTAGAGAATTATGGTAAATGCTAAAAAATGGCCAAATTTCAAAAGATGTGTGTGATTCTATTTATATAGCAATCTCAAAAAGGCAAATCTATAGAATCAAGAACAGATTAGTGATTACTGGGAATTAAGGGATGGTGGAAGGAAAGAGGGTGTGGCTATAAAAGGGTAAACAGGGATCTTTGTGGTAAAGAATAATATTCTGTATCATTGAACCAGTGTTTCCATCCTTCTTAAATCGCACTACAGTTTTGCTATTACTGGGAAAAACTATATGTGAGTTTTTCAAACTATATGTGATCTCTTTGCATTATTTATTACAAATGCATGTGAATGTCTAAAAATAGATTAAAAGCTTGAATTTTAGAAGTGTGCAAAAGGAAGCCAGCAAGATAGAGGAGTTTTCTGCTTAGCTTACTGATTTGAGTTTGATATCCAAGACTCATGTTGCAGAGGGAGAAAATAAACTCCCACAAGTTTTCCTCTTTTCTCTATGCATGTATTGTGGTATGTGTGTGCCATCCCCTTACCATATATGTAAAAAAAAAAACCAACTGTGCAAAGGATCTAAATACATATCTCTGTAAAGAAGATGTTTAACTGACCAATAAACACATGAAAAAATATTCAACACCATTTATAAAGCACATCAGGACTGAAATCAGATAGTAAATACTAGGTAGACAGTTTTTTTCTCAGCACTTTTTAGATGGGGTATTATAGATGGAAAATCATTTTTGTAGCTACCATAATAAAGGCTAGTTCTAGAAAGCATCTTAATCAGGATAGACTGATATATTTTCAAGTGCTTATAGTATACACACAGCAAGTTCATCTGCCACAAGGTAAATAATAGTGACTACACAGTGGAAAAGCAGACAGTGCCTTAATGGAGGGATCAAAATATCACCACCATTGAGGACCATCACACACACACACACCATGGGACATGGCACCCTAAGGAGGACATTATATCATCTGTGTAATATTCCAGATGGGAATACACAATCTGGATCTAATTATAAAGAATATCAAAGAAATCCCTCAAAAAGCGACTTTGATGTTAAAAAATAAAAAAGACTAAGAGAGACTAGAAATACCCAGGTTCACAGTAACTAGAGATGCACAACCAATAGCACATGAACTGGGCCCTTAACTGGGGGACAGCTGCACCAAAGGACTTTGTCATGTCCACTGACAAAAGTAGAACATAGGCTTTGGGTTATTTCAGTGACTGTATGGATATTTAATTGCCAAAGTTGATGTCTGTTATATCGCTTTCAAAGGGAGGCAATGTGATGTTGTCATCCTCCTTAAACTGTAGTACAGTTAGGAAATAAATTGTTAGGAAATACACGGCAAAATGTCTAGGGGTGAGGGGCTGTAAAGTGTGCAATCCCCTTTCAAGTTTTGCAGAAGAACACAGTGTATGAGTAAACATATAAAAATATTGAAATGAAAAAGCAAGTGAGGCTGGAATGTTAATAAGTGTACCTCAAATCTTAATGAAGGATATGAAGATATCCTACATTTCTGTACTGTTATTCTGTAGTTCGTTACTTCCAAATAAAACAGTTTTGTTATGTTTAAAGAAACATCTATGAGATATCACAGTATTCCAGTGATTCTTAACTCAAGCCAATTTTGCCCTAACTCAGAATGGTAAATTTGATAATATGTAGAGAGTTGTGGTTACTTTATTTTATTTTTGGTTGTCACAACTGAAGGAATGCTGTGTTAGCATCCGGGCATAAGCCAGAGGCTCTGCTAAACATCCTGCGGCACATGGGACACTGTTCGTTGACAAAGAATTATCTCCTGCCAAATGTCAATGGTTCCGCAGTAGAGTATCCCTGCCCCACTTGGCTAACAAGATGGAAAATTGCTCTGCCAATAATGGCTGGCAGGGATGCCGGGAAAGGGGAACCCTGCCTGTGGAAATGCAAGGTCAGACAGCACTTGAGGAAAGCAACCTGGCAACACGCATGCAATTTAACAATGCAGCCATCCCTGTGTAAGGGGTTGAACTCCATCCCCACCAATTTTCTAAGTTGAAGCCCTCACTTCCAATATTTCAGAATTGTAACTGGAGATCAGGCCTTTAAACAGACAGTTAAATTGAGTCCAACTTTACTGGTGTGCCTATAAAGAAGGGGAAATTAGGACACAGAAAGACTCCAAAGTGTGGCTGTGTGGACAGAAGGCACGAGGATACAGAGGTTTTAAGAGAAAAACAACCTGCTGGCACTCCAATCTCAGTCTTGTGGGCCCTGCTTTTTGAGAAGCATCTTGATTCAGCATTTGGTTTTGACATCCCTGGCAAACAAAGTTTGTGAGTTCACTGCATAGAAATAAAAGCCTGTACTCTATGAAGTGAGTTTAAGAAAGGCTTTTAGAAAACTAGATTAAACCTAAAGCAAAATTTATTTCAAGTAACTAAGAAAATCACAAGGGAGAATGAAGGAGAGAATCTAATCTGAGATAGATAAATAGAATTGTCCCTGAAGCTCAGAGGAAACTGTAGTGGTTTGACTGTAAGAAAAGCAAGGTGCAGGAAAACATGCATGATATGGCTCCCATGCATTTCAAAAGCAACAATAAGGCTTCTTCATGATCTGTATATTTTATTTCACTGTGTATTATTGGAACATCAGGAAAACATTAGAAAATAAAATCATTGTTTATCAATGTAGGCAACAGAGGAGAAACATAAAGAAAAAGATTGAATATATACAATATAGTCAACTGTAAATCTAAGGGCATAAGTAATATAATTTTTAAGAGAAAAAAATATTCCTTCCCCCAAGATTTGTAGCATGAGGAATAAAACAGAAGATGATGGAGCACAGAGTTGTCTGATAGGAGAGAATAAGTCTAGCATTGATGCAACATGAGGTCAAATTAGAGGAGACAGACACCAGAGTTTTCATTGTATGCAGGGTAGAAACCAGCACCCTCACATTTGTTCACTGTGGTAATCCTTGCAGTAGACTTTTCTTACCGTTGTTTTAAAATTATACTTTATTTACTTTATTTTTGTGTGTACATGTATGTGCACACATGCATATGTGTATGGATACCTATGTGCTACTGTGTGTGTGTATATATGTGTGCGCGCACACACATGCGCAAGTCAGAGAACAACTTACAGTAACCTCCTAGCATATGGGTGCAGGGAATTGATTTCAGGTCATCAGTTTTGGCAGAAAGTACCCTTACCTAGTAGGTTGGCCCCACAGCTGGAAACTTGATTTCATTAATGTGTAATAGAGGCATAAAAAGTAGATAGCTCAGGGTCTCATAATAATAAATGGTGGGAAAGGGCTGTGGCCTCAAGAAGGATGGCTTTAAGTAGCACTCTGAACACTATGAGTTAGTCTACATTTTTAAAGAGCATAGCTGTAAAGGAATGATTTAATTCCACTATTTCAAAATACTTAGATGTATTAAGTTGGGGTGAAGTAAATAGAGGGAAAAAGAGACCCAACTAATTAAATAAACAAGTAAATATATATGGATGGATGTATAATTCATCATCATGTATTTTATCTGCTTATACAAACAAATCTGAGCCCCTCAAATAAAGAAGGTATGTTTTTAACTTAGGTATGTGGAACAGGTCACATCCCAAGTTACAAATTACAAAAGTAATGGTCTTATTTTTAGACTGTGATGCTGCAAAGGAAATCTTTTAAGAAAACTGGAGCTTTCACAGACTGCATCCTTTCACTGTAAGCCTATTAAACCAGAAATAAATAACAGTGATAAAAATTTATTGCTTAAAAATTAAGCAAACATTTAAAAAGAACTCTAGATTAAAGAGAAAAAACAAAACACAAAAAATTATCAAAAAAGGCAATGAAATGGGTCATATTTCATACCAAGCCCTACATATCACAGCTAAAGCTGTGATCAGAGGAAAATTTATAGCTCTTAAAATGTCTCTTGGTAAAGGGACTTTAAATAAGTGAACTAAATATTACCCTTAATTAAGTTTAAAAAGAAAACACATAAATTAAAGATAATTAGAAAGATGGAATTAATAGATATTATAACCCAAGATGACTAAGAAGAAAACAAATATAGACAAAGGTAATTTTCTGATAAGTTAATAAACATAATATTTTAATAATTAACAGAATAGCTAAATTTCTCATGAACTTGACTAAGAAAATAGCAAAACTATAAAAGCACAGGCAAGAAAAATTTATAGAAAAGAGTACAAACTACTGAAAGAAAATTAGTTGCTACCAAGTGTCAACACAATTGAAATGCTTCAGGAAATTACATAGCAATGAATAAATTATCCCTTAAAACACGCACTAAACTAATTTGGAATACATTACCACAGAAAAGACTCAAAGCAATTACGATTTTGTATTAGGTCCAGATGGTTATACAATTTCGTTCTGTGTAAATTTAAAAGATTTTACACTTATTGTATGTGCATGTGAGCACATGTGCATGCAGGGTGGTGGTGGTGGGTGCACATCACAGCATGTGTGTGGATGCCAAAAGGAATTGGTTCTCTTTTTCTAACATGTAGATCCCAGCTATCAAACTCAGGTCATCAGGCTTGGCAGCAGGCATCTTTACTCACTGAGCCATATTGCCAGCCACTGCTTAACCTTTAAAGAGACCATAATTCTAATGTTTTCAAACTATTTTAGAACACAAGCAGACAGATCTTGAACTTGCATGACACTGCATTCACAAAGGCATGGTAGAGCCTGTCATACTCTGCTGAGCCAAGAGATTCTGTAACTTGTGGGATCAGATACCAGGGCTGTCCTTCATACTGCAGGAAAAAAAAGGCCATTCTCATAGTTTTAATGACTGATAGATCTCCATCAAATAAGCAGATCTTCATAGATGGATATATTAGCAATTTGCATTGTTTTGCTACTTAGCAATCCTATCCATCAGTATCTCTAGAAAAAAAACACCTTTCAAATATATAGAATCAATTTATAGAAGAGATGAAAATTGTGTACAGTTTTACTTTAGATATCCACTGAGATAGCATCCATCTTTTTTTCTTCCAACATCAATGACTAAGGCTAAGTTTCCCTATATACTCACTCACGGAGTATTATTGGTGTCTTACTTAATAATCAAAGAAACGACCCTTGCTTGTATTTGTAAGTCTATCATAAGTGAACCAGTATGGCATCTCCCCCCCCCCCCGGAATCAGTAACATTTCCTTTTTTTAGTCTCTCATCTTCTCAATATAAAGAGCTTTGAAAAAAATTGAGTGAAAATAATTCACTCTGTGCCTACAATATGGGTGGCAACTGTTTCCCCAGGTTACCACTTAAATTTATTCTTGGTGGTTTTGGTTTTTTTGCTGTGCAAATTTTATATATTCTATTACCAGCTTTGCTGAGGTACAGCTGGCATATAATAAAAGGCACGTGTTTAAATTGTAGGATTTGGTAACTTTTGACATGTGTTGAAATCGCTGCCACAATTAAGGTAATGAGCATATCCAGTGCTCCCAGGAGCTTCCTCTTGCCCTTTTGGACTTCCCCTACCACTGCTCCACCCCTCGGTAATTATTGACCTTTCTGTCACTCTAGGTTAGACTTCATTTTCTAGAGTGCTGTGGTAACAGAAGACGACAGTATGAACTCTTTGTCTGGCTTCTTTCACTCACTGTAATTACTTGGTGATTCATCCACGTTAGGTGTATCAATAGTTCATTCCTTTGTCCTTCTGAGTCGTATTCCATTGTATGGACACAGAAAAACATAGGGAAAAAACTCTATTCAAATGTTGACTGCTCTTGGAATATTTCCAAAAGGAGAGAGAGAGAGAGAGAGAGAGAGAGAGAGAGAACTGCTAAACAGGTTTTCAGTGTTTCTGAATCACTGTGACCATGACATGATATACAACTGGTTGAGTTCTTTCATGTCCTCACCAATACCTGGTCAGTGTCTCTAATTTTAGGCAATTAGTAGAATGATGTAGAGTCTACCTTTGTGCACTTCTCCAAAAACTAATGATGTTAGACATTGTCTTACATGCTTCTCTATATGTCTCCCTTGCTATGAAGTGTTGGTTTAAACAATTTACCCATTTTTGTAATGTGCTTCTTAGTTTTCAGTTTAAAGTATCCATCACATATTCTGAATATAAATTCTTTTTTAGGTATCGGGTATCTGATTTTAAAATATTTTCATGTTTGGGATAGTGGCTCAGGAGGCAACAATGCTTGATGTGCAAACATGGGAAATGGTGTTCAAATCCCTAGCACCCACACTTAAAAAAAAAAGAAAAACTGGCACATAACTGTAATCCTAGCATTGAGGGTGGGGTGGGGGGGACAGGCAGATCCTGGGAGCTTACTTACCTGCCAGTCTGGCTGAAACACTGAACTTCCAATTCAGTGAGAGACTGCTTCAGGAAAAGAAGGTAGAGAGACATAAAAAAAGACAGCAATCGTTTGTCCTCTGCATGTGGCGGGAATGTACAGCTCCACATGTGCATGCAATTCACACAAAAACACAGAATACTATCTTTCAATATCTGTGTTTTTCATTGTGTCTTTCAAAAAGCATGCTTGAGAAGCCTGACTGACCAATTTGTTCCTATTACTCACATGCTTTTGATGCTGTGTCAAAGATATCCTTAACTATATTGTTGTGTCCTATAAGTTTTAGCCTTTGAATTCAGTTCTATGACCATTTTGACATGGTTTTGTGGAGGTGAGGACAAAAGTTCAGTGTTTGAAATGAATATCTAGTTTTTCCATCTTGTCTCCTCCCCACAGAACAGAACACAACTTTCACATGTGAATTAGAAAGCACCTATCAATAAATATGAAGGTCCCCCTGATCCCCAGTCTCCCCACTATCTGTTTGCTTTTTATGCTGACATTATACATCTGTTGCTAATCCTCAAACCTTGTTCATGTCCAAAGTTGCTTTGTTATTCAGGCTATCTGCATGCTGGTCTTTGACTGGCTTTATACTGAATTTAGAAATCAATATTGAACCTTGTAATCTATGAACCTAATATGTATCTATATTTATTTTTCTTGAAGTTTCATCAGCATAGTAATATAGGTTCCAAAAGAGAGCTCTTTTGTCAGATATATTTATATGTTCCACATCTTTAGTGCTACTCAAGAGTAGTGTTTAAAAGTTACTTGGAGCTAGAATTTAGAAGTAGAATTTCTTTTTGCAGAGCTACCTTGTATCTGCAACTGAACTATATCATATATTCCAGTGGCCAATCTGACACATCAGATTTTCTATACAGACAACCAGGGAATCTACAAACACTGCCAGTTTCGTTTCCAAATCGCTGTTTCTTACCTTATCCCAAAAGCAAGCATCCCCCACTTCATGTTGAATAGAAATCACAACACCAGATGTCTGTACTTCTGACTTATGGAGAAAGCAGGTATTTTGTTCATTGAATATGTTAACTGCAGGTTTTTGTCAATAACCTATTTCAGCCTGAGGAAGCTTCTATTTTTTATTACTTTATAATTATTTTTTTGCTCAATTTTTGTCAAGTACTTTCTCTGCATCTTATGAGATAATATAACCTTCCTTTGTCATTTAGTAATATGTTTCTCTTTACTAATTAAATTCAAACTAACTTTGCATTCCTGAACCCTAATTGATTCTTTTCCTTAAAATTTTTAGATTTGTGTTCATAAGTGATATTTACATAGTTTTCTTTTTTATAATGGTTTTGGCTGGGTTTCCTATCAGGGTAATGCTGGTCTCAGAACTTAAAAGAATTCCCTTCATTAAAAGAAACTATATAGGTTTTGCTTTTTCTTAAACATATAGTAGGATTCATCAGGAAACAACATGGTCCCAGAGTATGCTTCTCATGTATATATACATGGTATCCACAATAGATAACTTGGTTACATCTCTCTGCATTTTACCTTTCCCAAGAAAATTTCCATTTCTTCTAAGTTATCGAATATTGTAACAAAGAACTGTACAGGATAGTTTTGTGGTTTTAAGTACTGTCATTTGTACAGAGCTGAGTATCTCACTTCTGACACTGACAAGTTGCAACATCACACTTGCTCTTTGGTCTAGCTGGTTAGTCACTTATTGATTTTTCTGGCCTTAAAAAAAACCAACATTGGTTTCATTATTTTTTCCTGTTTTTAGTTTCCTACTCCCCTCTCAAATTCTTATTTTCCTTTAGTCTACTTACTTTGGTTTATTTAACTGTTTTATAGTTTCCAGTATGAGGCCTTCTCTGAAGTGCTTGCATAGTGCTATATCATCCTCTAAGAACTGTCTTAGCAGTGCCCGATCTACAGCATGCTGTGTTTTTCACTTTCATTTGATTTAAAAACCTCATTTTTCTCTTTTTCTTCTCTGACCCTGTGTTATTCAGAGGCATGTTCTTTATTTTCCATATATTTCAGAATTTGCCATCTTCTTAATTGATTTTTAATTTAATTCTATTGTGGTAAAAGAACACATGACTTGAGTAACTTTAAGTTTATGAAGTTTTTTCACAGCTCAGAATATGATCTTGTCCTGGCATGTGCTCTCTGTATAGCTGGCAGCCATATTTATCCTGCTGTTCTCTACCAGCATTAATTAAGTCAACTTGATCCAAAGTATTGTTCAGATCTACATTTCTGTTGATTTTTGTGTCTAATAGTATCATCTCTAATAATAGAGACATTAAAATCCACAAAATACTTAGATTTTTTCCTTCTCCTGTTTTATTTACTTATTTTACACTCCAGATTTTATTCCCCCCCCATCTACTCTCTGACTGTTCCACATCCCATACCTCCTCCCCATCCCCCATCTCCACAGGATGTCCACACCCCCATCCCCCACCCCACCTGATCTCTAAACTCCCTGGGGCCTCCAGTCTCTTCAGGGTTTGGTGTATCATCTCTGATTGAACACAGACCCAGCAGTTCTCTGCTGTATATGTATTGGGGGCCTCATATCAGCTAGTGTATGCTCCCAGTTTGGTGGTCCAGTGTTTGAGAGATCTCAGGGGTCCAGATTAATTGAGAGTGCTGGTCCTCTTACACATATTATTTTCCTGGTTTTAGTTGTAAGTTGTTTTAAGAAACATCAACTCATGGAGCTGGAAAGATGGCTTAGCAGTTAGGAGAGCATACTGCTCGTGCAGAGGACTCTAGTTTGATTCTTAGCATCTACCCTGGATAGCTTACAACTCTTGTAACTCTAGCTCCAGGGGAATCTGATCCCTCTAGCCCTATGCAGGCACCTGCATTTATGTACATATGCCCCTCCTATAATTAAAACAGAATAATTAGTCACCAATAATTTAAGTGCTTTACATATATGTCGTAGGGTCTGATGTCAGTTATTTTCATCATTATTTTTCTAAATAGTCACCAATTGGGGACTTTATTTCTTCTTCAACTGAGTAAGTTTAAATTCCAGAAGCAGCATTGTTCAAAAGAGTAAAGTACTGAATAGATTTCTAACAACAACAACAACAACAACAAAAAACAAAATGTAAAGCTCGTAGGTCACTTTCCCATCAGATTCAAACTAGTTTGCTGAGTCTGTGTAGCAGGTGAACACCACAAAATTATTGGCATAAATATTTGCCTAGAAACAACACAAACCAGTTTCAAAAGAATTTAAAATGACAGGCATTAATGCTCATGTCACAGTAAGTAGATAAAAGCAGGATTAAAACTGAGCAGTCAATGTGGACCCAACCCAGGGATGACAGTCATCAAAGTGGGGGTGCACCCACTTTGTCATCAGGACACTAGGGATAGAAGTGAGAGGCCAGGTGTGGTGCTAATAAGAAGGTTCTGATCCAGGCTCAGAACATACCCAAGAGAGGACAGTTGTCCAAAACCCAACAGCTGTAAGACAGCAGCAGATGGTTATTCTTTATCCTCTTCTCTATAACTGTGCTCCATGATGAATATAATCTACTTTTCTAATCATATATATGATATATATATATCATATATATATATCAAATATATATATGTGATATATAATATATATATTATGTATCACACACATATATATAATATATATATATATATCAAAGTGGGCATACCTTCCACTTAAAGATATACTCTATCCTTAAAGATTTACAATATAGTGTGTAGACTATATTGCCAGGTGCCAGGTGTGAAAGTCCAGCCATGGGTCAAGACAGAAATGACTAAGTAGAACACTGCTGGAAAGTTAAGAAAAGACTGAGCTCTCAGAAGTCACATGACCCTTCCAGGTATAGAAGGGCCATTAACTGCCCACACATCCAAGGTGGGCCCATTGGTCAGTCTATTCACTGGTCATGCAGACCAGACTTGATGCAATAAACCAGAGGTGAAAAGGCAGAATGATAACATCATGTTCTCAACGACAGGCTCAGAGAGAAGGGGAGTCATCAGGACACTAGGGTTAGAAGCTAGAGGCCAGGTACGGTGCTGACAAGAACTGGATTCAGAACTTACCAAGAAGCCATGACCAACCTTCCTATTAGTCTCACCATAACCTACATCCCATGAGTGAGGGAGGTTCTCTAACCCAAAAGTCCTGACCAACTTCCTTAGGACTTTGAGGCTGCTATGAGTCATTTGTGACAACTGGGAGGATTGTTAGAAGTTTCCATTAAGTCTTGGACTGTACACACCTGAGGTCCAGAACATAGGTGCAGGTGGCACAAAGAGGAGTAGGCCTACTATTATCCTATAGTCAGGCCTGGCCCTTCTACTCTGGTGGCTCTGATGCAGCATGGTGAGAAGACTGAGGAGTCACAGAAGAGCTGCTCTTACCTCTGCAGCTGGCACTGGCCTCACACTTGGAGTTCCCCAAGGCTAATCTATAAGCCACCTGCTTCATAGTAACATGAGTGCCTATTAGAGATTCCAGGACCTCACCACAGTCAACACAGCCCACAGTACTCAGAAATGAGTTTCTAGGTCTGCTACAGATGAGCTCTGGTCCCCTGTGTAGAGAGAACTTTCTCTGACATAGAGAGGAAGCAATTGTGTCTAGCACCAAGTAAACCCTCTGTCCTAAAAATCCACTTCCTGCAAGTCCGTAGGCAAGTTTGTGAAAACAGAACACCTGCCTTGCATGGACCTCTGGGATCACTGGATAAACATGGCTCTGGAATCAGTCCTGAGGGTTGGTAACAGAGCAGGTGCAGCTGGGCAGAATACATTCAGCCTGGAAGAGCTGGCCTGGGACTCAGCCTGCCCAAGTAGTCACATGTGAAATCTGATGGTCCCTAAAGAAAGAAGGTGAGTCTGGAATCTTCATGAGGCAAGAAGTGATAACTGAGAACTGCACCTCCTACCCCCTAACTAGGCCCTATAGAGGCTGCAAAAGAGTAGACTCAAGGGAAACATAAACAAAGCAAATAAAAAAGCCCACACACTGGTGGGTAGGGAAATGAAGGAAATTCCTTTGTCTTGGTCTATTCTTCCTGGTGTATAAAACCAAAGGTCCTTACTTGACCTATGTGACAGAGGCCTGCTTTCCAAAACATAAGTCTCCACTCCCAGTTCATGAGCTCTCTACAAAATCCTCTGTAAATTTGAGTCCCCACAGACCCTGATGTGTTCCCTGGGCTATCCTGTTTGAGAGTAATGTGCTCTCTCCTCCAGGGACCTTAGAGACAAAAGCTACTATGAACAAGAGTAATGGAGTAAAGAGTAAAAGAACTGCAGATGTTGTAATTATCAATAGATGCTGCAAAAGTAAACATGTTCACATGAATTCAAAATTAAAACTTGTGATGTAAAATATGAGAGAGGTACAAGGTGCTAAAACCAAGCTGATTTAAAGCTCCGCACAAGGATGCACAGAAATGAGAAAAGATATGGTAACAAAAAGCACTGTCTTGGTGGCTGGGTAAGGCAGTGGATGAGACACACCTGCAGTTAGCAACAGCAACAGCATGAATAGCCTGAGAAGGACATGAGATGGCCAAGGACAAGCTGAAATGGCCCAACAGAAGATTCTAGAAGGGAGGTTTGAAAGATAGTTCAGTCTGTAAACTGCTTGCTTCACAAGGACCTTAAGTTTTATCTCCAGAACCAATATAAAAATGCATGGTGTGGTGGCATGTGTTTCCAATCCTAGCAATGTGGAAGCAGAGATATCGGGATTCTTGGAGTTCACTGACCAGTCTAGCCTAATTAATGAACTCTAGGCCAATGAGAGACTCCATCTCCAATGAGTAGACAGTGTTTCTGAGAATGATACCTAAAAGTTGTCCTCTGACCTCCACACATAAGCATATGTACACACACGGTTTCTGGTAGATACAGTAGCCACTTTGCTTGCCTGATGAAAGACATAAGTCCTCAGATTCAAGAGTCAGTACCACAACCCGTGATTTGATGTATCAACAAATCCACCATGTTGATACATCATAGTTTAGGTAACACTAAACTCAAAGGAGAATTTTCAGTCACCAGGAGTAAAAAGGTCATGCACAAAGAGGTGTCCCTATGTATATTTCTCCCCAACTGAATCATCATCTGGGAGCAAGTACACAATTAAAAGATGCAACCCAGCTGTAGCTGAATGCTCACCAAGACCATCCCTAGAGGAAGTCTAGGCTTCAGGACGAAGGACATCCAAAGCAAGCAAGCAAGCAAGCAAGCAAGCCTCAGAGGTTCACACTGGTAGCAATGTGAACAACTAATGAGACGAACAGTGTAAAAAGATAAAATCAAATCACTGGGCAATGCCTTCCAGGAGGCATAGGTGTGTGTGTGTGTGTGTGTGTGTGTGTGTGTGTGTGTGTGTGTGTGTAAGTGGGATTTTGACACAACCAGATGTCATGGGGCTCAACAGATGGGTCCACATGAGACAGCAACCAGCTATACATTTAAAATATACTCCTATGGGGGCCATAGAAATTCACACCCAGCCTGGATTGGAGTAGAGTGCATCCAGCAAGCACCTTTGTCACTGACACTGGAAGTCAGAAATGCTACTTAGCACACATTAACAGTACTTAGCACACTACTGCATATGTGGGAACAATCAAGTCTCTCACAGTGGTATCTCTGCATATAATGCACCCACTCCATCTCTGAGCAGTGGCTACTAGTGTTAAGATGCCCACTAAGCCTATAGTGTATCCTCAATATTCCTATGGACAGCAGCAGTCAAGTTACCAGGGTCAGGTTTTTTGGGCCTGAACTTGGACAATGGCTTCTCCATCGACTAGGGCCATGGGCCTTGCTCTGCACTTCTTTCTTGAACCTGGATATCAATCCCTCTTGGATGCTAACAAGTTGAATGGCATGTGGCTTGAGTCCTCCAAGAGTGAGATACAATGCCACTCAGGTCAATATGGTCCCCTGAACCCTCCCTCTCTAAGCTGTTAGCGTTGCTTCTGTCCCCACTAACGGTACAAGATACTGGCAAGAGTGGTGGGCCTTTAGGGGAGGAGTAGACTTCTTTCTGCTTTCCACAGTGTTTCTTTACAGGGGACACAGACCCATTTTTACTGCAGGGTAGCCCTGTCCCTGATGCTACCACAAAAAGACCCCTTCCACCAGTCCAATTCCACCACACCTGCACACATCTCTTAGGCGAGCTTAATAGAGAGTCCTTAGGACACATGTGTGCCCTTGGGAGGTCCCTGCATGATCCTGGGCCTCTGTTAGTCATCTTTAGTTGGGACAAGCACTGCAGCTCACTTCTACCCACTACACACCGAAAGGACAGTGTACAGGTGGAGTTTTGCACACCATGAACAGGTGATATCCTCTGCAAGGACAAGATGATGGCTTCCTAGTTCTCACACACAGATGAGATCCAAGTCCTGGTTTGGTCTGGCACTAGAAGTCAGCCTGACTGCTTGGGATCTGCCTCGTGGGAGCAGGCACTCTGAGGCTTTCCCAGTGATGGCATCCCTCCCTCCCCGCCTGGGATTAGCACCTCGTCTCCATGCCAGAGTGCTCAAGATTCCCAAGAGCCTCTTGGGTAAGAAGATTTGGGTGTATCAGGTAACCTGTGGAATAGAGGTTGCTCCAGGTCCTTAGAGAGGCCAGACCAGTGGCTCAATCTCTAAAATCTGGTGGCTCTGGACTAGGCTGACTTATCTCATTAACAGAAAGAGACAGCATGGTGTGGGAGCATTCCACAAGCAGTGCTGCTTTCTCTGCTCGTGCACCTCATTAACATGCCACAGACATCACTGCGGACTTCATAACACTAAGCAGGCTGAATGGACGGCAGGGACACTGCTGCCCCGTATTCAGAAAACATCGAGTGATGCTTCTCCTGGGCAGGCACAGGGCTGCATCCCTGCCGCCTCTGCTCACGCCCAACCTGCCCATTAGCATTAGCAGAAAGCCCATATTTGCATTGAGACAATGGTCCTACCCCTGAAGCAGAGCTGCAGGGGCACTGGGCATTTGTTGGCACAATTGCCCTTTGTGCCCGCTCCAGTGGGCAGGCGGGGAGTATGTCCCAGGGGCTCATGGAGATGTGGCCAGCCCCGAGCCAAATCCCCATGCCATCTGATGAGGATGCAGCAGCTTGGCGCTCAGTAAAGTGGGGCCCAGGCTGGGTCCTGACAGACGGGATGCCTAGGATAGCCTTCAAGAGCATAGAACAGCCATGGCCTCTTTCTTGAACACTTCCCACCCTCCTGCCAAGATATGGTGGCAGGAACAATGATGCAGGACACAGATCAGCTGCCCTTGGACAAGCTGGACTTGGTAGGCTGGGGCTCTGACACTTGTCAGAAGAGAGATTAAGTACACTGTTGGTCACCCTCTGCTATACCTGAAACTCTCCTTACAACTGCCAATGAACTGGAAGTTTCTGGAGGATCCTAGAACATTCTACTTAGTCACAAAACATTCCGGCAGGCCCCAAGCATTGGGAAGAAGTCTGAGAAGGGAGAGACACACCTAAATGACAGCAGAAGGGAGGGACAGAGTGTCAACTCAGGAGACACTGTTGCACACACATTGTTGGTCTCAACCCTTCATTCCCACTCTACCAAGCATCCAACATCAGTGCCTCCTTCCTGCCAGGCACAAGACCTGGCCACATGGCACATGAGGCTGGGCAAAACTCTTGGTGGCCCAGATACTAAAATGAAATGTCCAGTTTCCAACAGGACACTCAAATGAAGCCTTCCCATGGAGCCTGAGACTCTTGAAGGTAAGTAGAACAGTTCTGAATGAGAGGCAAGATTTTGATGGTAGAAACCAGGACCTTTGGAGCCAGCACTAGGTCCTGGGTTGCCTTTCATTGCTGGAGCAAGCAAGTAGTCGGGGTGGGGTGGGGAGGGGAGGGGATGAGCTGAATACTGGTACCTTTGGCTCAAGCTTCCACCTCTCCATCTGGAAAAGGGTTCTCCTGACCTCAAGTACCGAGGCCCAACTTTCGTTTTTTGTGCTTTCAGCCAGGTGTCCTCTCCACCGAGGACTGCATCTTGGGCAGGGACTTTAGGAATATTTGCAAGGCCTCTCCTCCCTGCCTTTGGAGGAGTGGTTCCTGGACTCCCCTAATTTATCGATACTCTCGTCCCTTAGATAAAATGGCATAGCATTTGCATAGAACCTTCTTGTACATTTTCACGACATCTCCAGATTCTTTAGAAGAGAAACTTCCCTGTAATAGTCTGTAAACAGAGACAGAGGCAGAGGATGAAGAACCTGTGGATGCTGGATATCTGTGTGCCTCAGCACACAGTCTTAAGAGGAAACAACCAGCAGGACAATGTAAGTGGCTACCCAGGAGATGTTGAGCAAAAAGCATGTGGTGACATGAACCACATCCCAGGCCTAGGTCACTATCTAGCTATCTTGATACCCACACTTTTCAGGAAAATGTGAACCAGAACTGTTCAAATTTGAGTTATAGACAGCTGCTAGAGTCATTCATCCTGACGTGGGCACTGAAGTTTTCAGAGAGATACGAGAGCTACAGGAGAAGTCCCTTCCACAGACACCTATGCTGTCTCCCAAGGGTTATGCTTTAAACTCAGACTGTACACTCCACATTTGGGACCAGGAATGTGAGAATCCCAGACCCACAGAGCCCCGTCTCCTGGGACAATGCTTGACAATATGTCATAATAATGGAAACCACACATGTACCTCCTGAGAAGTCTCTCTGATAAGGAGACCTTTTACTCTTGCTGTGGTTCCCTGATAGAGTTCCAGTCCAGGGGAAGGATATGTGAATGGTGCCCTTAGCCTATCTTCTCTGTAACTGGTGACTCAGAGGCACTTGTAGGAGCATGCCTCTGAGCATATTCTCAGTGCATGGCCTGGAAAATATGCTTAACCTCTCTGAGTTCCCTTATCACAGAGCCTCACTATGACCTTACAGAGGCAAAACTAACTTGGGCTCAGGCAAGCAAACCTTTCTCAGGCCTGCAGTCTTATCAACAGGTCCCATGAACCTGGCCTCATCCAGGCCACGGAACGAAGGATATAGGGATACAGGATGGTGATACTAGATACAAATACAGGGCTGTATAAGAAATGTGTCCATCAAGACATTGACCCCCTGCAAAATGCCCTCATGATTTCGCCAGCTAGCCACCGAGCCTGCAGAGACTTCATCTCTACCACCTTCGGCTCTGGGCTTCCCCATCAGTGGGCAAACCTCCAAGAGGTCCCCACAGCCAATTTTTTAAACAAAGGCTTTGGGTGCTAAAAAGAGAAGCCCAGTGAATAGAACACATGTCACCTTCCCTCTTGTGGCCAGGTCAGGCCATGCTGACCCTCAGCATTCTAAGCCAGTATGTAGTCTCAACAGACTGCATAGTGATTACCACCCAAGAAAGACTAGGAGAACACGGCTTCAAAGCCTCTAGAAGCTTCTAGGTCTACTCTACTTTCTGTCCTCCAGTAGCAGAGACCTCAAGCCATGCTTGGCCTTCCAAGATAGGCAAGTGACTGTGTGTGTGCTATGGGGCCTTATGGACAGAGTGCCAGGGGAGGACTATGGATAGGTGGTATGAATGTCCTGTCCCTGCACACATGGGAGCTTGCTTACCTGAGCTGTCATAGCCATCAATGGAGAAATGGTCTGGCCTCCGATCCTCTGGGGGATCATAAGTGATGTGAGGGACATTGAACATCTTCTCTCCAGGACTCATCCCGTTATCCTTCTCCAGCTTGAACTTCTTCTTCTTTACCTAAAAAGTCCACACGAGGAGTGGCAGTTCCTGAGCACTGTCTGCCAGATCTTTAACCAACGCCTGAGTACCCGTGGAGTCCTGAGTCCAGGCTTGAAATGTGTACCCTTAAAGGAACCTGGGTCAGGGGGTTGAGCTCCAGTACATGCAAACATTGGTGAAATGGGGCTTCAGCATGCTGGTGCTGCTGGAGAGTTCAGGGTGCTACATAGCCACAGCCTAAGAAAGGCAGGCAAACAAAAACAAACAAACAAAAACCCAGTAGGCTGTAAATATGCAAGCTTGCACCAGGGCAGTAGGGCTGAAGGCCAAGGCAGCAAAGTATACACAGTGGGAAATGCACTGCAGGCACTGAAGCCTCTTTAAAGAGGTCTCCCGGAGAAAGTGAGGGAGCAGGTTGTGTGAAGCCAGGGAGAGGAAAAAGCACATTCAAGTGTCCAATGACAGTTGGATGCTGAGAAGGTTGTCTTGTCAAGGGGGGGGGGGCAGGAAAGGGAAGAGCCCTAACCTTTTTCTCACTGTTTCAGGCAAATGGCTGGACTCTTGTCCACAGCTGCTGAAACTTGACTGTCTGTGGGCTAGAGTTCCAATACCTTCCTGTTCTGTCTGCTTTACCCAGTAAGGAAAACCCAGCACCAGAATCCTCTCAAGAGCTTCCTTCCAGCAGCTGATGGAGCTAGCACCTCCTAGAAGCACCCTCTTTAGACCTATCATATCCTGGTCATGGCAGTCATTATTGCTCCAAGGGTGGAGAAAATGAGGTCAACAGGGATCAGGTATGGAGTAGACCTCCTCTGACCTCAGAATGATGTTGGCACCCTAATGAGCAGTACACTGAGTGGCAATGGTAGGGTCTCATACACTGCCTCTACTGCTTCCTGACCTGCTAATATGCAGTTCCCATCCTGGTGGCCAGTGAGGCTGCTTACCATGACAGACTTTTTAGGCTTGGGGCTAGGGGACAGCAGAGTGTGGCTCCGAGCAGGCTTCCGGACATAGATCTTCCAAGTGGATGAGTCAGGGTTCTCAGCAGCATAGCACCTCCATGCAGTCTGAAATCAGGCGGGGGGAGGGGGAATGAAAGGGGTTATTGGTCCAGCCACTCAGTGGTACCTCTCAAACAATCTTCAGCTCCTCCCCGAGCCCCAGGTCTAGCTTATTCCAAGGCCCATTCCCTGACAGCAAGACTTGGCTCTCTAGGGCTAGGAAGGAGACTGGACTGCCTCATGCATTAACTATCTATCACTCATAGTTCAGATGCTGCCAAGGCTTAGGAGCCTGAGCCACTCTTAAAGAGGACCTCAAGCAAGCCCCAGACATACAAAGATGCTCAACTAGGCAAAGTTAGATAACCAAACTTTACTCAGAGAAAGAGTGGAAAGGTACTGCCCCAGCCTTTGGGAGCACCAGCAGGGTGTGGAGGAATAGAGCTCCAGGGACCAGTAAGGCCTCCCAGTGGGCGGTGAGGCCTCCCTGGATTTCAAGTGCTAGCCTGTGGCTATGAGGAGTCGCTGGTGATTACAGATGAAATTCTTGGCCAACATTCTAGAGGGAAACCCCCTCCCCATAGTCATCACAGCAAGATGACCTGGGGAAGACACTGGAGGGGCCTGAAGGAGCCACGTGAGCAAGAACAGGGAAGGAACAGACACCAAAGCCTCTTATGGAGACATATCATGATGGCTTTGTCACTATAGGCCCCATGGGCAGGAGAAAGTAAAACTAGTTGAAAGTTCTCTCTGCTGGCAAGGCTTCTGAGTAACAGCCCTACACTATGACAGCAACCTAGCATAGACACAAAAGCTAGGCAGGGATGTCTATGATCAGGGACAATTTGTAGCCCCTTCCAAGGGCTTTATGTCCCAAGTATATCCCATGTGGGCAGCTCCTCCTTGCATACCCCATGTTGCCTCTGTTTCTAACTCCCACCAGTGTGAGCCCTGGCATATCTTCCACTGTGGGCATGGCTTCTGAAGGAGTCTTGTCCACAGACCATGTGGTTTCTGAGCAGTGGCCTCTGTGCTCAGCTAAGGAACTAAATAACTGCCTGGCTATGTTAATATGGCCAAGGCAGGTTAGTGAGTCTGATTTAAGGTTTTCCCAAAATGAGAAGCTGTGGGGTCAAGCCAGGCCTGGGAAGGAACACAACTTCAACTGCAGGACTCATAGCTGCTGCTATCATGACCAGGCAAATGGTTCTGGAAGGGCATCAGAGGAACAAGTTGGGGCCCAGAACTGTGCTAGAAGCTTAGATAAGACCTCGAGAGCTACAACCTTTGAGAAGGGCTGCCCCTCACCCAGGGTTCTGCCCAGATCAGAGAATTTAGGAAACTGAGGCTGACCAGCAGAGTACAGACTGGCTAAGTGGCCACGGTCCGGCCTCACCCTAATCTGCAAGTATGGCCCTCAATGGCAGCAGCATGAGGAGTAATGGTCCTGCATTCCTGTGTCCACCCTAGTATCCTAACAGTGAGTACTTTCCCAGAGAGCCATCTCGCCATGGGAGGAGCCACAGTGAAAGGATCCATGCCTTTCAAGCAGTGGACATGGCTGGGAATGGTTCCAACGCCCAGACAGATGCAAGCACATAGCATTGACAGCCCGCCAGGCACAGTGCATACCTGGATGAGTGAGGCTGCAGCTGGGATCTGCCGGTTGAAGTGCTTCTGCCTCTGCTTCTGCTGGACCTTCAGCGCAAACCCAGAGCCAAGTATCCCCTGGTAAGGGACAGAAGGTACTCATTGTTACACAAACCATGCTGGCCAGTGCCCAGCAAAGGATAAGGGTCCCAATAAAGAGAAAGAAGCAAAAGCATCTGGAGACCAGGTTTGCACATTGCCCAGGCCTTTGGTCAGGCAGGCACTACCAGAAGGTAGGTTTGAGACAGCTGATGCCACATGCAGGTGGTCTCTAGGCTCAGCCTGCCTGGCCTTGCCAGCTGGGGAAGCAGAATCCATTTCTCAGAGCTGATTCAACATGAAGCTTGGCTCTAGAAGATAACTGAGACTCCCTTGGTATCACCTATGGGAATCCAGGTTATTTAGCCATCAGCCTGTGCCCCTGGGGCAGAGGAACCATGACCCTAGGGGAGTGGGAGTCTGAAGCTGTCCTTAGCACAAAGCCCACAGCTACTGTAGCCAGGGTGGCCAGGGGCAGCAGTGGCAGAGATGGAGTACTGCCTCTGCAGCTGGGGGCCATTCAGGGGACACACACTGTGTGTCATGGCCCATATCTATGTGTCACACATGTACATATAACAGACACTCAAACACACATCATCTCCCATGTGTTACAGAGACTCGTGAAACATAGATACTATATGGACATGGAACATGTGCAAATATAGGTATATACATGACACACATGAAATCACAAATACACACACACACATATGTACACATAAACAGCACATATGGTAAACATGCTATTCAAATGTAATACAGACACTGGTACATGGAACACATGTATACAGTATATACATACAACATGTATAAGACACACCTACAATGACAGATATACACAAGTAACCAGTG
Organism: Rhynchomys soricoides; assembly: GCA_019843965.1. Classification (NCBI taxonomy): domain Eukaryota; kingdom Metazoa; phylum Chordata; class Mammalia; order Rodentia; family Muridae; genus Rhynchomys; species Rhynchomys soricoides. The sequence goes on along the minus strand of JADRCH010000238.1, from coordinate 357,718 downwards.
TTTGTCCCACATAGCACACATGTGTAGACATAGGTTTGTGATTTTTGGAAAGGTCACAAGACAGGGCCACTCCTGGCTGTAGAGCAGACCTCAGGTTCTGCCCCATCTGCTCCCCTGTACCTTGCTTGTGTGAAGTGCCATGACAAGGCATTCTTACTCTACTTCAAGGGATGCTTAGGAGTTGGGGTAAGGGTGAGTGGAAAACAAGGGAGAGGGAGTCTTCATGGGTACCTACCGCTGGGAGTGCAAAGAAGGATATGGCGAAGACAGAGAAACAGGAGGCGATGGTCTTCCCAACCCATGTCTGGGGCACCTTATCCCCGTAGCCAATGGTGGTGACTGTGACCTGCAAGGAAGAAGGACTGCAGTCAGTGGCTTGCAGGCTGAGAGCCTTAGAAGGGACACCTGCCAGCCCCAACACAGTGGCTTGATACAAGAGAGACCAACTTAAAACCCTGCCCACCAGGATAGTGAGGAACAGTTCTGAGAAAGTACCAGGGACAGCAATATGGTAAGTTGGTTCAAGTTTCTGAGTCTCCTAAGTCCCTCAACTCAGATTACCACAGATGGCACAGCCCTAGGATTGCAGACAGCTTGGGGTATGCAGGACAGGCAAAGAGCTCAGAGCCCACCCACAGGAGCCAGGCTTCCTACCCCATCCCAATGATCCCTCTCCTGGCCACCAAAGTTGCAGTACACTGGCCCCCAGGAGGCCGGAAGCTCCCACTGAGGCCAGCGGTCCACAAAGCCCCAGGATGGGGCTGACATGCCGCTTCCTGCCACCAGCCCAGGGATCCAGATGTTTTATTTTTCCTTTTCAGAAAGAATAAGACAAGGCTCTAGCCTTCTTCTTGGTGGGAGAGCAGCGTCCAGGGTGTGCAGTGGGACAATAGGAGTGAGGGGCTGCCCCCCTGGACCACCCCCTGCTGACATCTAAGGTTTACTCCTGGGGCCTCTGATGAAGAACTTGGGGGCCCACCCTGGCTGTGCCTAACTGCTTGGTCACACCATGAGGCTGCTTTGGGTCTTCAGGGAGAGAACAGGGTGGTTACATTCACTAACGCACAGCCCTCGGGATCACAACACACTGTCCAGATCAGGACTTCAGTGAAGGCAGATCAGTGTGATGATGGGAGACCCTTTCCATTCAAGGTCTTTATAGCCTGATCACTCTAGACACTTTAGCTGTCACTCCTTGGGGACCAGGTGACAACCACCCAGCCGAGACCTACATGAGAACTGCTAAGTGAACCCCTGCTCAAAAGGGTCAACAAGGATGGGGTCTAGGGAACAGTCTAACTGAAGTGAGGCCCAGAGGGGAAGCCTCAAGATCCCCACCCCAACCCCAGCTCATGGCCATCATTACCTACTCCATTCCCAGATGGACTTCTATGGGCCACAACTGTTCCCCAATGGCCACCGAAGAGGCATGGGAGTCCGAAGTGACTACGTACATGTGAGTGAACATAGAGATAGGTGCTCATAGCCTAGGCAAGCACTCTGCTCAACTTCAGCAGGGGAACAGAGGACAAGGATAGCAAGAGTAACCCCACAGTGCCAAGTTTGTCATTCTTGCCAGTATGCTAACAGGTCATGAAGCAACAGGTCAATTTTTCCTAGATGGCAAACAACAGAGTAGACTACAGCTAGGCCCAGGCCACCACTGGGCCACCCTGTAGTGCGGCACCATGCTATCCAGTCTGCATCCTGGTGTTTTCTCACAATTGCCCATATGAATTCACACATATCATTCTCCACAATGTCATTATCTGTAGACAAATCTACGCCCTACACGAACAGAGGGCATAGCAAACCATTCATGGCTGGGCCCTTTAAAGGGACCACCCTGTTCTACATATGTGGGCATATAGTTATAAACATGGCTCACATGGGGACAAGGACACCCATTCACACTCGTATGCACAAGAAGAGGGAACATGCACCAGTGACTGAGCTGAGGCACCATGAGGGTGTGTGTACCTACTGCCTAAGTTCACAAAGGGTTCTAGAGGTTATACCCAGGACTGACAGCCAGGGAACATGCTGTCCAGACATCTTACACACACACATATACCTGAAATCACTCACATAATGTAAGTTGAAGACAAGCTGTTCCAGGGACTGAGGGCATGGCTGCCAGCAGGCTGCTGGATGAGAGGGCTCAAGGGAGCTGAAGCTCCTTACTAGTGGTGTTTTCCCAAGGGTGTGCACCCCACCTGTGAGAGCTGGACCACAGCTGCCTTCTCTAGGGAACCAGGCACATGACAGGAGCTACTACGCATGAAAGCAGACCTGGGCTGGAGCCAGTAAGAGTTCAAGATCATCTGGGATATATGGCTTATTTGAGGCTAGCCTTGGCTATATGATACCCACTCCAAAAATGGCAGGGTGGGGGTGGGAGAGGGGAGGGAAGGAAGGACAACATCTACAAAGGTGGAGGGAGAATGGCCTAGATGGCAAGCTGGGAAGAAACATAGGTGACTAGAGAGGAAACTCCTTTTTTTTTTTTTTTTTTATTTTTGAGACAGGGTTTCTCTGTGTAGCCCTGGTTGTCCTGGAACTCACTCTGTAGACCAGGCTAGCCTCGAACTCAGAAATCGGCCTGCTTCTGCCTCCCGAGTGCTGGGATTAAAGGCATGTGCCACCACTGCCTGGCAAGAGGAAACTCCTTATGTAGGTAAAAGTACCTGAGGCCATGCCTTTTCTCCAAAGACTTAGCTGACCCACCACTCCTTGGATCAGAAAGAGGAAGGGCCCAGGGCAGTGGCCCTGAGTACTGCCCTCTGTTGGAAGGCAGCTAACTACTAGGACCCTCTTCTTTCTCCTGGGCTACCACAGAGCTCCTAATCTAGTTCATGAGTCTCCCAGGTGGCCTGTCCCTGTTGAGTTGTTTTTCCCCAAGTTGCAGACTCAACAACTCAGGAATGGGTCATTTTATAGAGCTGCTTGGAACTTGTCCCCAAAGGCCAGATCTGCAAGTCTCTTGGGCCAATGAACAGAGGGGACCTTTCAAGGACCCAACCAACAATAGATCACCTGAGCCATACACACTTGAGTTTATAGGTTGCTGTCCCAGTGACAGAACCTGTCGGGCAGGCTCTGTACGGCTCATGGCCCCCCTCATCCTCCTTGAACAGGACCCCTATCAAGGAATAAGAGACTGGGAAGGATTTTCAGAACTAGTGGCACCTAGGCTCCTCCTTTTGAATCTAGAGGTGGCCTGGCCAAGAATCTAACCACAACCATTCCTGGAACTCATCTTCTGCATGTTCACTGACTTAACTTATCTATATCCATTAACTAGATGTGTCCAAAGAGACTAGTTGGCATGCCCAGGGCTCGCCTGGTGGACATGGGAGGTGAGTCCAGCTTGGTCTCTATGTTGGCCGCACAGTGTGTCATCCTCATACTTTATGTTGCACTACTTCCTGATGCTGTCTGTTTCCTCCAGGTGAAAGGGATTCTGGGAAGCTCTATTCCTGAGACTTGCACAGGCAACTCCTCAATGGCATGAGCTCAACCCATATATCACCATCACCTAACCTGCTGAGTCTGCATAATAAATCTAGGCACTGCTTACTAAACAGCAGATAAAAGATGGACATGCTTTGTAGAGACTCCCCGTCATCCTGTAAGGCCCAACCTTAAAGATTCCTCCATATTGGGAAGAGCTTACTAGCAAGGGGCCTAGCAGACCTTCAGCCTTTGCTGCATAATTCTCAGAGAACCTACACAGAAGAGGAAAGGGCTTAGTGCTACCAGCCCTGGCCCCTGCTCTGGCCTTCACTTCTCCATAGTCAGATCAATCCTGAAGAATAACGCCTTCTATAGACAGTGCCACGGGGCTTGCATGTGACTATCTAAGAGACCTCCCCACTCCAAGGCCCTTCTGGCCTGGCTCTGCAGGATGCAGTCCAGCCTGGGAGGTGGGAACTTTCCAGAGCCTCCAGGTGAGGAATGAAGAGCCGTCAGACTGGGTTTTTTAAGGGACTGAAATGCAGGGTGGGGTTCCAGCCTGTTCACTTGAAGCTCTGTATTTAGCCACTCAGGGTAAACAGATCCCAGCAGCCGCCTGTTTTCAGAGACCCCCAGGCATTAAACAGAGGAGCCCGTGTTTGCAGAAATGGTGTTTTCCTGCACTCAAACCGTAATACAAACAAATGCATTCTGTTTCAAGGGTAAAGGAAAGTTTGAGGGACTCCCCAAATGCTTCACAGCTACACTTGGACATTATATTAGGGGGTTCTGGATCCCAGGGATCTCACACCCCTGTGGGTGTTCCCTCTGGAGGAAAGGGATGCAGTCCATGGAGTTTGCTTTCCAGCTGTAGGAACTCAGTCTATGAAGACAGGACCACCCCACAAAATGCTGCCTGGATACCTACATTCTGGACTTATCTGTGTCCCCCACATGGCTTACCCAACCCCAACTCAGACTATGGTTTTATTCAGAATTACAGCCTTCCTTCTGGGTCTCCTGGATGGACCCTAATCCAATGATATATGTCCATGTGAAACACATAGGAGTGACACAGGATCCTAGGGCTACCAGAAACCAGACTTAATAATAAAAGACCCTTCCCAGAGCCTACCAAGTGAGTATAGCCCTGCCCTTGCCTCGGCTTCAGGCTCTGGTGTTCAGAGTAGAACAGACATATTGAATCCACCTATTGGCAGTGTACAGGCTTTCCTGCCCCTCCCCCACAATCTGGTTTACTTGCTTAGTGAATAAGTGCTGGCCAGGGGAGGACCCTCAGCTTCATCACAGGCTCTGCAGACATAAAAGGTGAGAAACATTCCTACCTGTGCAAGCATGCCTCTATGGCCAATGCCTACCTCAGTGTACCTTGGGGTAAGCTAGTTCAGCACTCAGGGTCCAGCCAACATTCTTTGAGATAGGGGACAGGGCTTGAGGCCTTGTCTGGGACAGGGACAGAGGACAGAAGAGGGGTCTGGTGTTCAGAAAATGCTCTCACCTGAGGGTGTGCACATAACCCCCACATTAAACAGAAGCAGGGTTGGGTGGGAGCCATACTTCCCTTGTGGAATGAGGGAGACAAAGGAGATGACTGTTCATTGGCTCAGGGCTACAGAACTCTGAGCCTGGCTGCCCAGTCCTACAGCACTCAAGTTCTGATTACCCTAGAGGTGCCAGGAACACAGCCTTGGGCTGCTCCCACTAGACAGCTGCAGAGACAGCTACTGAATGAATGGGGGTACTGGGGTCCCTTGGCCAGCCAAGGGCACAGGGCTTCAGAGGAACAATGGCCAGGCCAGGGTGCGCTGTGGCCGAGGCCTGGGCTGCAGCTGACAGAGTAGGCCAGAGCACCGGTGCCAAGCTGGGCACAAAGGGGCCGTGTTCCCGGCCGGCGGGCGGATGTTTGCACAGGTGTGGGAGTGGGGGCGCCTTTCTGCCGAGGGCTGGGGGGCCAGGGGCTGGGGGGCTGGGACACAGCTCCTGCAGGAGGCTGGGAATGTAGGCAGGGCAGCATAAGGCTGGGCACTACTGCTAAGTCTGGGCATCACTTATCAGCCACACTCTGGGTAGTCACCCATTCACTTCCTGCTGTACCTCAGCCAGCATTGCCCATCTCCTACCAGAGAATTCTGGTTTGGAGTAGCCTGCCCCCCGTGCAGGCCCTGTTACATCCCTGGGATCCCCTCTTCCCACAGCAAGCTTTCTAATTTTCCCAGAGTTTTCCTACCAATCCTGTTTGGTTCTATCATACTAGGGTATCTGGGGACATTGGCCCCAAGAAGGGTGGGCAGCAGCTGAACCTAGGGCCTGTCCCAACCTGGAAGCTTCTCAGTGTATCTATCTTTGCCTCCCTAAGCTGTTTAGAATGCTGGAAACTTCCAGAAAATGGACTGATTCGGCCAATGTCAAGAACTCTTGCTGTGTGCCCTGCTTCCTAGGGGCACTCAGAAATTGTGGGAACATGTGTTTATTCAGCTTCCCATCTCACCCCAATCTAGAAGCTCTGAGAGTAAGCAGGCCTCAGAGACTGTTCATTCCTGATTAGGGTATTTAGGCACTGGGGGGTGGGAGGGGTATTTAGGCCAGAGCCTGATGCAGCCATCATCACCATGGATGGCTGCTTGCTCTGAATCAGGTTCCCCGAGTCTGTGCTGTCCCTTTCTATAGGCTGCCACAGCCCACCCAACCCTCTCACTAGCCTAGTGAGCCCCAAAGTCAACAGACTGAGAATGCTGTTTGGGATGGTGTTGAAATCCTTGTCCCCACCCAGGGGTGCCAACCCTGGCAGCTCCTCCTGGTATGATAGTGTAAAACATCTGGACAGTCTATTGCCCTCAAAGCTGAGGGAAAGAGATAAGAGTTGGGATTGGGGGTTGAACCATTCATTCTCTGAACTGCTTGCTCCTGTTAGGTACTTGTGTTTCCTGCAGCTTAGGGGGCCCCAAAGCTCAGTGGCTGGACAAAGCCTGCTTCCAGAGAAGGACATGAAGGCAGCTATCCCAGAGGCTTTTAGGCCATGAGCAATGGTTGCTAGGTCATGAAGTATACCTGGATTTCTTCAGCACTATCCTTACCATAACCTTTCCCTCCTCTGCCTGCTAGCTCACACCTGAAGAGCCACATTCCCCTACACACACACACACACACACACACACACACACACACACACACATACACATACACACACACCCCACCGGCCTGCACACAATATCACCATACCTTGGGACATTCATTCAGCCCTAGCAGGAGAGGTCATTGTTACACACCAGGCTCCACACAGATTGGCATTCAGCAGGTTTGGAGTTGCCCTGAGCCAGGAGGTTCATGGCCATCTTTAAGATCTTAGGACTGGCGCTCTCTCTCACTACTGCTGCCTGGAGTAGTGGAAGCCTTTGCAGGCCTCATATCCAAAAGCCCCTGCGTCTTTCTTTTTGTTTGCAAGGGTGGCAATGGTATTATGGCATTGCACGTCTTGATCCCTGGCACAGGTGTGCTCCCTGGGTCAACACAGACACCACAAACATGCAGAGTATGCATTTAACCCCTTCCTGGACTCTGAGCCCAGGATCCCTCCAGTGTAAGGATCACCATGAGGTTGAGATACAAGTCCCAGTTTGCAATCCCTTGTCCCATCAGCTTTCCCTTCCAAAACAGAAGTTGAAAGATAACAATGTTCAAATTTCAAGACAGGGACCAGAGAGCACTCACTGTGGTATACAGGGGGCCCATTCTGTAAGCTCTAGGTGCACATTTTGTGGTTCAAAAGGTTTTAAAAACTGGGGTTAGTAGCCTCATTGGAGATGCCAACATTTTGAGCAAGTGGAGTTCACTATCCTAACCCCACTGCCCAGGTCCATGTACCTCCCACCTGAAACCCAAGTAAAGACTCCAACTTACCACCCCCCACCACAGAGCGTCTGCATAGCTGCCAAACTCGATGTGGCCGGACTCATTTACTGCATCTTTCTCAGCCAAGTAGACAAAGTAGGAGGAGAAGATAAGACCCAAAAAGCCAATGTACAGGGTGGTGATCAGCTCCTAGGGACAGACAACACATTGGCCATGGTCACATATCTTGTGGTCCACATGAATGTGGTGAGAGGAGTCCCTTGGTAGAAAGTTCCAGAATTTGTTGCTAGATTGTACTGTGTTGACTGCAGTATGCTATACACGCAGCAGAAATCACCTTCCACAGTAACCTAGTTTTTGCAGTTCTTGAAAGTGGCAATGAAGAAATCTCAGCTGTTACTCTGAATCAGCCTCTTGGGTACATGCAGTTTCCCTTGTACCCATGACAAGATAGTATGTAGAACCAGCTGTCCCCAGCAGCCTTGCAGACAAAGAGTTCCCTCTGGAAGGGGTTTGAGGCGACATCCTTGATTTCCTAGGTTTGATTTCAGAGCTTCATAATTCTGTTTCATCTTATATTTTCTACAAGACCCAGTGGTCTTTTGTCCCAAGCCCAAGTGAAGGTAAAAGCAGCTCTACACTGTTGACAAGCCAAGTATTCTGGCATCATGGATGTGGAGTAAGTTCAGGCTGGGAAGGATCTGGGGTCCTGGTCCCTGGCCTCAGACCCATATGTCTTAGTACCTGCCTAGACCTGGCCCACTCAGCTGATGTCCAGGTGCTAAGATATCACCACCTTTGTATCCTGACCTTGTAAGTCTCCAGCCTTCCTGCTATAGGCTGGCCAGCTTCTGTTCTGACCATACTAGGCTTACTCACCTGGCGATGAATGAAAACTACAGAGCCCAGGAGCCTCCAGGTACCCCCCTGGCGATCAACATGCAGCATCCGCAAGATCTGAAGGAAGCGGATACCCCTAGGAAGCAAGAAGAGAGGGGTTGCGAAGGATATGGTGGTCACAAACATTTGCTTCCTATGTTCCTGTCCCCACTGAGCCGCCAACAGGTAGAAGACACATATACATGACTTTTTGTACTGGAGCCATCTTGCTTCCTACAGGTGCCTGTGAACCCTTCTATATGGCCTTCTTTGAGGAGGCCCAGGGTCACTCACATGGCAACCACGCGTTCAGGCTATCACCTAAGTCTTAGAAGCTAGGAAGTGCTGGGGTCAAACCTTGAACCCAGGGTTGCCTACTGTCTCAATACTATGAACTATGGCCACCCTACCCCTGCCCCACTCACCATGAAAGAGACAGGTAGAGGGATAGACTACAGCTTAGGAGAAGAGGAGGGCTTTGTGGTGAGTCCTGTATCACAGGAAGAAATGGAAGAGCCAACATACCTGATAGCTGATGTGGCGAACACTTGTCCTTTGGAACCCACACAGAGGACAACCATAGAGGCTACAACCACGATGAGGTCTGTGGGAGGGGCAGGGGGTCATTACTTCTGGCATCCAAGAATCTGTGAAGGGTGTGCCACCACCTACACCTGAGGATTATGCCACTAAAGCAAGATGGGACCCAATAACCAAGGGCATAGGAATAAGCTAGGGGGTCTCAGTCCATGGGTTCTCTCTGGGGATGACTGTAGTAGGAGTGTCCTCCTAGACCCATGAGTGTAGAGCGGGGTGTCTGCAGGATGGGTAGGCAGGACTCACCAATGATGGAAATAGGCTTCCGGGCAAAGCGTAGCCGGCCCCAGATGCCCACGTACTTGCTGCGGCAGCCTGCAGACCAGAGGCGGACCACATACTCTGTCCCGAAGAATACCACAAGGACAATCTCCTGAGAACGAAGGCGATAAGCTTGCATCAGAGGCTACCACCACTCAGACTGGAGCACCTACACCAGGCTACCATGCCAGGAGCCTCTGCGGAGGTAACAAGTACCATCTGTGGTAACAAGTAATGCCTGTGATTATAACACCTGTCTGGAGAGGTCAACACACTGAGCCCAGGGACACTAAGAGTAGACACTGGTCAGCTGTTACTAGCTGGGGAAGACTCCATACCATGGTCGAGGTATAATGACTGGGTCTGGCAACACAGTGTTGACATCTGTGTTGTCCAGCTTCATGGAATCCACAGGGCTCAAGCCCTACATCTGAAAGTGAGAGTTCAAGAACATGTGACATTAAAGGACTGACCCCCTTAGCTCATAGCCCATAGCTCTGCCCCACCCTGCAAACACCATACCATACTCACTATCCGTGGCCTTTACTGAGGTCTGGGTACAAAAATCCCCCCAATCCATCCAGAGGTAGTAGAAGGAATAAAATAAGGGCACAGGCAGCATCGGGTGTGAAACAGCTCTCCTAGGTCAGTTCACACAGACCAGGTCTCTCCCAATGTATCCGCATACACTCTGAAGTCCGAGTGCGCTGAACAGGAGGGCTTTACAAGCTAGAGAAACCCAGATTATCATCCAGGTTACTGCAGTGGATGGCCAGATTGACACAAAGGTGGATGGACAGAAGAGGAGATGTGTGAGTGGACAGACAAATGGATAGGTACATGAGAGGATGGATAGATGGATGAATGGAAGAGTGGATGGATAGGTAGATAGATGGATGAGTGAGAAGGTGGGTGGATGGGTGGGTGGATAGATGGATAGACAGCAGATGGATGGATGGATGAGTGGGTGTATCGATGATTGGTTGGGTAGATGAATATAAAGGTCAATAGACAAATGCAGGTGACTGGTATGAGACCCAAGAAAAACAAACTGGAGCCATTAGCTCTCTCAATAAAAACAACAGCTAGACAGAGGGCTCCTGTCTCCTGACTCAGCCTCTGACTATGATTTATAATTCAGCTAGAAGCAGTTGTGGGGCCTTCCCAGTCTGTCACAGCACTAGGTGTGAGCAACTGTACTGCTTTGTGTTCACACAGCCTTGACACAAAATGAACGGATAGTCACTGGAGGCCTGGCAATCACCATAAAAGAAGTCAAGGTAAGCCTGGGGCCTTGCTGTTGATTGGTGCATAGCCTCTCCTTCCCCAGTCTTCACCATCTGCCTCTTCAATGAAACATCCAAAGACCTATCACATGCACAGTATCTGGAGGGTGAGGCATTGGCTAGCTTGCCATGGAATAGTGATGTCAGGAGGCCTGGTCTGGGGTACCCATACTCTGCTGCCAGTCTAGGTTCTCTCCCAGCTCTTGCCACAGGGTCACTGTCAGAGACTGACTGTCCTGAGTGAGAAGCTCCTTCCTGTTTGCTCCATTCCTGAGCAGCTCATGTCTGGCCCTTAGTCCCGCTATGGCATGAAAATGTGAGTAGACCATTGCAAGTGGGTGATGGGAGGAGTTGAAATAAATATGAATTCCATGTGAACTACACCCCACTGTGGCCCTCCAGGTCTCCAGTCCTGTCCCAGACTGTATGCAAGCTCCCAGCCAGCCTTCATTAGTAAGAGGCCCTTGGGGAAGGCCTGGGGTGAGGAGGTGAAACCACTCCCACCTATGTTAGGGGACTGTGCAAAGCCACAAACCCGAGAAGCCACAAAGCATTGTGCTGCTCAGGCCTGCTTCCAGCTGGCTCCCTGCCTACCTCCCTCAGGAGCCTGGCCCTGGAGGGAACTTCCTCTTTGACGGGTGACATTGGCTGGCCCTGCCCCCACCTGTCCGATGCTGGAGAGTCCACCATGAGTGGGCGCTGAATACTGCCCATCATATATAAATGCTTTTAATTAAGACAAAAGAGTACACCACCTGGCTTTGTTTGGGGCACGAGCAGTGACTGATGGAAGGTGTGAGCTTGGGAGACCATAGCTCCTTCCTTGTGAGAAAAGCATTTGGCCCATGAAGTGGACTCACTGGGAATGGGGGTGTGCAGGAGAGCAAGAGAGTGCTGGCAATGATGGGCCCTGTTTGGGTGAGCACACCAGGAGGAGCCATAGTCTCATTCACTCCAGTCAGCGTCCAGTATTGGCCTATTGAATGAATGAATATGAATGAATGAATGAATGAATGAACGAACGAACGAACAATCTGTGAGCAGCTGAGTTTCAGGGATATTGATTCATCTTTGTTTCTTGAGAACCTGGGCCTGTAGGGTTGTTGCCTAAAGTACTGTGTGTATCTTTGGCCGAGATGAAAAACATACCCTGATCTCTACCACAGGATATGACTTCATGGGAGACAGCATGCCTGACCAGGAGACACCCCAATATTTAGTTACAGTGCTAGCCCAGGCAGAAGGCCTCTGTTCCAACTCCATGGCCATACATCACCCAGCTGGCTGATCATCTAGTGAGTTTTTCTCATTTGCAGATGTTTGTCATTACTCAAATATCTCTTTAGCAATGGCTTCTGATGGCTCCAGGTGCCCCCTGACCTAGTACTTGGAGGGAAACCCATTTTGGGATTTGCTATGTGAAACAGCAACCCCCCCCCCCCAATCTCCAAATCCTATTCAGCATGTGGACACAGTGTGAAGCCTGGATTCAGCGGACTTGAGCCCCTTCGTCCCCTGAAAATGGCTGGTTATGTCCAGGGAAGGCAGGGCTGAGTAAATCAGTAGGGCTCAGGGGCTGCTAGGAAAGGGGCTGAGGAAAAAAACCCCGTTCTAGGCAGGACACAGCCAGATCCAGTGTTTAGACAGATAAAATGGTTATCATCAGCTTTGCACATATGCTGGAGCTAGGAGGAGCTGTAGCCCTCAGAACAAAGGTCACGATGGGACTCCAGTTAGCAGTAGTGTGAGTCTGGAGGAGACACACTGTGGGGACAGTTTGCTTCAGGTAACAATACCCTCATCCATAGCAGGGTTAGTGGGGGCTAGCTTAGCCCTTGTAGAATAAACCACAGGGTTGATGCCAGCTGTTGCTTCAGCACAGTCACCCCCTGCTCAGGCAGGGCCAAGCCTGAAGCCCACCTGTCTTATAGATGTAATCCAAGTACAATCCCAGTGTTGAATGAGAGGCCTCAAACTTCTTGACAGAATACACAAATACTTGTTACCCCCCATGCCAGTTCCTGCTGTCCACTTGAGGTCAAAGGTTATAGGCTACCACCTAAAGGATCTCATGACCCAGTACACCCAAAAGCCTCCCTAGACCCTAGGCACATCACATCCTCTGGGTTCACCATGTCCTCAGAGGCTTGGTGTGTGGAATGCACTCTCTTATCCCCTACCTTCCAACCCTTTGCCCATTTAGGCCTTCCCAGCACCCTCAGACCTTGCAACAGCCACCTAAAAAGCTAGCATGCTCCCCCCCACCAATAAAAGTACGAGCCCAGTGCACCCAGTATTGTCCAACTCCCTAAAGGGCCTCCCAGAGGAATCCACATGCTGCCAGAACCAAGGACTCAAGGCCAGGGGACATTGATGGAGTGTGGCCCTGAGCTCTGTCCCAGAGATATAAAAGAAAGGGCTGTCCTTGGGCCAATGAGCTTGGGCTGAGACAAAAGGCAAGAGAACACAGTGGCCCCTCCCACCCTGACCATTGTTCCTTGGACTAGAGCTGAGCTGAGTCCTGGCTGCAGAGGGTTTTATGCTGAGACTACAGTGCCAGGGATAAACAGCAAGCATAGAGCCTGCAGCTCTTCCTGTAGTCACCAAGGCAGGACCACTGTGCCTCTCATACATAGGGAGGAAAGCCCATGAGGATAGGAAAATACCTGCCTAAGTTTCATGGGAGGAATACACTGACTTGGGTCCAAGGCATAGGATCTCACAGGCAGGATGAAGCGTGGCTCTCAGGTTTGGGAGTTGACTCTGGCAAGGGAGGCTACTTGCCTCCCAGAGGGCTGACTAGTGACACCTGGGAATGTCTGGGAACATGAGGACAGAAGAGGTTTGGGGAATGGCTGTGAGTAGGGACAGTATACATGAAACAGGGTCTTGAGGGATCAGGAGCAGAAGCCAAGGTGTAATAGGAAATGGTCTGGGATGGACGGTGACCTAGAGGCATAAGAGCCAGTTATCTGGCCAGCTGTGACAGGAAATGTCCAGGGTAAGGATAAAAGATGAGCCTGGACCACGTGTGGGTCCTAGTATCCCTATCTTGGTGGCTTTCTGCGCATGGCAGGAGAACTAGAGGTTATGCAGGTGAGTCTGGCTTAATGTGGGTATGAAAAGCCCTGGGGAAATACAATGATCCTGGCTCTAACATACTGGTGCTGTCTCCTCTAGGCCCTTAAAGAGATAGAGAAGGGCAGCAGGAGCCAGAGCCTGATTGCTGGCTATCCCTCCTGAAGTTCTGCCAGAGAAATGAGGGGTTTGTCTAATGACATATGAGGGCCAGAGCCATGAGCAAGAGGTTTGGACAGGCTCTAAAAGCCACCATCTCTAGGGTGTACCCCTTGCAGCACCCTGTAGCCTGTCACTTTGACCATGTGCTGGTCCCAACTCACATGATGTACCCTCTGCCACACTCTGTTTATTTCCTGTGCAGTAAGTGTTGAGAGTTGTATCTCAAAGGAGTGATTCACATAATTTGAAACTATTTTTAGAAGCAAAGCTGCTAAAGCTGAGGCTCAATTGATAGTGTGCTTGCCTAGCATGCATGAAGCCCTGGGTTACATTCCCAGCACTGTAGTAACCAGATATGGTACTGCATACCTGGACTCCCAGCACTAGGGGGACAGAGACAGGAAGATCAGAAGTTCAGGGTCATTTCTGGCTATATAGAAAATTTGAAGCCAGCCTAGATTAATGAGGCCCTGTTTTAAAATAAAAATACCAAAGACGAAAACAACAACAAATGTTTTAGAAAAGCAGAGGACCTGAATAGGCAGCTGTTTGGAGAAGACACACAACTGAGAAAGAATGCCCACAGCAACAGACATTCTATGTTACTAACTGTGGAAATACAAATCAAAATAGATGCTGCTGTGTCCCTCTAGCAAAACATAGGCAATGACTACAGTGGCCAAGGAGGCCGAGAGGCAGGGCTATCATACATGGCTACCTGAGGGAAGACACCAGACCCACGATCCTGGCAGTATGGTTCAATGGTTTCTCTAGTCATGAAGCATGGAGTTACCGCCCACTCAATTCTGCTCTAAACAAGGTTCTATCTTTAAAATAATAATAATAATAATAATAATAATAATAATAATAATAATAATAACCCAGAAAAAATACAGTTGTTGGGCTAGGGAGATAAAGTACAGTTGGTAGAGCACTTGCCTGGTGTGCCTGAGGCCCTGAGTTAATCCCCAGCATTACACAGAAATACATAAAAACAGAAGACCATTCATTTTTCTAAAAAAAAAAATAAGATCGTCCATAGAGCTCAGCAATTCTACTACATTCCCGAAAGAGAGGCAGGGCTTTGAGAAGCTATCTGTCCACCGTGTTTACTTTGGCAAAGTACACAATAGCCAAAGGCAATGTCCACCAAGAGAACAGAGAAAACAGGCCCCAGATACTGGAGGGCACATAATATTCCTTCAGAAGGAAGTACGCTCCAACACAACACGTCACGGACAGACCTGGGGAGACTTCTGTTGAAAGAAAAGTCCTGAAAGACCCCACTCGGAGTATAACTGCAGGGCCTTAAGTTGCCAAAGGCACAGGGACACAAAGCCAGATGAGGTGGCAGGGCACGGGGAGGGAGTCATCTGTGAAGATGGAAAGTTCTCAAGGTACGTGATGAGGACTGCTACGCAGCAGTATGAACGAGCCTCAGGCCACTCAGCTGAACACTGGGACATAGATAGCCAAGATGAGACATCTGACCTCATGCATAGTTTAGGAAGGGGAGTAGGGACAAGATGGCTCAGTAAGGAAAGGCACTTGCTACTGACAAGCCTGTTGGCTCAAGTTTGATCCCCAAACCCACACGATGGAAGAACAAAACTGATCAATGCCAAGTTGTCTTCTGACCATCACATGCATACCCAGAGACACGCTCGTACCCGAGAAATAAAGGAATAGTAAAAGTAAGAAGGAGACAGGAAGGGGAAGACGACATGGAGTCACAAGGCTCACATGATCTATGGCCTGCAAAGGACCAAATGGACCCTCGCTGTGGCTTCCGTTGTAAAGATAAGGAAGACAGCAGTAGAGCAAAGGCAGGAAGCATCCAAGGACTTAGTCCTTTGTAATCTCATCTCACTACTGCAATGCTGGAACATATTGATGCACGGGGCTCAGTGGCATCCTGGGCTCGGGATCCTGACAGGGACACCTGGGAAGAGATATGCTGCCTCTGAAAACTTCACGGTGGAAACTGAAAGTTTTCTCATTTGACAGGTGGACCCTGGACCCCCAAAACTGGACCCAAGTGAAGCTGCAGGGGATACAGAAGAAAAAATCTTGTCATGGCAGAATTTCTGATTGGCCGGGAACACCTATCATATGCATACTTACTACACATGTGCATCAGGTGCTTGCAGGTAAACACAGCAAACCGGAGATCTGTCCGCATATGAGCCTAAAAGGCAGAGATTGAAGGAAGGGAGGTGTTCTATCTGGGTAAAGCTGCAGTGAACAGGAGAAAGGCCAGCACAAAGTTCACAGCCTCCTAGGCCCATCCTTGAAGGCTGTGGGTGTCTTATCTACTGTTTCTTTTCATCAGCTGCTGAATCCTATTTCTAGGAGGGTGGGGGTTCAGCTTACTGCAATCACTCACCTGTGGCCCACAGCAAAGCCAGGGCAGGGCAGACTGCCACGAATCCTCAGATGAAAGACACTTATTTTTTTTTTCCTCTGTTTCTTTTTGTTTAACAATCAAGGGAGCTCAAAGATGCTTATCATGAGTATTCAGTGTCTCTGATGTTACTGTTTTATTATCTTTTTAATGAAAGAATAATCGGAAATCTGACTGGAAGATTAACTACTTCAGATGAAGGGTTGGCCCATATGAATAGGGGCCCTGCAAGAGGGTCGGCAAAGCTGGGTCATGGGGCCAAAGGCCTGGCTGGTCTCCCTGAGGCCCTCCAAACACTGGACAGGGCAGTTTCTAGAGAGTTAGATACCTCTAGGTCCCCTGAAGGCTACCACTCGGCATAGAGGTGCCTTAGGAAGCTAGGGCTAGGGTCCTTCCATCCTCTCATAGCTAGAAAACCTGTAAGATGGTCATCTCCTGAGGCAGGGGGCTTCCTGTGGGAGGACAGTGCCCTCTCAGCACACAGCCAGCCAGCAGACTTTGGGGCCAGCTGTTCTAACTCTACATGGGCCCCAATAAGCCATAGAGAGGGCCAGCCTTGCATTCTCGGGAGGGGCAGCTGGCCGGAGGCTCGGTGCCGGCATGCAAGCTGCTCAAAGCACCCTTTGTTCAGGTCCTGCCTGTGGCCAGCTGCTCCCAGCCTCTGGCCTGTGCTGAGAGCCCATGGGCCCCCCTGGTGACATGTGCTGGGCACAGCTGGAGCCCTTAGGCCATGCTCACTGCCCACCCTGAGGATTGTCAGTCCCCATAGGCCATCAGCTAGTCCCAGGTGACACAAAGCCTTCAGAGACTCTAAGGAGGCACAGAGTCAGGACCTAGTGGCAGTAGACAGAACCAGGACACTGTAGAGACATGACCCCTTCTGTAAGAGTCCACTCTTCTCCAAATGTCCTAGGAGTCATGGGTACCTCAGAAGCCACAGCTGAGTGCTCGTGCTCCACTGAGTGGTGGACTTCTGTTGGTAGGATGCTTTTCCAAACTCCTCCGAACCACAGCTCACAACTTTGATTGGGAACCCCCCAACTCACCTGAACCCCTGGATACCTAAGGTGGCCTGGAGTTGATCAGTTTGCTTAGACCAAGGGGGATGTAGGTCCCTTCTGCACCCGGGAACCTCACCCAGCAGTGACAGTCTGTTGGTGGGGTCCTGGGGGCACACAGCACAACACAGTCAGGAAGCAGGCATTTCCACCAGCCAGCCACCATAAAAGCTAGTGAGCTAGAAGACAGAGCTCAAGGCAGAAGCCCTGGTCCTGGGAGTGGGCAGCAGAGTCCCACACAGGCCTTTTTCAGTAGCCAGTTCCCAATGGCACTGGCCACAGATCAGCAGCTGCTGTGTCCACACCTATTAGAGCAGACCCGATTTGGGAGCAACTCTAGAAGACACAGGGTTACTTTCCCCTGAGAACCAGCACCAACTGCCAGCTGTCCAGGCAGCCATTCTCCACACTGGGCAGAAGAGGCGATGAGGCTTGCTCAGTCACCATGGGGACAAGTGTTCCCATCCACCCGGTAGACAGGCCCTGAAAGTGGGCAACAGCTGTCACCTGGTCCTCCAATCATGGACCCTACTTCAGCAGGTGGCATGGGGCCCAGTGTCCACTGCTACTATCTGGGGAAGCTTACAGGGGACCAAAACCACAGGGGTGCCTTGAAGACTAGTTGTTTCTCCTGATCCATGTTCTACATCCAAGCTGTCCCATGTAAGACTCCCAAAGGGTGCTAAGGCCAATGTTTCCCTTTCCTTCATGGTCTAGCACCCACGTTCAGGCTAAGGCTCAGCCACGCAGGGTCCCTTGGTATCGTCCCTAACCCTCACATTATTATGTGACAGGTATGGAGGCCACCCCAACAGGATGTTGGACATTCCGACAGACTGTCTCTGAGAGCTTCCGAACTAGCTGGAATGTCCAACAATCTTAGGAAACAATAAAAGTATAATCAGGTTGCCCAGGAGGTACCTCCCAAGCACACTGTGCCCTCAGGTCAGGGTTCAAGACCTTCTGCCCCAACCAGATCCCCAGTGCCCTACTAATCATCTACTGAGACTAGGTCTAAACAGGAGACAGATGGGGCAGAGTGAGGAAAAAGAGACTTGGCCCACACCAGTGGGCTAGCCCATTCTTGGGCCCATTATCATTAGGAAAAAATTCCCCTCAGATTGGAGGCTTCCAGGCCTCAACCTAGGAATAAAGACTGCCCACCCACAGTGGGAGGAGAGCAGGCCCTGTGGTCACTTTTATTTCCATGTATTGCTGGTGCAGTGCTGTGTGGTACTGACTAGAGTTACATGCACTTCAGGTGCTTTAATGAGCTGCCTCCAGCTCTGGGACACAGCTTGCTGTAAGACAGCAAGGTGGGGGTCTCCGGACCCTGCCCACTCCCTTCCTTCCTGCCTGGGTGTTCTAGAGGTCAAGAGGCGCACATGGGGGTTCAGTGGACTCCCGATTCCTGGTGGGGGGCAAGGCAGATGGCGCCAGGATATGCACACAGACCAGCCCAGGAAATCCCTGCCTAGAATTGCCTCATCAGCAGATTCAAACCAAGCAAATTCATGCCATCCCCTAGAGGCCTCCAGGGTACTTACGAGCCAGTCCCTGACAGCTGGGTGCTCTGTAAGCGTGTGTCTGTACAGGACCGGAGACGATTTTTATTTAATGAATTCCAAACTAGGTGGGAGTTGCAAACACCAGCAATTGAGAAGCATGGAAATGAAGCATCTGCAACACTGGGGAAAGGGGCAGTCTGAGCCTCGCTAGGGGCAGGACAGATAGTGTCTTTCCATTAAGAGAAGTCAGCTCTGCATAGCTGTCCACAGCTACCCTATCTTCCCTCACCCTGCTTTCCCAGCTATTTAGGAGAGTGCCTCTCTATCCCTGCTAAGACTTCTTTTTCCCTCTCAATATTTTAACAATTTGTTTCTATGTTTCTAGCTTTATTCATTCTTTTTTCTTCCCCTTTTAAATTAATTAATTTATTTTTGTCATTGTTGTTGTTGTTATTGCTGAGACAGGGTCCCATGGAGGGTTGTCTGGTCTCAAACTCTATGTAGCCAAGGATAACTTTGACCTTCCAGTACTCCTCTCTATCTTCACCTCCCCAGTGCTAGGATCATAGATATGCACCACTGTGCATAGTTTATACAGATTGGAGATTGAACCCAGGGCTTCATGAACGCTAGGCAAACACTAGCAGCTGAGCCAAGTCCCCAGCCCTTGCAGTAAGTTCAGATCAGAGAACATCAACAACTGTCTCAATAGTGTAAGTCATGTTCTTTCTTTAAATAGGAGCTCCACAGGTGATTGGCTTCAGAAGTCTTCTGTGGGTGCAAAGAGACAGAGAACACCCATTATCAGGCCCCAAAATCACAATGATAGCTTGAAAACCTGGTCCACACACACCTTGCCACTCCTGCCCTGGAATCTGGGCTTTAAGGTCAAGAGAGCAAAGCAAAGGCTGATATAGCCTCCCCACACATCCTGTCTCTTGGCTCTTGTCTCCTGGAATGTTCACTTTGGCTTTTCTTCTCTCTCTTCTCTCTTCTTCCTCCTCTTCCTCTTCTTCCTCCTCCTTCTTCTCTTCCTCCTTCTCCCTCTCCCTCTCCCTCTCCTTCTCTTCTCCCTCCTCCTCTTCCTCCTCCTCTTCTCCCTCCTCCTCTTCCTCCTCCTCCTCCTCCTCCTCTTCCTCCTCCTCCTCCCCTTTCTCTCTGTAGATCAAACCCAGGCCCCTGCATACACTACACAAGTGCTCCACCACTGCTCTTGTGGACTTTTTCCCCCCTTTCTGGAATGTTCATTTCTTAAGTGGAGCTGTGAGGAAGCCATCCAACAGGGATAACAGCCCTGAAGGAGGGTTTCCCCACACTGTTGCCCCTGTGCTAAGCAGAGAGGTGCCAGCCCCAGAGCTGTGCAGCCTACAGGCCTGGAAGCTGTGCTCGGGGGGCTGTCTGAAGGTGCTGAATTTGTAGGTAGTTTTGGTGGTGGTGTAGCATGGCTAGGGATAATGGCAACAGTTATTTCAGGTTCCTGTTCAATTCTGAACCACTTACCTGCCTGTGCTCTCTGCTTCTGCATCTAACTCAAAGCCTGTTCTGTAAGAATTGCCCTATGACACCTGTGATGCTTAGGGTTGTCAACCTGACAAAAGCTAGCATCACCTTGGGAGTCTGGGCTCAGAGTATGCCTGTGGGGGCCTCTCTTGATTATGTTCATTGATGTGGAGAGACCTAGGTTGTCTAGGTGGGAAAAGTTAGCTGGGTAATAATAGCAAGTACTTATTCACAGTTTGCTTCTTCTGATGTGACATAGTGCAATCAGATGCTTCAGGCTCCTGCTGCCTTGACTTGCCTACCTCAATGGACTATAACCTGGAACTGTGAGGCAAGATAAATCCTTTCTTCATTAAGTTGCCTTTGTCAGGGTGTTTAATCATAACAACAGGAAAAGATAATCCCTGTAGTCACTATGGTTATGCCTCTTTTCCACATACCACATAATTTTTCAAAAATATTATGTTGCGTGATGTCTTCATTTTAATAATTAGGTTTCATCCACACAAACTCAGGCTTCAGTGTTCACAACCTGCTATGGTCTTTAGGTTTTATTCTCTATTTTTGTGTGCAATTTCTTTGCATATTTCTGGCTATCTTTTTTTTCTACTGTCCACTATGTTTTCTTTTCTAAGTGTATTGGATACAACTGTTTAAAAAAATCATAGTGGGGCTATATAGTCATCAGTAATATGCTTATCTGGCATTCAGATGGCCTTGAGTTATATTCCTACCACCACAAAATTAATTCTTTATAAGCAAATAAACCCCATATATCAGTTCTCTACCTTTTGTGAGATTTTTCATATCTCCCTTTGGAAGATGAATTTAGGACATTAACATTTAGTATAAAATTGAATACATCTGACTATGTTCTTTCCATCCATACTTATCATATGGTTTCTAGCCTCGACCCCCTTTTCCTGGGAGCTGCTGAGTTGGTGAGCACTGCCCTCCCTCCTTATCTCATCCAACTGGACATTTTACTGTTCTCTTCCATTCTACCAGACCCTTAAATACAGCTCTTATCTAATAACACTTTCCATAGTACTGATTTCTTGAGACTTTTCTCTGGTGAGCCAGCAATCTGTGCACAGTTCTGTTTCTTTTGACCTCCACCAAGGTCTCTGTGGAGCCAAGCCCTTAGAGAAAGGCACAGTCTAAAGCTTCTTGTCAAAGGCTAGGCAATTGACGGACTGACGCCTAAGGCTCTGTGGCCTTCATGGCCTCCACCCTCAAGTGGAAGAGACAAGAGACAGTACATCTACAAGAATTTATGCTATGTGCTCATAAAACCTGATTTGTATAGACATACAGGCAGAGTGGACCAAGTTCACAGACTTCCCGGTTCCTCATCCTCTGGTGAGTGAGCGTTATCAGGTAAATGCTATCAACACAAATTCCTGTCAACATCCCACCCTTAAGACGTCAGTATGTGACCATATTTAGAAACAGGGTCTTTGCAGATGTGATTTAAGATGAAACAACAATCAAATGCGTTGTGTTCCGCACCCAACATGACTGACAGCTTTACAGCAAAGGGACAGTAAAAATCCAAAAACAATGGGAGAGGGGAAACCAAGTAGGTGTGAGGGCAGATGTGTTTTTACAATGTTTTTGTAACAGAGAATCAAGGATTGCCATCTTCCAGAGAACAGTCTGGGAACCGGTTCTTCTCACGGCTGGAAGGAAACTACCTGCTAATCCCTTATCTTTGACTTGCATGCCAGAAAGAGTGGCCCCTAAACAGATGCAAGCTGTCACTCAGACCATTTCAGATGCTGAACCAGGATCCCTAGAGATGTCTCTTCCATCAGGCTAGAACATCTTTCTCTTTGTAGGCATATTACCCCACTGCTTCCTCACACCACAGTGAAATGTGGGCTTTGAAGAACAAATCTAAGTCACTGGAGGCTAGCAGGGCTGTCGTAGCAGCAAGGCCTCAGGTGTGCTGCTCTGCCCAGACAGAAGGTGAGCTCTTAACCCATATCCAGTCCCACTGTGCATAGACCCCCTGAGAACACAGAGGAGTCTTTGCATATAGGATCAACCCAGTCGTCCACTCTGAAATTTGTGCTGATTTGGGGTAGGGGCCCAATATTGCTCATACTTGAACGCTTGTCATCTTTGCATGCATTTAAAGCAAGCCTCTTCCTTTGACAGGAAAGTTATACCCATCTCTAGCCCAGTTACATGGGGTTTTACTCTTAGACCCTAACTTCACTGTCAACAGCTGCCAACCCCCATGGAGATACATCCAAAGATGGGTGCCTTAGCTGGGTCTTGGATGCATTTTCATGTGTACGGAGCCCACACTTCTAAAACCACCCCAATCAAGGAAGGACTAGTTTAGTGAAGTCGAGACCCTCAGGGTGAGCACCCTTCACCATAGCTGTAGACACAGGCAGGTCAGTTGAGCCACTTCCTGAACTCCAACTCTTTCTGTGGAGGTTTAGGGATTGAACCTAGCCAGGCAGGTCTGAGACACACAGGGCATGGGGATGAGTGGACCACCTGATCACAGGTTGTGCTGTGGCTTTATGAGTGTGTGTTGGGGACACAGTGCTTGTACCTGACCTAGTCATTGTTCATTGATTGCTCCATAACACAGTCACTGCGCAAATTTAGACATCTTAATGAGGGGAGAGTTTAAACAGCATTTCTTCTTTCTGTCATGAATGTTTTAAGGGACTGAGGAAACTGCATGGATTTGCTGTTTTAGGGGATGGTGAGTCAACAACTTCAGGGGAAGTATACTACTTCCGGACATACGTTTACACAGTTCCTGGGAGACATAAAAGTGACCTGCCATGGATTCTGAGTGCTCGCTCATCTTTTCTCATCTTTCTTCATTCCTTGGGGAAGGGGCTGCTTCCTGGAGAGCCCAGCAAAGGTCAACTCTCTGCCCCTGCTCCCTGTGTCCTGTTTGCAAGACTCCTGGATGGTAGGCAGCAGAGAGCATGGGGCTAGGAATGGAGCAGCTCTGACATCATAGTTAAGCCTGAGTCCTCTCAGAGCTCTGGAGGTAAGACCCTAAAGAGGATGTCACACACACACCCCAAAGCTAAGCTTAGAAATGCCCCCAAGGTGGACTTTTGTGTGTTTTTAAGATAGGGTCTTGTTATATATAGCCCTGGCTGGCCTCTCAATCAGTATATAGCCCAGCTTGGCCTTAAACCCATGGCTGTCTTCCTGACTCAGTCTCCTAAGAACTGTGTGCTACCACACACACAGTTCCAAGATGGTCTTGTCTTCAAACTCAGGCTGAGGCTCCTGCTGTTTGGGAATTGGATACATTCAAGGAAGCGAGTAGCCAAAATTTAGCCAAGAAGAAATTCAAAACTCATGGTCCGATGTTTACTAATTTACTTCAAAAAAATAAAAATAAAAACAAACCAACCTTTCCTGCTAGGAAAAATGCAGATGAAATTAATTCATAGTTCTGTCCAATGTGGAAAGGAGAAATACAAGACAAGTGCAAGTACAAGCCTGAATGAAGGAGCAGGGAGTACCTCCCTTACCAACTCACCCTCAGGCACCAAAGCAGAGCACATGGCAGGACAATTAGGCCTTCTCCTACGTGAGCACAGATGTAAATACTTGACCTAGAATCTTGGTGATGTAGTCCAGCAGGATGTATGTTTATAGGCATTGTGATGGACATGGCTTTGTGTGACAAATGGGGGGTTGTTTTGTTCTTTAAAGATCAATGAGCACAACACATAGTCTAAGAGAGGAAAAGGCTCAACTATCTCAACAGGAAAGGCATTGGGTACCACCCATCAGTAACTGATACAGCCCCTAGGCCCTGGAGACTAGTAAAAAAACAAAGAACACATCCTGATTACCATCACCAGCCACCTCACACCCATCAGTCTCTGTGCTATCAGACCCAAGACCTAAGGACCACTTGGCCCCTCTCTGCCAAAACTGAATGTCTGGTGCAAGGTTCCCAGCTGGTGCCATGAGGCAAAACCAAGAAATAAAAGGAATGTGGACCAAAAAGTAAAAGTGTAAATGGTTTTATTTAGGATGACCAGACATCTCCACAGAGAACCCTAAATAACCTACAAAGCAAACAAAACAAGTGTGTAGTAGACTCCTGTCTCCTAGTCATAAGTAAGGTCAACACAAGAAACAATCACTGACCTATAGCCTGTTAGGTTGTTAACCAACAACCCCCAAAGTACAGTGAGGAAAGCAGTGTCCTGTCAGGAGCTTAAAACCATGAAGGACAAAGAAGCAACCTAACAAACAGGCTGGGGGTCCTGGAGACAGAATGGCACCCTTGACCTGCACTGAAGATACTTAACCAGGGAGAGAAAGTGCAGTACAGTTCAGATGTATGTGAGACTCATGTTTCTTCACCCTGCCTCCCACAATGCTAGTCAAAATGCCAAGAGGGCTGAGTAGTGGTTTTGGTTTGGGATCCTTTTTAAAAACTGACAGCTAGATTCTCTGATTTTCCTGAGATTGTCCTGAGATTGTGAAGGGCCCAGCAGAGCATCACACTTTGAAAATGAACCAAACTGGAGGATTAACAAGGCCTGATTTCAAGGCTTAGAGCAGAAGTCCCAGCAATCAAGGCTGTGCTGGCAGAACAGTTTACAAAGTCCAGAAGTCGGAGCCAGTGCACGGCCAACTGATTTTCATCAAAGGTGCCAAAGTCATCTCACGAAAAAAATAAGTCACAGGGACATGAGGGTAACCACATGCAAAGGAGACTTAGTCCTGATTCATACCTGTCATTGTGTGTAAGATTAAACTTGGAAGGAACTACAAATCTAAACAAGAAACATGAAACGATAAAGTTTCTACAGAAAACAGGAGAAGGGCTTTGTAAGCTCCCATTAGGCAAATATTTCTTAGACAGGACACAAAACACATGAACCTTATAGGAAAAGGGGGTGTGTAAGACACCCTGATGAAATGGGTTTCTCAAAATTAACAACTGCTTTCTGAATGACCCTGCTAAGAAGAGTCAAAGATCCCAGGGAAGGAAAGACCTGAGCAACACAGATCCCATGAAAGGCAGAGTCAGGGACGCCATCTTCTCACTCAGCACAAGAGACACGGAATCGTTAAAACAAACCAACAAAAAACCCATGGTCCTCTGCAAGAGCATCCAGTGCTCTAAGCCACTGAGCCATCTCTCCAGCACCCAAAGTAGACAATTCTAAGTGCTAGTGAGAACCCACAGTTACCATGTTGGCACCTAGGATGGTGATAGCAAAGTCAGGAGCAGCCATCTTGCCAAAGGGCTTGGCAGCTTCTGAGCATGGGGTGCCCCCACTCAGGGTCAGGGAGGGAATTACCAGCAAGCAACAGAGGCAAGCAACAACTCCAGAGCCTGTGTGCAGTGCTTGTGGCAGCTTTAATCATAATAACCAAGCCCTAGAGACAGCTCAGATGTCCATCAGCCTGTGGACGGGTAAACAAGCTACAGTACATTTTATCCTTTCCAAATGAAAGAAGAATCAACCAGAACACGGACC
Source organism: Rhynchomys soricoides (assembly GCA_019843965.1). NCBI lineage: Eukaryota > Metazoa > Chordata > Mammalia > Rodentia > Muridae > Rhynchomys > Rhynchomys soricoides. The sequence continues at coordinate 332,164 of JADRCH010000238.1, read as the reverse complement.
AGAAGCAGACGGGTCTCAAGTGAGTCTGCAAAGTGATGTGAGCCAGACCCTGGGCTTCATGCTACAGAGTCTCATTCTCAGAGGGACAGGACAGTTCCCAGGTGCAGGTGCAGGGATGGGCTGTGGTACAGGACGTACAGAGTGTGTGAAGGAAGTCAACTTGGCCTAGGAATTTGCCAGAACTCACTGAACTGGACATCTCACATGAGAGAGAGAGAGAGAGAGAGAGAGAGAGAGAGAGAGAGAGAGAATGAGTGTGTGCGTTTTACTGCACACAACTTAAACCCTACAAAGCTAAATCTAAGACAAGAAAACAGAAAATACACCAGAGAAGCCTAGGAGATGGGTGGGTCACTGATTACTTTTTAAACGTTGAAATAGGAGCTGGCAGGATGGCTCAGTGGGTATAAAGACGTTTGTTGCACAGGCCTGGGACTCTGACTTGGATCCTTGAATTCCATTAAAAGGTGGAAGTAGAAAACCAACTCTACAAAGTTTCCTCTGACCTCTGTGTGTATATCGTGGCATGCATGCCCATGTGTATGCATAGACAGGTACGCACAATAATAATAAGGAAATAAAATTCTTTAAAATGTTTAAAAGTTTAAGTGCTTAAAAAGAGAGACAAGCTGAGGTACTGGAGACTTAAAAAGGAACCCCACCACCACCACATTAGGTTGGCTATAGGCACTCATCTGACACAGCTTGTGAGCACTGACAGCACTGTCCCCAGCATGACCACCAACCTTCCCCCAGCCTCCACCCCCAGCCTCCTCCCCCAGCCTCCTCCCCCAGCCTCCTCCCCCACCTCCTCTCCCAGCCTCTGCGAATCCAGCCCAGCTGTGACTCCTTCAGCCATTCTCCTTGGAGGAGACGGCCAAGTGACTTTTATGTTGGGCTCGCCTTGCTGGTCTCTGCACTTGTCACAAATTCTCAAGGGCAGCTGGGGTACAGTCATGCTCTGGGCCTGGCACCCAGGAAATGGGTGGGTGCAGAGAACTGAGGGGGTGAATATCACCCCATATCTGTTTGTATTTTGGTCACCAGCTGAGCACGCACAACACACTATGCAAGCTGCACAACCGCCAGGGAGGCTCAGTGATGAACACAGAGAGTTCTGGGCCTCTCATATCTGCTTCGTTGACCTCTCCTAGGCCCTTCCAGTGAATCATCCTGTGACATCGGAAGGGAGACCACTAGGTGATAGCAAGAATGGAGAACCCACCAAATGTAAAAACCTACAACCTGTGTTGTAGTTCCTCCCCTGTTGAGGTCAAGCTGGCCTAGGAAGTCTGCCCTCCAGTAGGACAGAGCTGCTTGGAGGCCAAAATCCAGAGCCAGCCAGGGTACAGGGTAAAGCTGGCTTCTCTGCCAGCTGTGTCCTAACCTGATCCCTCTGACCCTTAGTAGATTACATTGGGTGATCCCTACTCTAACATTGCTGAAAGTGTCAGGAACTATGGCTCCTATTGGCTCACTTCTAGGATCTGCCCCTCCCAGGCATGCCCACTGCCTTCCCGAATATCTGTGGACTCCCACACCTCCCAGTCACCATCCTAGGGCTCTGCTTGGGAACACTAGGGTCCCTGAGACTCTGCAAAGCATAAACTGAGTATCAGGCCACCAGTCCACATGGTCCCACATTCTACATGGTAGGGTGCACAGGGTCACATGGGTATATGGTGCCATATGCAGCTACTTACAGCCACGCCCCATAAGACATCCTGAGGCCTATCAGGCCCCAGGCAGCTGGACTGCAGCACTGCACACAGAGCATCTTGTTTTTCCCCAGGTGCTGGGATAGAGGCCCACCCTCCTGGCATCCACGTGACATGGTTACTAGAAGTATCCCAGGACCTCAGGAAGGTCCTTGGACTGGTGGGTATGTTGCCTCCATCCTGTCTCCATGACCCCCAATGGTCATTCATCATCTCAACCAAAACCAGGACTCCAAAGTGCTCCAAGGCAAGAGTGGAAAAGATGGCAGACTGATAAGCAGAGCCAGCCAACAAGAGATGGCTACTAGATGACTAGTCCAGGGACACCTATCCTGGAGACAACATCTCAATGCCCAAGCAGTCTGCCTTCCCTATAATCTGACACCAAAGGCTCATGGTAACCCAACAAGATGCCAGGGCCTGATGATGGCCACTGCCATGTGGAAGACCAAGGGGTTCAAAGTGAATATGGTTGCTGAAATCAGCCCTTCCTTGGGAGAGGGACTCTGATACCTAGCCTGGAGACAACCCTGTGATTAGGACACCTGGTTCTTTCTGGGCACCCACTCCCTGTCATCAAATATCCTCCAAAGTGCTGGTGTTTGCAGAACAGCTCGCAGGAAGGAGTTGGGGTATGGGCAGGGAACAGAGCCCCTGTGTTCCCTCCAAATGTGTCCTCACTTTGCCCCAAGTTGAGAGTGGCACCTCCACATAAGGTGGGCCAGCTCCCTCACCCCCCTCTCACACACACACAGTCAAACAGTGATGGAATGAGACCTCCCCCCTTCAAGGGGGTCATTGTATCCAGCCTCCTCTTCCATATACCTGCAAACCCTGCTGAAGAAAAAATTTCCCCAAGGTACTGGCAAACTCCGAAGATGTCTTCCAGAGCCTGGCCATTGGCAGAGTGTAAATGTGTCCCCTTGGGGTACCCTGACTACATCTACAAGTCTCAAAACAGGGAATCTAAGCAGTGACAGAAACATTTTGGTTACTAGGGATTTTCTTTGTTCAACCTGTGATCGTCTGAGTAAATATAAGAATGCTGTCAGTTACACGACAGATTTATGTACGAGTATGTCCCATCCTGCCTCTTATTTCCTCCACACAGCCAAATTTGGTTCTGGTTGAGAATGTAAACCTGTCAGAACCAGTGAAAACCTTCTCTAGACCCCTGAGTCAAGCCTGGTCCAGGTGTGTGCATGCATGATGCATGTAGGCAGTGAGTGACCCTCAGGACAGTGTACTCATCTTCATAAATAAATATTTATAAAGAACTATTTCTTTTTTAAAAAAGAATCAGAATTAATAGAATCGTGCCATTTAAATTCTACTTACAGCCTTCTCATGGAAAGTAGCTGGGTGCAGACGGCATCAGGGTGAAGCTCACTAAATACAAGAAAAGAGAAAAACAAAAAACAACTTGCCTTAGCAAGAGTATCAGAAATGTTAACAATTGTGGCTAGAGAGACAGCTCAGTGGTTAAGGGCACGGGCTGCTCTTCCAGGGGACTCTGGTTCGATACCCAGCACCCACATGGTGACTCACAAGCATCTATAACTCCAGTTCCAGAGGACCTAATGCCCTTTTCTGACCTCTGCAGGGACCAGGCATGTATGTGGTACACAGACATACTTGTAGGCAAAGTACCCATACAGATAAAATAAATCTAAAATAAATTTGAAAAAATTTGAACAACTCAGGCCCCTTGAAAATAGGCATTCAAGATACCTGGACACTGAGGCCTATAAGGCTTCTCAGTCAGAAGTTAAGATTGAGGGCCAGAGAGATGGCTCAGTTTGTAAAGGCACCTTCCACCAAGCCTACTCCTACAAATTATCCTATGACCACCACACACATATTAGGGCATATGCACAAACACACACTAAATAAATATATTTAATTTTTTTTAAAAAAGAAAGAAATTAAAGATCAAAATGTGCTCGTGTATTACTAAGATGCTAATTTTTCCCAACCTGACCTCCAGGTTTGTATCCCCAATAAAACTCCACTCTGCTTCTTCGTAAAAATGAGCAAGCCATTCCTAAAAGTTATATGAACATGCAAAAGACCCAGAAATAGCCAAAACACTTAAAAAATAAAAGTGAACTGCACGAATAACTGTTTTTGCAGCCCTACCTTAATGCTAGTAAGCACAGAGTTTGGCATCTCAGGACTACAGGTCAGTGACTCAGAACAGTCTGGCAGACTCACATTCTTGTGGCACATTGGACTTTAAAACGGATGGCACGAGACTCAGGAAGTACGTTCATTGCAGAAAATGGTACTAGACCAATTCAGCTTCCATATGAATAACTATAGACTGCCAAGCACATTCAGACATGGAAAGGACTTTGGGGATACATTGCTTATGCAAGCATGAGGACCTAAGTTCAGGCCCCCAGAGCCCATGTAAAAAGCCAGGCACGGCTGCATGTGAACTGTGACCCCAGCACTAACAAACTGGTAGGTCCTGGGGCCCTCTGACCAGACTGCTTAGCTACAACAGTGAGTTCCACATGCAATGAGAGACAAAACATAGAGAACACGGGAGGAGGGACCTCATATCTCTCTACTTCTGGCTCCACAAACACCAGAATGGGTGAGCACCTCATCACGTGTGCATGTACACACAGACACACACACAGACTCACACACAGACTCACACAGTCACACACACAGACACACACACTAACATACACACAGAGACACACACATACACTGACACACACTCACATACACACACAGACACACACACTCACATACACAGACACACTCACATACAGACATACACATTCACACATGCACAAATACACACACTCACATTACACACACACACACATACAGGTACACACAGACACACACACAGACACACAGACACACATTGTATCACATATCTAAAAGTGAGCACCCATATCACGTGTACATGTACACACACACACACACACACACAAACACACACTCCCCCCCACTCACACTGTATCACAAATCTAAAACTATAGTACCACAATAAGAAAATATTTATGTCATACTTATATATGACTCTTAAGTATAAATTAAAAGGTAAGAATTAAAACAAAGGAAGACATAAATTTGACTTCATAAAATTGAAAATTCCTTTTGGGAGGGTGCTATGAATGAAATCTCGGGCCTTGTGCACACTAGACAAGTTCTCTAGAACTGGGTCACACTCCCAGCCCCAAACATTGTTTTTTTGTTTGTTTTTTATCTTTAAATCACATTGTTAAATAAACAAGAAGGCAAGCCACAGTATGGAAGAGGGTACGTACAAACATCTAAGGATGGTGTAAATGTCTGAAGTCAGGCCTGGCTTTATCTGTTGGCTTTGAGAGCAACTGCTGTGTCCAGGGAACTGTCTGTTGTCAATATTAAGCAATGAGCAGGGATCAAGCCTCATCCGTGAGCAGGAAGAGACACGGCCCTGGTAAAGAATGCAAAATAACGACCGAGATTGCAGCTAGGTTGATACTGTGTCGCCTAACTTGTAGAAAGCCCTGGGTTTAATCTCCAACAGCACATAAACTGGATGTGGCAGAGTAGGGCTTTAATCCCAGCACTGATGAGGTGGGGGCAGGGCCATCAACTCCAGATAATTTTCAGCCTCATAGGGGGCTAGGGGATAGAACCATGTTAAGAAATGAAAGAGAGAGGGGGTAGGGATGAAGTGAGGAAGAAAGGAAGGAAGGAAGGAAGAGAAAATAAATTTAACATGAAAGAAGCCCCGGGGCCTCCAGAGAGCCCCACAATACTCAGATACTGACCAGCTCCCACTCTGCAGAAGTAGGACTCCTAGTCCACATGTGACAGTTCTCATCCAGGCTTCTCATGCTGATAGTTCCTTAATTAAATGTGCAAATGGATCGGGCCCCAAGGGTGGGGGTGGGGTGGGGGTGGGGGGATGGGGGGGATGTCCCACTCCCAGCAGGCTCAGATCCAAGCACAGTGTTCAAGCTTCGAATGTGCATGACTCCAAAATATGTGCAGATAAGAGAGGTGCACACCGGTCAGGCACATGTGTGCCTCTACACACATCTGTGTGTATGTGTGTGTATGTGTGTGTGTGTGTGCCTGAATGTGCATATCACAACTCATCGTCCCAGCTGCACTAGGCTGCCTTTTCTTCCGACCTGCTATTTAACACTCCTGAGCAAGTGTGGAAGCCATTGTTACTACTCACAGTTCCCAGCCTGTTTTGCAGACCACAAGTGCTGGGTCCACCTGCACTCAGCCCCCTGAGCCACATCTCCAGAGAAGAGTCTGTGTTATAAATACCCAGGAGAACACAAAGCCTTGACACAAGAGGCCAGGGTATGCTTTCCCAAGCATCACCCACATGGGGGAGGAGAGCGTGGCCCCTGGTTGCCACGACCCTGAAGGTACTTGAGGACATACTCCATTTCTCAAGCCCAGCAGTCCAGACACACTGAGATGGCCTCTGGGTCAGAGCACCTCCCACAGCTATTGAAGAGGCTGCCATAGCCCAGCCCCAACCCCCAGTCCAAAAACTCCACTTGCTCCACCCAGAGACCCCAGTCGCCATGCAGCCTTGTCACCAGGAGACAGACAGTCTACTGGAAGCTGCTGCTGGAGCCTTCCTTCACCGGTCAGCTCAAAAAAGCAAGGGGCCAAGGGGCCTGGGTGCTCAAGTGTGCCTCTCGACCCTGAGAGGCTGCCCCCAGCCCCCTCCCTCCCTCCCACCTGCGAAGTCACACAATGACATGCTTCAATAGCACACAGCCTGGGCCTCTGGTTTTCGTTCTGAGTGACCCTGGGAGGCCAAGAACGTGATGGGAGCCGGCTGAGTGCGATGCCCTGGGGGACACTCAGGCCCCCAGCCCCTCACCACTCAGGCAGCCCGCTCATCCAGGCAGACAGCTGGCGGACTCCACCGAGCTGTGCCCCTCAGCCATGAGGCCCTGCAGCTCATCCTCTTACCCCCAACACAGCCCCTAAGCAGCCCCCAGATGCCCCACTGCAGAGGGGGTGCCAGGGCAGCCTACTCAGCCCACCCCACTATATTATGTCAGCTGTTAGCCTGCACTTAAAGCGAGGCGCTCCAGCTGGCCAGGGTCAGATGTAAAAACAAGGGCCTAACAAAACCCGACCACCCCCCAGCTACTCTGAACTGGAGACCCCCACCGCATGCAGCACTCACTGAGGAGGCTCTGTCCAGCCTCAGGCAGAGCATAAAGGAAACACCTGTCCCTGGCCGGCAAACTCTAATCCCACTAAACCCTGGCGGAGAACCACCCCCTAATAGGCAGCTCCCACCCCAGGTCTGACTTTTGTCCTAGGCCTAAAGGAAGGATGGTGGAGAAGGCGGAGAAGGGAACCCACAGCTCTCAGGACTAGAGGCCTCCTTGTGCCCCAGCTAGGCCTAGGTCACTGAAAACAGAGTGCCTAAGGACACCCTCTACCCCAACACACATGCCCTTAGTTCCTGGAGTCTGAATAAGAACCTGCCTGCCTTAGGGTCCTTAGCTCCTGAACAGTTGTCCTCCTGTAGAAGGACAGGAGGCTCCTGCCACAGAAAGACCTTTTCTACTGACATGGGGGTCCCATGTAACCCTGTCATAAACCAGGACCCCCAAAGAACCACTGGGAGCCCCACACTTGGCCACCCAGGCTGATTTATCACTACTTACCCACCTGTAGCTGAGTCAGCACAATTGTTAGAAAAGGGTAGGGGGAGTAGGGAGTGAAGGGGGGAGTATAAGACCACCCAGATACCTGGAGGCCCTGGGAAGAGGGGGAAACTATGTACACACTACACGAGTCAGGAGAGAGAGAGAGAGAGAGAGAGAGAGAGAGAGAGAGAGAGAGAGAAGTATCCTGGTGCTATCCCAGTCTCTCCTTGAAGATCTCCTAACTGGGTGGCACAGGGATTGTAAGCTCCCAGGAAGGTAGATCTGGGGACTAAAACAGAACTGTAGAATTGGGGGGGGGGGGTGTCTCTCCCGTTGATTCTGTCCCCATGACAAGATGCAGTACTAAGAGTGGAAACTGACCACATGCCCACAAGGAAACAGTGAGAGCTAGTACAACCTGGCTGCTCCCCAGGTTCCTATACAGAGCCTGGGCCTTGTCACTAAGACCCAGCAACTACCCAGTTGGGGACAGGCCCTCCATCCACAACTCACACATCCTCTGCTGTGTAACCTGAGTTAGGGAAAGCCCTGGAGACAAGTGGTCAGCACTCAGGGCAGCACATGGGGAGTCCTCAAACCAGGGCCTCTCCCTCTGGCTAACCAAGGGGTTTTCTTGAGGCCGTGAGAACCTGCTGCCAAGCACACTCTTCTCTTTCCCTTTGGGCTCAGAGTCACCAGAAAAGGATGTGGAGAAGAGCCGCAAAGGAAGAACAGGGAGCAAGCCCTTCAAACACAGGTAGGCCAAGGTTTCCCCTTTACAGAGCTACCCAAAGACAGGCCCTGCCTGCATCTGCCATCCTGTCTGGGAGCCTCCGACTGATTCTCACATGCCATACAGCAAGGAGTGGGTTGTGTCCTTCCAGAAGGTTCCCACCATATCTAACTGTCCTATCCTTCTGCCCCAGGCTTCTCAGGATTTTATCTGCTCCTGAACAAAGGTGCTACATGATGATTCTTGCCGCTGCACACAGCTCAGCGCTTGTTTTACAGAGGATGCAGACACCAGAGCTATGTCCTGCAAGACCCTCTACACTAAGGCCTAGGAGGCTCAGGAAATCTGCTGGCAGCTGAGGATGCTGGCCTTCCTGCTCTTACAGTGTGCAGGCCTTGTAAAAGGAAGCTGCTGCCTCCAGAGCAGGGTGATGGCCAGTTTAAACCCCATAAACCTGTGGACCTAGGATCCATGGCTCCTAAATTGTGTCCACTATGGTAGAGAAGGCCTGACCTGCCATTTCCACCCTCCCAGATGTGCCCCATACATCCTAGTTTCAAAAATAAAAACAATTTAGGAGAGGAAGATAAAGGCTGTATTTTAGCTTACAATTCCAAGTTACATCCCATTGTTGTGGGGAAGTCCAAGTAGGAACTTCAGACAGCTGGTCACATGACATCTAGAGTCAAGAGCAGAGAGCGATGAAAGCATGCATGCTCACTTGCTTGTGCTCAGCTTTCAGTTCTCCACTACTATTCAGACCAGGAGGCCCTGCCATCCACAGTGGGCTGGGTCTTCCCACATCAATTAACTTAATTAAGACAATCACCCCATAGACACACCCACAGATCAGCCCAAATGCAGACCATCCCTCACTGGGACTCTCTTTCCAGGTGATCCTAGGTTGTGTTGAGTTGACCATTAAAGCCAATCATGACAGTTACAAGGGAGAGAGTCTTCTCCTAGGGGAATATACTGGCTTTCTAGAGATAAGGGACAGGGACATAGTCCCAGTGACTTTGGAAAATCCCACATGATGTATTTATAGAGAGAAAAAAAGTGACACAAATGGAATAGAGAAAACCACCTAGTGGCCCCAGGCAGAGTCATCTGAAGTGGCATGAACTAGGGACAACTGTTTTGTGTCAACATGGAAATACAAAAGAAAGACACTGTGAAACCAAAATAGCCACAAGCCATCCTGAGCCACAAAGCACAGTGTGGGACAGTGTAGCACAGCTGTGTAGTCAGGACACATTAGCAACTTAAGTACTATTTTAGTGCCCATGCATCATTAGAAACCAGGAGGGTCAGGAGTTCAAGGCCATTCAAAGTTGCCAGGTGTGGTGGCACATACCTCTAACCTCAGCACTTAGGAGGCAGAGGCAGACGGATTTCTTTGAGTTTGGAGCCAGTCTGAACTATACAAGGCATTGTCTCAAAACAACAACAACAACAACAACAACAACAACAACAACGTATACCAGCAACCACTATTCTGCAAGTTCTTCTTCTGAACAGAATGGGGGATTGGACAACTTTCTCAAAGGCCATAAAGCACACGCTGTAGGTTTCAAGGGCCACACAGTATCCTAGTTTGGAAAACAAACAAAGAAACAAAACCACAGAGGAGTCCACAAGTCTGCTGACTATGTGCTGCCATGCCCTTCTTGGTCCCTAGCAGGCAACAGGCAGGGTTTCTGCATTCCAGCCAAGCCTTACATTCTCTAGCAGCTGAAATGGAGACGATATTGGGATCTGCCCACCATTCCTGCCCCAGCTCATGGCCACCATAATAGCATATGAAAGAAGGAGGATCCAGCTCTATAGAAAGAGCAGTTAGGAGGCGAGAGGTTCTGCTGCAGCTCAACATAGCAGGCATTTCTAGAAATCTAGCAGGACATAAACGCTCTGAGCCCAAACAGTGTGACTTTTTTTTTGCACAGCTCGGAGGCCTTGAGGTCTTTAGAAGCAGCCCAGCCACATCCATTCACCTATGCCACCCACCCACCTACCCCCAGACTGGAGGTGACATCCTCCCACCTAGACTAAACTACAGAGCAGCACTCTCCCTGAAGAGAGGCACCAGCAGTCCTGGAGAGTAACCCCAAGCATCCTGAACCTCTGGATGCCCTGGGGGCTGCAAACAGAGCTGAGCCCATGTCTGTTCCATTCTCCCCAACAGCCCTCCAGGAGCTACATGCAGATGGCATGTGGCCTCCATGTCTACAGGACCCTGAGGTGTGAGTTCTGGGTGTGAACTTGAAGCCCTTGTCCCATTAGCACACAGCCTGAAACACAGATACTCTCTTCCTCAATGAATGTAAGAGAAAAACAACTCAATCAAAAACGGTTGGGCATCTTGTGCGGAATATCTTTTAAAGTGGAAAAGTGTCAGCTGGGACAATAGGAACCTTGTGTGCTGAGGACATAGCCATAGTAAGTTCTGGTCCTGAGAGGTACACCGTGTCTCTTCAGAAGACCCAGGAGCCCAGGAGAGAGCTGGTAACACTACGAGGTACATGGTTAGCTGGGTGGCATCTTTAAAGATCCCTGAGAACCAGATCTCTTCAAGCAGGGAGCTGGGGCCCCACAGGAAGTCAGACCTTGGGCTTGGTGGTGGAAAACTCAAGCTGCTTGCTGGTCCCCTGTCTTTGTGCAGCAGCAGCAGCAGGAGCAGCGACTCAACCTGCAGAAGTCTTCCCTCAGCTGCAAACTAGTCTTCAGGAACAGGGACAGAGTAAGCATACTGACTCTCACGAGAGCAGCTGAGAGGTGTGGTATTAATGTCACTACAAGTGATCTCAGATAGGACACCAGACCAGGCAGAGAGACATACGGCCAAATGCTACAATGTACCAGGTACAACCCTGAAGCGTGTCTCAGCCGAAAAACAGGACACTGGCCGTGACTCCAAGCAGCAGAAGATCAAGAGCTAAGAACAAGCTCTACAACAGATAGTGAAAACAAACTAAACCAAAGCAAAGCCTAGACACAGCACCAAGACATGAAGCTAGGCGCTGAATTTAACGTCAATAAAGTCTTCACTGGCAGGAAAGGGTGTGAAAATGAATGCAAGAACATATGAGGCCCTGCCGAGTGTGAATGAGGGTCTGGGACCTGGGGAGCTGACCCTGTTCCACTTGAAAGTGGGACCCAGCAAGGGCTGTTTTAAGGGCTCAGAGAGCCCACCGGATCTCATTTTGCCCCTGGGAAACTGAGGCCTGCCAAGAGAGTTACAGAAAGCAAGGGCGGGCCAGGAAGGGTCCAGCTGCAGGGAGGTGGGTCGCCCCTGCGGGGCCAGGGAGCCTCACAGTAAGGGAGGAAACTGGAGAGATGACCTCATCCCCCAGGCCTCCGGCCGCGCGGCTCACGGGTTTTAACCGCAGGCATGGCGGGACAGTTCCCTGGTATGCGGGCCATGGGGCTCATGGAGCTGGAGTTTGTGTTAGTACTTTTTCAAAGCAGCTGTCTTTGTGTGGGATTTGAAAACAAGCTGGGGTTTGAGAGACAAAAAACAGCCCTGCACCTGGGTCTGGCCAGGGTCTCCTATTGCAAGGAGGGGTGGGTGGGTTTGGCTGCGAGCATGCACATCCAGCAGACTTGCACGTACACGGCGTGCACACACATGTGCGCCACGTCTACAGATGTACACGCAGCTTGCTCTAGATTCAGAGGCCAGATTGGGGTGGGGGATGTCCTCCTTGAGGCTACAAACAAGTTTCAAGGCCAAGCACACCTTTAACACTCCTGATCAAAGTTCTAGCCAGACCCTGGCCTGGCAGGGCCCAGATTTCTCCAAGAACGGCTTTTCAGACCCACAGAATATGCCTGGCTCAGCAGAATGCTTAATCCCTCGGAGGCCGCCTGGCTTCCTTGGCCCTGGCTGAGATAACAGGGCTCTGGCACCAGGAAAACCAGGCGCTGAGGCAGGAGTATCGGCGCTGGGGTTGGGGAACACAGCCTCGCGTGACTTCTTCTCCACCATTTACCCAATGTGCTCCCAGAATCCCTCACAGAGCTCCCTTGCCCTGGGCCCCCGTGGGGCACCGCGGGCTGTGGTTTGGGCTCCCGCGCTCAGCACTCTGGGCCCGGCCCAAGGGCTGCCAGAATGTGTGTAACAAGAGCGCCACCTGGTGTCTTAACAGCCTGTCAGAGGCTGCCCCGTCCGTAGCCCCAAGGCTGAAATAAACATCTTTGCTTTTGTACCCAACTCCCATCCACAGCGCGTAGCAGCTGCATTTTACACTGTGTTCCTCAGCCTGGGGCTTCAACAGCTATTCTCACCCAACAGGTCCAGAACCCAGAACCTTGATATCTGCCTGGGCCTAGGATACATCCACCCTTCGGAGGCTACGAGCAGTCACCAGGCCATCTGCAACAGCACACAACTCCTCCTGACCTAACCTTTTTACCAAGAATTGTGTCCTCTTGGAAGATATCACCATACCATGTACAAGGCCCTTTGAGTCACACATTCTCTACTGGTCCATATGTCCGGGCTGGACACATGCCTGCCTCACATCTACTATCCCCATACCATCTGTGGTCATGACTCTGAAGTAAGCCACTAGACACAGCCAGCTCAAATCCTGGAAAGCATGACCTCTAAAGGCTAGCATGGGAGGACACAGCTTAAAAACATGGCAGAGTGGGGGACAGACAATGGCTCATCAGTTAAGAGACTTTGCTACTCTGACAGAGGTTCTAAATTTGGTTGGGCATGCATGTTGGGCAGTTCGATATTGTCTATAACTCCATCTCCAGGGGATCTGCCACGCCATCTATCTTCTGGAATCTGTGTGTATTGTGTACATACACACACACACACACACACACACACACACATCGAGAGAGAGAGAGAGAGAATATGTGGTAAAGCCCAGTGGGGAGGTTAAGACTGAAGCCAACTCTCATTCCTATACTTTACAGATGGAGAAAATGAGGTTCAGGGGTATCATTGTATCCTTATGGGGGCATGCCTGGGAACAAGACTTAAAAAAAGGGGGACTGTGTATCTTACGCCACATATACACTCTGAGCAGCTGGGGTGTTGCACCTCTCTTGGCACAGTGGAAAAGTGTGAACGAGATGTGAGTCTACTCAGAGAACCCCATCATTATACCCAGGTTTCCCAGAAAGGAGCAAAAGAGAGATCCAGAAGGGAGTGTGCAGAGTTGAGCAGAGGTCAGCCCTCATAGTAGAAAAGCAACCCTGCTGGGCACAGCACTCGTGCAAAGGTCCTGAGGCAGTTGGGAGTGAGAGATGGGGAGGGAGGGGAGGTTTGGAGATGGGGGGGGTGCTTAAATGTGTGACACTCTGAGGACCACGAGGGAGAAGTTGGAAATTATCCCAAACCACCCAGGGAGCGCCTGGGACACTCAGGTTTTGTTCTATAAAATCTCTTCTAAGCTGTTGTGGGGCAGGGAGGGTCCAGGGAACGAGAAGGGGACAAAAGAGGTAATGAGGTCACTGCCCTCACAGTGGTGGACAAAGAACCACTTCTGGGAAGCAGAACAGACTGGGGAGGGGCTGCCTTGGGAGTGGGGACCCGCTCACACTAAGGGAAAGGGAGGGGGAGTGGACACAAGGTCCCACCCACACTCGCCTTTGCTTTAGGGTTGATGGATCTATGTTCACAATTCCAAGAGTAGCCACCAGATGGCAAACAGGCCCCCAGAAAGAGCCTGGCCTGAGGGAGGCAGCAGAGGCCACCAGGAAAGGGAGCCTATGCCAAAAGTTACAGGGGTAGGGGTAACTGCCCTAAGTCTGGAGCTACCAGAAGAGAAATGGAGTAGGTGCATTCACAGGCCCACACACAGGGGAACATGTGTTGACACATGAACACACAGTACTATCTATACTTAGGCACGAACACAGCTACACATGAAGATACACAATACAATGTATACATACACAAGTGCACCAGGATACACAAAAGCAAGCACAAAGCCAAATGTGGACATTACACATGTAAATGTCCACTCACACTCTCACACATACTCAGACAAAACACACACCTGCCTGAAGACACAGCAGTATACAGGAATGTGTCCATTTGAACACATGGGTACATGCATGTGTGAATACATTCACATAAATGCATATATAGATCTGCACTTGGGAGACCTGCCAGGGGAATATTCTGACAGCCAGGCCCTTCTCAGCATGGGGACCATTTTGACCCAGGCACTCCAGACCAAGACCCAGACCAAGTACTACAGAAACCTAGTTCCTTGGGAAAGAACCTAGACCATTCCCCTCAGCAGTGACCAGGTGCTATGTCTTCCCATAACATAGCCAGAGACTTGGCCTCATCTGTGTGGCAGCCGCTTCTGTAGTGGGCAAAGGAACAATTCTGACAAGAACCTGTGGGGATACCATCACAGGTAAAACTAAGGAACCCAGGGCCCTCTCACCCACCTTGGCTCTATAAAGGAATACAAAGGTCATGTGAAATTCCCCAACCATATCTAAGAGCCCCATCAGACAAGTCTTGAAAGATTATACTCTGGGACTAAGGGGTGTCACCAGGAAACTGAGGCTGGTCAGCTAACACACCACAGAGAGATGCCAGCTAAGATTTGGTAGCATCTTGCCGGCCACATGGAACCAACTAGGGAACAGGCATACTGGTTGGATGTTGCTTCCTGAAAAACTTGAGGCTCTGACTCCAACTTGAAGCCCAGTGACCACAGGTGCAGGAATTGGCACCACTGTGAAGTATGAAGACATCACAAGCTAAGGCATTGAAAAGTCCCAGAATACTTCAGAAGAGAAGTCGCTCTCTAGTGACCACAACTTCCAATCACAGCTTGTGGCTGTCTGTTACCAGCTGCCTAAACCATATGTGCCTAAACCACAGTGACACCCCCACCCAGAGGCTGGCACCACAGCCATGTGGGCATCCCCAACATAGTTAATACTTGGTTGGGTTGGATGCATTAACTGTCAGGCTGGGAGTGGGGAACAAGAAGTTTCCCAGGGGACCCTGAAATATGCTACAGAGATGAACTCTCCAGTGGCCTGTAGAGAACTAGGTACTACCAGGCAAGCCTCATGTTTGATTTGGTCTACGGTAAAGACACACGTCCTATGGAGTTTCAGGAAAGGGGGCCGTTGGGATGAGTGGTAGGGATGGAACGGAGCAGTGCCTGCCTCATGCTTTCCCGAAGACTCCCAAAGCCATTGGCAGTATCACACACGAATACTCAAACTTGGGAAGAAGATATTCCATTCAGGCAGGAACCAGAGACCTCTATAACCCAGGAAAAGGATATTTCCTGCATCTTAATATCTAGAAGCCATAAAGGGAAGATAAAATTGACACATGAGAAATGGGTGTGGCTGAGCAGCTATCACTGTGATTCAAGACCTAACAGGACAAGCTGCCCAGCTGACAGAGGCTGTATATAGATAGAACTGAGAAACATCTAAGACCCAAGAAGTGAAGTGCAGCTAAGTGTGGTCCTTGTTCCCTGTAAGGGTCGGGAACATCCCATTCACAGGAGGAAAACACAAATGCACCCAAGCAGAAAGACATAGGCTGCACCTTTCTGGGCTTTACCACCTGTTACCATCTTGTCTCCATAGTCCCAGCTGTGCTGGCCTCCACTCGTCTTCCCAGAAGCATCATAGTTCCATCAGCATTGCTTCTAAAGGCCCCATGGCCCCATGTCTGGCCCAACAGAGAATGGTGATACACTGAGTGTCTACCCTCATGGCAACTGGCTCCAAACTCTTGATTGCCCTGCCAGAACAGGGTCTGCCTCAGCTGCAATATCCAGCCCTGACCCTGTTTCAGGGGCTCATATCTACCAGATCAACAGTACCTAAGCCCCTCAAAGCATGTGGGTTCACATACAACAGGGTACCCTGAAGATGCAGTTGGCTCTTTACGGAGTTCAGGGTCATACAGGACAGCCCCCAAGCTCCTTATAGAGCGTAGCTGGATCCTGACATTCCTCAAACTTTCTGCATGTTGCTCTATGCTGGGACGGGTCACACGGGTGAGATGGCCTGAGGAGAGCTGCATACCAAGGTAGTTGTGGTGCCCAGAAATGATACATGAAAGTCTCCTTGGATGATGGAAAGGCCCACCCCAGTGACTAAGTTAGAATCTGGACTGGAACACCAGCAGGTTCCATGAGTCCGTCAGCAATAGCACACACAAGAATCATACAACCCTAGGCACTGTCTTCTACCCCTCAGTGCCACTGTACCCATGTCCTCCTGTCCTCTCTCTGGGCCTAGGTCAGTAGTTCCCCATACAAAGGGCCCCTTTCTGTTCTTCCTGCATCTTCAACACACAGCCCAGGGGCCTGGCAGGCATGGATGCAGGGGAATTGCCCTGTCTGATACCCCAGTAGCATGGTGGTGAAGACTGGGGTGGGTGATTCTATCTTACCCAGCCCTCTTCCACCTCTTTACTTGCAGTGATGACATTTACTGATGGTCCCGGGTGCCTACATACCATCCAGAAGAGGGTTCCGGTGGCCAGAGCGGCATACTGCTCAATAGTGGACAGGACACTGAAGATGAGGCAGACCAGAACAATGAGGAAGCTGTGAGACAGGGGACATATGGTCAATGCCTAATCCAGCTTCCCTGCCACCTCCCTCTCACCCAATACCTACATGCAAGATCTTTAGTGCTGGCAACCCCTCGAGGTATCTCTCGGCTAATGCACTCAAGGGATCCAGAGGATGGAAACATTACCATAAGAGGACCTACCCCAGATTGGTGTCTCAATATACACTGACCTTGATAATGCCACACTATGCAAAACCAGCCAATACGCAGGAATGGTACACAGCCTAGTGGCCATGGCCTTGGGGAAGGGGACAATAGGTCAGGGTCTCCTAGGAGGCTCAATGGTCTAACCTCAGGATATCCAAGAACCTAGGTATACAACTGAAGTTCAAAAGGTGCTCCCCCTCTCCCAACCAGGAGCCTTCATCCCCAAGAGTACAAGGGGTAGAGTCCCTCAGCCAATGGGGAGACCCAAGAAAGGAAGGCCAAATGCAGCCTGGACCTGTGCTCTGAGGACACCAGAAGGCACAGCTTTTACACTGATGGCACAGTTGCTGCCTGCTCTGATTCCAAGGGCTCCGAGAAGATAAGTTTCCCTTCCACTAAGCTTTCCATCCCTGGGTGTCACCATCCAAGGTGGCCTTCAAAGTTGTTCCCACTTGGGGGGGGGGCAGGGTATTAGATAGGGAGATGCTTTGGGGAGCTTCAGAGATTCTACATACCCTCATGGCATGGGGATCAAAATAGAAGTGGGGAGTTGACGCATTGTCCCAGGGCCACAAGAGAGGCAGACAAGAAGACATTCATAAAGACATCAGGGCCTCAGCACAGATCCCTGCCCACAAGGAACACACACACTTTCCACCAATCCCATACCAGGTTTTCCCCCTATGTAAGGCCCAGGCCACCAACGCTATGTAAGGCACACAGCGGCAGTAGCCTGACTCAGCCACTGAGTTTCCTGGAGGAGGCACAACTCAGATCTCCAGAACCTCTTAAGACTGATTTGATCCATTCCTGGCCTCTGCAGCCACCACTAGAGGCCCAGAGGACTGACAGAGGCAAAGGCCCCCCTGACTACCCCCATTGCCCCCTCCTACCTGCTCTGCCAGGTCAAAGTCTGCAGTCATGGCTTACTATGCCTTTCCTATGACAGACATTTTATTTGCCACGCCCATTTGCTCCCAGGTGCAGAGCACACCCCAGCCTCCTCTTCTTCCTCTTCCTCGCCCCAGCCCAGGTGCCAACTCCATCACCTCCAGCTCCCCCACATCATGCCCAGTGTGGTACCCCAGTGGGTTTAGTCCTGGCTCCCTGTCCCCCTCTTACTGACAATGAGGACCTGATGTTACTGCCCTGCCTGCCTGGAGGCAGAGACTCAGGTTCTTACAGAGTGGTGCCATATCATCTGCAGAGAGATTGCTCCGGTACCCACCCTGCCTCCAGGATGCCTCAATCACACTTACGGCCAAATATCTCTGTCAAGCCTACTGCCTGCAGCCATGCCCAGGCAGTGAGCATCTTCAGAATAGGTACCTAATATAGAGCCTGGTGTACAGAGGTCTTGGTACCTCAACACATGCATACCTCCATGTAACCCCAAACGCCTACCCACTCACCACACCTATGGTAACCGCACATCATGGTAGGCAACATCCCCATTTGGCACTGATCCCTGGCTACCACCCACACCAGGATTCTCACATAGAACACACATTTGATTTGGCCCCAGCAGAACATCCCGGTGGGCTTCAGCCCTTGCCACTCCCCACATTGAGGTCTTCTCTACCACCATGCATTCCTCACAGGCCTAGGGCTCTGGCAGCAGCTAGCCCCTAATCCTGGCACCCAGTGCTGCTACACAGGATTGTTTCCTTATGTCCACTCTCCACACGGACTTGAGGACTCTCTCAGAAGAGCATGACAGAACATGTGGGTTCTCCTTGGTCCCCCAGTAGTGTTCCTCCTGACCAGTGGTAACCATGCTGATTGTTTGCCTGAGTCTGTCTCCTGGACTGTGCCTGCATGGCATGATCTACAGAAGCCACATCAGATCCTCAGGAAGCCATGGGTCTTGTGTGGACACAGCAAACACTGGGTTAGGTGAGAGCCCCTCTGCTGCCCATCCAGACGTCCATCCAGGCCTGTTAGAGAGGTCTGACTCTTAGTCACATATCCCCAACTGCTTCCTGAGACTGTTGTGGCCATTTGAGACTCAGTTCCTCACTGATTAGGCTCTGCTCTCTCCTCAGACTGACTCTTCACAGAGTGGGGCCTCACTAATCCAGGGTGTGTATTGTTTTGATTCCCAGCAGACAGGGAAGTAGGGTTGGCCTCATCTCTAGGCAATAGAGAGTAGATGCCCCACCCCAGACCATCCCTTACACATGGAGCCAGAGAGAGACTAACGTGAAGAAACGCAGCCTTTTCTGGCTGCCCCTGCACAGTGACATAGCCAAGCAGCCCCCATTTCAGATTCCCCATCGGCAGCTTAGGT
Organism: Rhynchomys soricoides; assembly: GCA_019843965.1. Classification (NCBI taxonomy): domain Eukaryota; kingdom Metazoa; phylum Chordata; class Mammalia; order Rodentia; family Muridae; genus Rhynchomys; species Rhynchomys soricoides. The sequence goes on along the minus strand of JADRCH010000238.1, from coordinate 313,036 downwards.
CAGCCTCCTCATGGAACTGTGGGTTGTGGCACAGTGCACACTCCTCAGCGTCTCAGCACCTAGAAGGGAGGGAGTGACTTTACCCCAAGGTCTTTGAGAAGCCCCCAAACTCATGGAATCATCACACAAAGATATGGTGAAAACCTCCTGCTGCCCTGAGCACCTTAAGGCCCAATGCCAAGAAGTCCCCCCACCCAGGGCACAATGTGGTCAGGTCCTGTCACCTGGCCAAGGTTTGACAGAATAGCACCAGTCCCACAAATGTCACCATGCTAGAATCCAACTCCTATTTCAGAGGTGACATTGAAGTTCCTGGAGCTCCTGAGGTCACTCAGGTTGAATCACAGAGGTGACAATGAGAGCTCTTAATGGACTTTCCATTTTTGACTGTTAGGGTGATAACTTGGTCTTTCAAGTCCTCCAGAGCTTCAGCTCCAAGATGGAATATAATAGCTCTGGCACCTGAGGACCAGAGAGCTTATGTGTAGCAAGGGAACAAAGATCTTCATATAGAGCACAGGGGAGGAATGGCTGTCATAGGCCACTCTGCCTATGTCTGCAGGGGGATCAGAGCTCCAGCAGGGCAGCAGCTGCAGCCATCAGGTGGAAAATTCCAACAGCCTAGAAGGAAGGCATCAAAACAAGGAGGATGTGTGGAAGACCCCCTCCTCTCCAGCTACTCCCACATGGCAGTAGGGAAGGCCATGGACAAATCAACCAATCCTGGGGTAGAGGCGCAGAGCAGATAAGTCCCCAATGCAGACAGAAAACCACCTAGTACTTCCTAGGCTGGCAGGAACTAGGCACCCACCAGAGACAGCTCATGCTAACCTGCCCAAGAACCTTGAAGTTGGGGACAATGGTGGCAATCTGCCCCATGTGCTGACTGCCTTTTAGACTCTAGTATTCTGAAAGCTAAACAGTTCTTCAAATATTTGAATATATCGTGCTGCCCGAGAAAGGGTTATATAGCATAGTTTATTTTTTTTATCTACTCCTGATAAGATGAGTATTATCTTATTTGCTACTTTATCTGTTCCTGCCCTGGGTGGGGCTGAGAGCCTCAGAGAGGCCGCACCAAAGGTCCTTGCCTTTAGGGAGCTCATGGGCCAGATGCCCAGGCTACCCATTCCTGCCTCTATAGGACAGTTACCATCCCTCCACCCTACCTCCATAACCCAGAGCTGCAAGGTCAGGCTATCATAAAGTGCTCTCCACACCCTCCCAGCAGCAGCAGGGGAAACTGAGGCCCAGGGAAATGCCTGTGTCCCTGGACACAAACTAGCATGTTCCTAAGAGGGTTCACTGTGCAGGGTATGAAACAGAAGGTTCTCAAGAACAATACTCTGCTTGTTCCGCTCTCTCCAAATCAAACTCATCGGCCGTGACCGCAGCCCAGCCCTGAGGGACGTCCAATGCCTTATCGGACATCACTTCAATATCTCTGTGCCCAGGTGCCCTGGGAACCAAGAAGAACACGGCATACAGCCAGCCCCATGTGGCTGCCCAGCAGAAGGCATGGGGGCACAAGGAACAGTGACGGAAGCATGGACAGGCCAGCTACGGCAAACTGGGGCTATGACTTGGAGATCTCCATACATGCTAGGCCCCTGACCAGTAACTAATCTATAAAAAGCCAGGGCTGGGCTTAGACCCCTGGGCAGCCAGAAGCGCTCAGGCACAGGCCTGCTGGTGATACTGTCCCAGCCCATAGCACCTAATAATCCTATTAAGGAGGGCAGTGCTCTCTATACGTGCAAATAGCAAAGGGTCTATTCCAGAGAGAGGAACCATCAGCCTAGCCACCATTAAATTTCCAGCACCAAAACATGGCAGTGAAACATCTCAAGAGACCTCTAGCCATTGTATCTGCATATACAATAATAGTGTGAAGTGTCCTAAAACTGTTGTTAGTCTGGGGCTGGAGGTACCATGCACAAAAGGTCACTATACGTGGGTAGAACTTGAGGACACTTGGTAAGATAATCCAGGGATGAGATGACACACATTCCAGGATATGTCTCATCAGAGGCCCCTGGAGTTACCAGATCTGCAGAGACAGAAGGCAGGATGGGGTGCCAGGGGCTGGGAACAGTTTCAGTCTAAACTGACAGAAAGTTCTGGAGGTAGATGATGAGAACAGCTACACATTCTGTGAGTGAGCTTCACACTGCTGGCATAAGCACATAGACACAGCCAGCCCTTGTGTCTCACCACAACTGAAATAGATTTAAGAAAAAAAAACCAGGGGTTGGGGAGATGGCTCCATGGCTAAAAGCACTTGCTGCTCTTCCAGATAGTCAGAGGTTCAGTTCCCAACACCTATGTTGGATGGCTCACAACCACCTTTAACTCCAGCTTCAGGGGCTCTGATGCCCTTATTTGGCCTATATGAGTGCACCCATCCATGCATGCACACATGCACACACAAATTTAAAAAGAAAGAAAACCAAGCAATGGATTTGATAATAGAACTTGAGCTGGCTAGGCACACTGGCCATGGGCTGTAACTGAAGCTATCAACAACCAAAGGCCCCTTGGGGGCAGCTCTCCACAGGCCAAGAAACGGTCAACTAAAAATCTAAGCTATCATAAGCCTCTGCATGCACAACATCCACAAACTAAATCCTTATGTGTGAGCCCTGAGCCATGTGTAGGAGACTTTGCTATTGTTCACTGGGGAGTTACTTGGAAAAATTTCACACTAACCCTCACATATGCTACCTGGGAAGGGAGACCCTACTCACTCACTGCTACTCCCCACCCTCATGTCTACCTGGACTCATAGCTACCTGACTTCATGTTGGATATAGACATGCCCCAGGATACTGGACTTCTAGAGGGGACAACAGGGTTAGGGATATCCCAAGAAGGATCAGCACATGGGATGGTACCAATAGCAACTGTTAGCTGAATAGACTTGGCAGGGGTTGGAAGACTTCAAGGCAGCCACTTGCTCATGACAGCCTCTCCAATGTGCTGTTCAAGGTAGAGCCTAGGCCAGGTTACCTTCTGAAGGGACACACCTCAGTACATGCTGAAAATCTAAGATGTGCCAGAGGCTAATCAGTTTCTCTTATCTAAGCCCTGGGTGGAAGAAATCCAGAGAGGAGACACAGGGGAGTGACGGTTGGTCTCAGGCTCAGCCCACTTAGGCATTTTTAGAAGTCCCTGGATTGAAGACAACAAGATATAGCCACTTGTAGGGAGACTAAAGGTCCAACATTGTATAGGACACATACAGGGCCACACGAACAGCAAGCTCAGTCTGGCTACAGAGGCCACAATGCTCAGAATGGGAGAGCTACCTCATTCTACATGCTATCCTGGTCTACCTCACCTCCTCCATCTGAATGGCCACCTTCCGTTCACTGTGATCCCTTCTGAGAGGACAATTGACTTTGGCTTGGGGTATACCAGATAGCCCAGGTTGGTGGCCTCCCTCTCACATCCTCAGTGGCAAGAGCTCTTTCTACATGAGCCAACACCACAGGCTTCAGGACATCTTTGAGGCCTTTGTGATCATCATGTAACCTACATCAAGCCACCCATCAACAGTGATTCTCAGAAGATCATGAATTCTTAAACATTAAAATCAGTTGGGTCAAAGCACATATTGGTGCCACAGGCTTACGGGTGCTCAACCTTTTGACTCTGTGGCAGCATATTGTCACCTACAAAGTCCACACAGAACTGTGGGGCTGAAAAGCAAAAAGAAATCTTAAATAGTTTTAAGTAAATTTTTAATTTGTGGGGGACTACATTCATAGCTGTTGGGCCACACAAGGCCTGCAAGTTGTGGGTGGGAGGTGCTACATAAGCTGGGGAGGCCCAAACCAGCTGTGCAGCCCACATACCTTAGGCCTACACAGGGTTAGTCCTTGCCTGCCTCCCTGAGGGACCTGGCTTCATTCCGGCACCTTTGCCTATGGTCAGAGCTCCCAGGCCTGAGATTCTCCTGGGCCAGCCACTGCCTACTCCATGAGACTACACTGGCTCTAGACCCTTTTAGGCCTGGCTCAGGCCAAAGTTCATTTTGTTAAAACATTTTGGTAGGAAATAACATCAGTGGTGACTTTACCAGCCAGGAGGTAAGATTATCACTCTGTTCTTTCAGGAGCCCTTAAATGTGCTAATCTGGCAAGTGCAAATCCATCAGGAGATTAACCTCAGCCCAGTATTGGGAGGCCTGCCTCACTTCCCAGCACCAACTGACACTCTCCTCATGATCTGGCCCAGAAAACCTAGAAAAGCAGAACATCCACCTCACTTTGTAGAGCCCTCCACTCCTCATGCCTACGTACCCCCTCCAGGGCTACAGGGTAGACATCCTCAGTGCACCTTGTGCCCTCCTGCTAGGGCAGCATCCCCAGTCATCTTAGAGTCCTGAGAAATAAGTGGCCCTCCTTCCCAGGTATCTATGTCTGGCATCCTCCAGCCCACTGATGGCTGGAAAACCTCTGTTTCTAGCAGAGAAGTCCTTAGTCCCCAGTAGGGGGTCCATTGGCTGGCATATATCTAAAAGCCAAGCAGCAGGCCAAGGACGGACACTGTATGTGTGGAATATTTGCTGACTAAGCAGCTATGCTGAGAGGAAGTCTCAGGCCCTCTTCCATGGGACCTGTTTGAACACCTGGCTCTGCCTCTCCAGCTCAGGCAAGCTCTTCACAGCCTCTGAATTGGGTCAGTGCAGGACACAGGACAGAGCCCATACCTGATGCTGGCCAAGCCATTAGCACAGGTCATGAGAAGATGAATGTCCTTGGTGGCTATCTCCAGGTAACAGATTTAAGGATGGCAGTACATCCCATGTCATACACATGGCCAAGCATAGGGCCTGATTGTTTAGGTCCCCCACCTTTGTCCTTCTGAAAGCTGCAGAGGTAGAGTCCACCAGACCACTGAGTCACCGGAACTCCATAGCCATCCTCCATTCAGCTAGACTGCTAATTAGCAATCAGAACACATTTTTTTTTCCATTTTGGAGTCCCTATCCAGGACCCAGTGTCATTGTCCCTCAGCACTCAGAGCAGCACCTGGCATTGGAAATCCCCTCCCAGTAGCACCATGTAGGACCCAGAGAAGCTCGACCCCTTCCAAGTCATTTGTCAGGCAAGGCAACATCCCCAAGCCTAGGTCCCACCTTAATAACCCATGTCCACAGCTTGGCTCATAATTTACCCCAGCTCTCAGAATGCTAAATTTACTTAGCAGAGTCCCGAAGAATAGGCAATGGTATCACCATTATGCCCTCTTAGGGAGCATCTTGGTCCTCCTTTCCTAGGTTAGCATACGGATAGGTGAAGACCATCTTTGGCAAGGGGTTTAAATCATCTGCACTATCATTTGAAATCTTTTTTGAAGGCTGGGGAGAGCAGTAAGGCACTTGGTCCATAGCATGATGACCTGAGTCTGACCCTCGGAATCTATGTTTCAAAAGCAAATCCCAGCACTAGAGAGGCAGAAGCAGGCAGATCCCTGGGGCTCAGTAGCCAACTGGTTTAGCCTAATTAGCAAGGCATGGGCCAACAAAAAGACCTGTCTCAAAAACCAAGATTGACAACCCCTGAAGAAGGACTCTTTTGGTTGACCTCTGGTACACCACACACACACACACACACACACACACACACACACACACACACACAC